>JAJJMC010033707.1:1201648-1219499 GCA_023531435.1 Papaver californicum | reverse complement strand
TCCCTTTTTTTTTTTTTTTTTTTTTTTTTTGAAGTTTTGCAATTCATTTATGGGATCATAGGGAGACTTGGAATCCCTGTTTAGGTTTCAGCGTAGGATGACTCAGTTGAACAATCATGCAAGAGAAGTAAATATGGATATGGAACTGGTTAAGGGGAAATTAGCACAGTTGTCCAATAATATTGAGTTGAATACTTGGAGACGTAATAGAGCTGAATCCAAATATCAGGAAATTCTGAAAACTTTAACCCTTAAAGAAGAAGAGTTTAAGTCTGTAGTTAGAGGTATATGTTTGAGTTATATGCTTGTTTTATTGAAGGTATTATATGGTTTATCTAATATTCATTCTGGTTTTCAGTGCTAGAAAAGAAGATTAATGAAGCCAATGGACGAGCAACAGTAGCAGGAGCTGAACTCAACATTGCAAATAACACGATAGCAAACATTACTGAAGAGCTGAAGACTTCAGAGAAAAATATGGCTCTGAATACAATCAAGCTTCGGGATTTGCAATCTCTGAATGCTCAAGAACAGGAAATTATAAAAGTACAATCAAGATCTGATGAGCTATTAAAGGAATTAAATGCTGAAAAAGAGAAAGTAGAGAAGGATCAGCAAAAGATTAAAGATCTTCAATCAAAAATTGATTATAGGCACGCTTATATCGTCTGGGCGAGACAAGATGCCAAGGCAAAAATTGCAATGTCATTCAATTCTGCCTTGGATCGTGCTCAAGCCGATCCTTCGGTTTTGAATGGTCGCGCTACCGTTCCGATGGTTCCTCCTCAACCACCCCGACGGTCCAACTCTGAAGCCTAGTTGTACTTGTTTTTGGCTCTAATGTTCATAGCTTCATCTTTTGATATTCTTTTCTTGTGTCCCGATGCGTTGTTATTTTGAAGTTTGACTTATTGTAGGTGAAAACATCATTTTGTGATCTTCCACTTTTTTGCTTGAATGTGCTCTGAATATTGTCCCTGCACAAAATATGATATTTATGAAATCTTTAGGTTAATCATATTGTTTCATGAGTACAATGGATTGAAGTGTATATACCTCAAAACATATAATTCGAGATCCCACACATACGAAACAAACCCGGGCCAGGGGTAAGATACAGGGTTGGTCCCGAACGTACTCTGAAAATGATAACCATAAGTTAGGTATTCCTTCTTTATTAGAACTTTTGAATTATTAAAATTCTAATAGGACATTTACCTCTTTGGTATTAGGATTGAATTTTGATTATGTCGCCAATCGGAGCGTTTTCCAGAATATGTTGTTCCTGGATTTGAATTTTGATTATGTCGCCAATCGTAGCGTTTTCCAGAATAAGATGTTCCTGGATTTGAATTTTGATTATGTCGCCAATCGTAGCGTTTTCCAGAATAAGATGTTCCTGGATTTGAATTTTATTGTATGTATAAACTCACAAAGAATTTTATTGTTAAATAAAGGTTGAATAAAGACTTTAATACCCGTGTTGGCCACCATAGTTGTGCTATTAATTATGGATAATAAAGCTTTAAGTATTGTGCATTCCAAGGATGTTGTAAGGTGTCTCCTTGCATATTTCGGAGATAGTACGATCCTTGTCCCGCTGATGCTTGTATTATATATGGTCCGTCCCAAGTTGGTGCGAACTTTCCAGCACTTTTGTCCCGATGGTATTCTGGGATTTGTCGTAAAACATATTGTCCTTGGACAAAGTTTCGTGACTTGACCCTTTTGTGATAATCCCGTGCCAACCTTCTTTGATAATTCTCCATTTTCTGGAGTGCCACTTCTCGTTTTTCTTCTAAATCATCCAACTTTTGTAACATTAAATCCGTATTTAAATTTTTCTCCCACGCTTCTGTTCTAGTCGTGGGTAGAATGACTTCTGTTGGTATGACTGCTTCTGTCCCATATGTGAGAAGGAAGGGTGACTCTCCAGTGGATTCTTTTCTTGTGGTGCGATACGCCCATACTGTATTATGCAATTGTTCACACCAACGCTTGTGATATCCATCCAATGTCTTCTTCAGATTTATTGCAATTGTTTTATTTGTGGATTCAGCTTGTCCATTACTTTGGGGATAGAATGGTGTGGACTTGTATTGCTGAATGTTATATGCTTCAAACAACATATCGATGTTCTTTCCTTGAAATTGCTGTCTATTATCAGAAACTATGGCTGCTGGGATCCCAAATCTACATATGATATTTTCAAATAAAAACGTGAACACATCGGAATCTCTGATCCGAGCTAATGTTTTAGCCTCTACCCACTTGGTGAAATAATCGGTAGCCACTATTAAATATTTTCTCTTCTTGGTTCCCTCAACTAACGGACCAATAATATCTACCCCCCATTTTGCGAATGGCCACGGAATGAGTATAGAATTTAGCTCTGTGGCAGGTGCTTTGATCTTCTTTGCAAATCGTTGGCATTCTTCACACCTTCGTACCATGTTTTCTGAGTCCTTTTGCATGGATATCCAATAATAGCCTCGGGTTTTGGCTTTTAATGCAAGTGATCGCCTTCCACTGTGGTTTCCCGCATCCCCATAATGTATTTCTTTGAGTATCCGAATTCCTTCCTTTTGTGATAATCATCGGGATAATGGCCCGAGGAATGATTTTCTATACAAAATTCCATCCCGAAGCTGGTAATTATCTGATTTGAGTTAAATTTTTCTTGCTTCTTGAGAATTGGAAGGTAATATGTTATCTTGTAGATATTGATGGATCGGAATCCTCCAATCTGATTCACTTGGTTGATCATCTATTTGTTGAGGCATAGATGGAGCATTTTGTATCGCAGAATCATTAATTTCTTCTGTCACATTTTCTTCTATGTTATGAAGTGCTCTTATCTGGATGGATGGTTCATATATCCTTCCGACTTTTATTGCCGTAATATTAGGGTCGTTTACCATGGAGGAAATGAATGCCAATGCATCAACATGTCGGTTTTTGTCTCGGGATAGATGCCGAAAAATAATGTTTGGGATTTGATTTGCTAGAATTTGAACAAGATCTTTATATTGTGCTAAATCTGCATCAAGTGTTTGTTATTTTAATTCGACCTGTCGAATTACTAACTGTGAATCACTTGTGAGTCGAACGTTGTTGATTCCTAGTTCGATGATGAGTTTTAAAGCATGAACTACAGCTTCATATTCTACTATGTTATTTGTATGTTCTTCAAATTCAAGACGAAACGAATGTGTCATTCGCCCTCCCATTGGTGCAGTAATCACAATGCCAATTCCCGCTCCTTCTTTGTTTCGGGACCCATCAATAAAGACTTACCACCTTTGAGAGTTTGTTGAGTTCAGAATATCTTGTGGGTCCTCTTCCTCGCACCCTGGTAATCCTTTAATCATAGATAAAAAATAAATTATTAATGTGATAAAAAATTTAATAAAAAAGTTTTTAAATAAGTTAACTGTTTTTTTCCCAGGTACCGGACCTTGAATTTCATATTCTTCTTCAATCGGGAAATCTGCAAGGAAGTCAGCTAAAACTTGAGATTTTTGTGCGGTTTGCAACTCATAAATGATGTTGAATTGTTCTAGCTGGGCGTTCCATTTGGCGATCCTTCCCACTTTTCCTGTATTCTTCAATACTGATTGTAATGGTGCCTTGCTCGGGACACGAACATAATGTGTGAGGAAATATGTACGTAACTTTTGAGTGGCAAAGACCAATGATAAGATGAGTTGTTCAATTTTAGTGTAATTTCTTTCTGCCGAATAAGGGTTTTGCTGATATAATATATCGGTTTTTCTATCTTCTCATTAGTTCGTACCATCACTGCACTAATTGCATCTTCCGTTGCCGCTGTATATAAAGTTAATATCTCTTCTGGTTCCGGTTTCTGTAATTCTGGCAATGTAGCTAGATGTTTTTTTATGCTTTGGAAAGCTTGTTCACATTGATCGTTCCATTCAAATTTATTTTTCTTCTTGAGTATATCAAAGAAGGGTTTGCACCGCTCTGATGATCTGGCAATAAATCTGCTTAAAACAGCCAGACATCCATTTAATTTCTATACACTTTTAATACTGCTGGGTGATGGCATATCTGTTATTGCTTGGATCTTTGCTGGATCAACTTCAATTCCATTTTTTGTAACCAAGTAACCCAAGAAACGTCCCGAAGTAACACTAAAAGTGCACTTCTCCGGATTAACTTTCATCTTGTATTTTCGTAATGCACCAAAAATTTCAGCGAGGTCTTGTAGATGGTCGATAGATAATTTTTTTTTTACCAACATATCATCCACATAAACTTCTAATATTTATCCGATCCAAGGTTTAAAAATTGCATCAACAAATCGTTGATATGTTGCTCCCGCGTTTCGTAATCCAAACGGCATCCTGGTATAACAATACAACCCCCGGGGAGTGAAGAACGCTGTGTGTTCCTGATCCGCTTCAGCAAGTGCAATCTGGTTATATCCCGACTGACCATCCATAAAAGATAATGTCTCATAGCCTTCTACATCATCTACCAACTGATCAATGTTAGGAAGTGGATAACTATCTTTTGGGCATGCTTTATTTAAGTTGGTGAAGTCTATACAGATTCTTACTCCACCGTTCGTTTTCGGAACGATCACCATGTTAGAAATCCACGTTTGATATCGCACTTCTCGAATGAATCCTGCACTCAGAAGCTTTGCTAATTCCTTTTCGACTGGATCGTGATACTTCGGTGCAACCTTTCGTGTCCGTTGTCGAAATGGTATAGCATCGGGACGTATTTGTAATTCATGTTGTACAATACTCGGATCTATCCCGGGCATATCCTCCATTTCCATGCAAATATATCTACAAAATCACGAAGTAACTTGATTAAACTTTGCTCAATGTCTTCTTTCATCAATGTTCCAATTCGCACTTGCTTAGGCCATTCTGAAGTTCCAATATTTATAATTTTAGTTTCTTCTATAGAAGTGAAAATTGGTTTTGGATTCCCGATCGAAGTTGGAGTTTCCTTTAATTGCTATGAGGGTTCTTCGAACTGCTGACTTGTTGAATTTTCTTGACTCTTCCTGCTTTCCCCTAACTCATTTGTTGATTTTTGTTTGGTGTTTCTTTGCAAATATTGATTTATCTCCTCTTCCTTTGCTTCGGTCTTACGGTTTTTCTTCCTTTCACGCTGTTGTTGTTCCCGCTCTTCATGCATTCTTACCTCCGCCATTATACAAAACTTCGCATCATCTTGATCTCCCTTGATTTCCATTTCTCCTTGCGGTGTTGGAAATCGCAAATATTGATGATAAGTGGAAATTACACCTTTCAACCGGTGCACCCAACGTCTCCCAATTATTGATTGTACGGAGATGGAGCATCTACTACACTGAATCTTGTTGAAATGTTAATCGGTCCAACTGATACTTGCAAGTCTATATCTCCTTCTGGTCTTGAGGCCATTCCATTGAACCCATAAATAACATACCAGGATGGGATTAATTGATCTTTTGCGAGTCCCATTTTGCAAAACGTGTCATGAAACAATACGTTCAAGGAACTGCCCCCGTCCATAAGAATTTTTCTAACGTTCCATCCTGACATTGGCAATGTAAGGACTAAGGGATCATTGTGCATCTCAATTTCTTGATTTACTTCCCGTGCTGAGAAAGTTAAAGGAGATGCCATCCAGTCTTCCCAGGCTTCCGTTATCCTTCCCGATACCTTAAAAATTTCATGATCTCGAATCCTTTTACACAACTTTTTATTAATTGCAGCGTTCATATCTGTATCTCGTTTTTCTGAGAATGATATCATATTAATGGTGTGTTCGTTATATGGAATATGCACTGCTTTGCCTTTGTCGGGTCTTGCTATTGGTTCGGTCCTTTGAATATATTCTTTCAACTCTCCTGCATCTATCATTTTTTGTAACAGCATAATAAAATTCCTGCAATTTTCTGTTGCGTGCCCTTTATAACAGTGGTACTCACAATAATCTTTTGAACGTTGCGTGAACTCAGGCTGATTGCCTTTTGATGATGGCCATTGAAAATCTGGTTTAGCTTTTATGATTTCGAATAATTCAGTATATGAGATATTGAGTTTTGTAAACACTCTTTCTTGAAATCGCTGCACAAAAGTTTTATTATCCCCTTGCCGTGGGCGCTTTGATTCCTTTGGTTCTGATTTATGAGGGAATTTTTTTTTTTGTTCTGGTGATACCTCAATTGAATTTGTCCTTTTCATGTTTCCTTGATTTCGTGAACTACTTCTCGGACCTTGTTCCTGCACATCTTGCAATCTTGCACATGTTTCTATTATCTCTCTGAGATGTCCCTCGGTCTTGGGATTGTTACGATGAATTTCAATAAAAACTGACATCTCCGGTCAGCGATTCCCCACTTGTAATGATTTATTGCTGTACTTGAGTCAACATCTCCAATTGCTTGACAAACCATATGCCATCGGGATGTATAAGACCAGATCGTTTCTTCTGGCCACGATGTGAGGGAATATAATCTATCTATTCCCGAATCAACGGGCTTGTTGTACATGTAAGCTTCAAAAAATTTCCTCACTAATTGTGAATAGCATTCAATGGAACTCTCTGGCAATCTATCATACCATAACAATGCTGAACCTGTTAAACTCGAAGGGAAACATCGGCACATTATTGCTTCATGTCCGTCCCATCGTGACATCACTCGATTGTAATACTTTAAATGTGAGGTCGGGTCCTTCATACCATCATAAACATTCAAATACAGGGATACTGTACTCTCTTGGCAATGGAACACACGTCTACCGCTGAGCCAGCGGTGTGCGCTTAGCCAGCGGTGTGCGCTTAGCCTCTTTCAACACCTCTTCTATACTTCCCTCTTCTTTATTTTTTAGTCCTTTTATCTCTTCTTTCATTTGCTCCATCGCTTCCATACATTTTTGTCATTGTGCACGTTGAATTTCTTGATTTTCCCGCTGCCTTCTGGATCGTGATGATGATCCTACTAATACCATTCTCTGATCTTGATTTTCCCTTTCATTTCTGGGTGCACGCCTTCCAGAAATTGTTTTTTGACTTCGTGATCCAGTTACAACATGTCTCTGTTCACGTTGAATTGCATTTTTTAAGGTTTGATTTTCTCTGGTTAATAATTCAATTTTATCATGACTGGCCCTCTGTTCTCTTCTTATTTCATTTGTTTCTCTCATCAGATTTTGAAGATAATTTACATCATTTCTTGAGTTCTCATGATGTGACAGCTGATTTTGTGATATGGCATTTGGTGTTAATTCACGGATAGGTGAATGATTTCCTACATCACTCTATTGTTGTTCTGGATCACTCTCAACTTCCCTTTGTCTGTAACTTTGCCTATCGTTATTGTCTTGGTTCCCAGAGCCTGCTTCTTGAGACATATTTCTTCTGGATTTGTTGATTATTTGCTTTCTTCTCTTGAATTCTAATGATCTTTTAAAAGTTAGCCAAATAATCTCTCAACAGATTATTAAAAAAGAAAGTGACAGAAACTAGCTTTATGATCTTCTAAAAATATGTTTATGATCAAACATTTAAACAAACTCATTTAAACTTAAAAGTTTTTTCTTTTCAATGAGATACCATTTCCATTTTTCATATCACATAAAGGTTATTATGCGGAAAAAAATCACTTGCTGGGTAAAGTTAAATTAAGCCAGAATGCTGCTTAAAACCACCAAATTCTTTTTACTAAATTTCTTTACCTTTGAAATACATTAATATTAGAAAAATCCATTTTTCATGAACAGGTAGGATAAATCCTTTAACCCAGTCCCTGTTTCTAGCGCCAAATTGTTTATGCCAAATTCCCATTGACATTAACAACCAATGATTTAATGACAATACAATAAACATAAAGATTTTAACTTACAATTTGATACATAGAATCCTCTTTAAAACCAATGATTTGATAAACATTTTAACAATCCATTCATTTACAGATCATAAATCTGATCAAATTACAGTTACAAATCCATCATCTTTAAAAATCAAGAAAATGAATCATGAAGGTGCAATCTCTCAATTCTAATCTCACACAGTGTATACATACCTAATGATCTTTTTTCCTCTGCTCTGATAAATCTTCCTTAGCCTTTCTTCACTTCAATTTTCCGACCCCTTCTCTGTTGAATGCTCTCTACTATTTATAGATTTATTAGTGGGTCCCTCTTGTCCCGATACCCTCTTTCGTTCTCCTTATTACCTTTGGATCGGGATGATTATACGATTGACAGGTCATGCCTTTTGCTTTTTGGTCCGTTACCTTGTATGATTAACACGTGTTCTTCGTTCCTTGTGAATCAACTTTGTCCCGATCATACATGTCATTCGTATGATAAAAGTAATTATCGTCTTACTATCCCGCTCCACGTTCATCATTATTCTTATTTTCCCGCTCCACGTTCATCATTATTCTTACTTTCCCGCTCCATGCTATCATTACTCCTACTTTCCCGTTCCCTATTCATTATTATTCTTACTTTCTCGTTCGATACGCATTTAATGCTATCTGTTTCGATCAGTGTGATGTTACTTTCCCGATCTTAGGTGTCGATCATGCAGAGATTTACTCAGTCTTTCACATCTGTCCCATTTCGATCCTTCGATACGGCTTTGATTGTGTGCTTCTCATTCTTCTTAATTTCACTGTTTCCTTCTTTAATCGTTTTACACGTGTCGCTCTTCTTTTATTTCCCAACACAGAACATTCATTTTCTCAAACTTTGATTATGTCGGCGGAGCTTTTTACCAAAACGAGATACAAATTTCTAAAAACATCACAGGCAATCAGCTTCGTGGAATATTTGGTATCACTCTTGAAGATTCTGTTGCCAAGATCTCTATTCCAGCTAAGCAGGCAGCTCCATGCTTCCAAGTTCGTTCCCTCACTTGTTTACTTCCCAAGATAGCTTACGTTGCTTGATTCCTTGTGTGATTGACCAGGATCCGTATTTTAGATTGGCTCGAGATGTTGCTCCTAAGATTGGATATCAGAAGCCTGCGTTGATCGAGTCTTCTTTCTTCCTTGCTCTTCAGGGGTACACAGGGAAAATGTCTGCTAGTGATCCCAATTCTGCTATATATGTAACGGACTCGGCAGACGATATTGAATACAAGATAAGCAAGCATGCTGTCTCTGGTGGACAGAAGTCGATGAAGCTACATAAGCAATATGGGGCAAATTTGAAGACAGACATATCATTCAAGTATCTAGAATTTTTATGGATGACGATGCTGAGCTAGAACATATAAGGAAGAAATATGGATCTGGAAATATGTTTACCGGTCACATTAAAAAGCGTCTTACTGAAGTTTTGACGCAGCTGGTTGAAAAGCATCGTAAAGCCCGAGCTGCAGTGACTGATAGGATGGTTGATGCATTCATGGCTATGAGACCCCTTGGAAATATGTTTGATTAAGCCAGAGGCTTTTGTTCTCTTTCAGGGGTAGCTGGGTTTTTAAATTTACAAAGTATTTGGAACTTTTAGTTAAAAATTATTATATAAGTGAAAAAAATGGTTTTTAGAATTTAAACTCTAAGAGATGTGTTCTGGGTTATACGACTCAATTTCTCTGTATTCTGTGCTTTTCGGTTTCTTAGAATATTCTCGTTTCAATTGTGACGTGTTTTATGTGAAGAAATGGTGTGTATTTATGTTTGGCACACATATTCTTAGATTAATGGTTGTAACTTGCATTGGTTCTCTGGTTCTTAATAACTTATTTTGTGCGCAAACAAAACACTTTAGATGGTTTATGCAAGACACAACGCTTGAAAATGTCGCGTCACTTCAAATGCATTACAACCCCTCATAAATATCTTGTTTGAAGTCAAGTTCAGTAGTTTGAAATGATTGATCTCCATATGCTATGCCATGAATGTTCCACAACATAATTATTTGAAAAAAAAAAGAATTTAGTAGAGTAGTCGGCACAGCTGTTGGAATCGAGAATATAGACATGCAGTTGATCGAAATCGAGCATACAACATTTTTTTAGTAGCTCCAATCGACCACCCCTAGATAGGTACTTTTTCCATGTAGATAGTTTTTTCTTCGATCGGTCAAAAATCGAATCCCATATTTTTTTACTTCTGGTTATAGCTCCAATTGGAACCCCAAGGTACGTAAGAGGTAGCTGCCTTTTCTCACACCCCAATACAGTTCACTAGCATTGCCGCATCTTCCATTCCCATAACCACAGACTTGTCCAGGTTTATTTTGAGCCCTGTGATTTTTTGAAGTCTGAAAATCATGCTTTTAAAAACTAGCATTTGAGTGAGACACGCATCGATGGAGCATATAGTGCATCCCAAAATTTTAAGTGAGTTATCTTTGGGACGATAAGTGAGTCTTAAAATTTTAAGTGAATTTTAAAACTTGCATTTGATTGGGACACGCCTCTCTTCATGAGACTATTGAACACTTCGGCCACCAGAAGAAAAAGAAACAGCGATAATGGGTCCATTATCGTAGTCCAGGAGATCCTTTAAAGAAGCAGGTTGCTGCCCTATCATTGATTAAATCTGAAAATCTAGCAGTATCTTTGTAACATGATCCCTCTAGTCCATTTCCACCCAAAACCCATTTTCCTATTAGTTTTTTAATTATTTTTCGATTTACATGATCATGAGCTTTTCTCTTGTCGATCTTGCACTAAATGCTTTGATGTTTTTACTGTTATGGAGGATTTCATGTGGGTAATCAATACAAATTTATTTTCATTAATTTCGATTGATTTTCTTTGGGTAATTAATGAGAATCTATTTTCATTAAATTCAATTGATTTTATGCGTGGATAATGAATGAGAATTTATTTTTATCAAATTCGAATTATCTTCTTTAACTATGAAAACTGCTTTTGGTGGAAGAGATGAAAACACCGAGAGATTATGAGCAAGTGTAGAAAAAAAAAAGTTGGCTCGATTTCTTATGGTGTAGCAAAATTAAACAGTAGAGTGATTAGTTGTTTTATCCCATAGGTTTTTCGATAAAAGTTTACTGCTAACATAATCAAGAGAGACATAAAACACCTTAAAGAAAAGGATTTAGTTTGTGACTTGGCTGTTTGAGATTTGTTCTTGTGATTATTTTGCTTTTTTTCTATTGTTTCCAACATGAGTGTTACTGAGGTTCGTCATGTCTGTACAACAAAAGTACGACCAGCAAACTACGTCCATCAATTTACCGGTGATTATAAGCGGATTGATCTAAATCCATGGGATATAGTTAATTTGAGATTTCCATATATGCAAAGGGGTTTACTCTTTGCTAAGTCACAACCATCACCGAAGAAAGAAGATGAAGATCCGAACAAGAACATGATAGGTCATTTAAAAACTTCTTTGTCGTATGCACTTGATCATTTCTTTCCTCTAGCTGGTCGTCTTGGCATCATAAAACATGAAGATGATAACACGATCTCTGTCTACATTAACTGCAACTGTGAGGGTGCAGAGTTCATTCATGCCACTGCAGACATATCAATAGACGACATTGTCTCTCAACCCTGTACTCCTCAAAGAATAATAGATCCATTGTTTTCTCTCAATGGGGTAATGAACTACGAAGGTCTGTCTCATCCTTTACTGTCTATTCAAATAACTGAACTACTCGACGGTGTATTTATAGCGTGCAGTGCAAACCATTCAGTATGTGATGGTACATCATTTTGGCGCTTTATTAATTTATGGTCTGAGATCTGTAGATCTTCCAATAATCATACTCCATGTCCTCCTCTGGTTTTCCAGCGTTGGTTTATCAAGGACACAGACTGCCCCATCCATCTTCCATCTTCTTTGGCTGATGAATTCTTGTCAGCAAGTAATGTCAGTGATACGAAAGTTCTGCTATTTAAGGGTCATGTAGAAAGATGTTTCCATTTGACTAAATCAAACATTGCAAAATTGAAGGCGAAGGCCAATGCAGAAATAAATTCTGATACAAAACCAAAAGATGTAATATCTTCGTTACAAGCTGTGTTAGCTCACATTTGGATAGCTGTATTACGTGCTAGACGGAGTTTAAATATTAATTATAGCGAAAACGAGGAGACTTTGTTTGGGTTTATGGCGAATAATAGAACCAAGTTGATTCCACCCTTGGCAGAGACGTACTTTGGCAACTCAGTATCCTTCATGAATGTAACTGCAAAGGACGGTGAGGTGATTAGAAAGGGATTTGGGTTCCTAGCTTCGTTATTGAACGAGGCGGTTAACTCTAACAGTAATGAAAAGATTAGAAGTTCTTTCGAAACGAGGACAAAATATCCCGTTATAGTTAACTCTGGTGATGAGGCAGGAATTATGAAGAAAAATTTAGTGGTGGCGGGTTCTCATAGATTCAACATGTATGGAAACGATTTTGGTTGGGGTCGACCTATTACCGTGAAAACTGGTGTGCGTGGGAAATCAAACGGAACAACAATTGTGAATGAAGGACCGGTTGAAGGAAGTATCGACATTGAAATCTGCCTCCCAATTGAGGTTTTGAAGGCCATGGAAAATGATGCTGAATTCATGGATGCCTTCTCTTTTTAACCTTTTTTTCTTATCTCAATTGTTGTACTATTTTCATCTAGCAATATTGTTCTTCCTTTTCAATTATAGTAAGAAAATAATTATAAACAATCCATGCTAATCTTATCATTTTTTTTCTAGGATTTTATAATTATCTAAAATAATTTTAAAGATTTATCCCTTTTCTTCTATGATTTATACATATTTTAAATAATTATTAAGATTTATCTTTTTTCTACTAGGATTTATAACTATCTTAAATAATTATTAGAATCCTCATCTTAACAATTAACACTTATCCAAATTTGATTATTTTAGAAAAAGTTATGATTAACGGATCTGGGCCATGGGTTAATTAATACTCCCTCCGTTTCAGGAAAAGAGTTACTTTCTCTTTAAATTTTTGTTCCAACAAAAGAGTTACTTTCATTTTCAATATAACAAACTTTTAAAACTACCCTTATTATTTTAAGAAATGTTATTATTCTCATTATAAAGATACATGTAGTATTAAACTTTTTGTTAGGGTAAATCTGGAAATAAGTTACAAAAGTTATTATCTCTCATCTTGCCTTAACAATTGTGCAAATAGGAAAAGTAACTCTTTTCCTGGAACGGAGGGAGTATAATAAGTGACCGGGTTTCCATAATAACCCAAACAGACTTCCAAAATATTTCAAATGGGCTTCTAAAATAAATCTAGTTTGTTTCTATAATAAGCCATACGGGCTTCCAAAATAAACAAAATACGTTTTTATAACAAACCAAATAGGTTTCTATAATATATCAAACGGGCTTCCAAAATAAGCCAGATTTAAACTTCTATAATAAGCAAACAGGTTTCTAGAATAACCCAGATGCATTACAATCGTAGCGAAATCTATGCACTTTTTACGTGCAATTTTTTTAGGAAGGTACGGATGATAGACATTGAATTTACATATTTTTATCATCTTATTATATTTACTAATGATGTTATTTATGCTAATTTTATAGTTTTCATGTTATTTTAGATTGTACATATGTGTAAAACCCAAATTATTGGTAAAATATGACAAAACGGATAGAATTACTAAGATCAATAGTCAGCGTGTTTTTCGCGTTGAATCACTTGGTCATGCTCTCAGTGGTCTCGTGAAAGAGAAGTCTGTGGCTAGGGCTGTCAACGGATGTTAACGAAACAGATATTAGCTCAGCCGGTTCCGATATCCGGTAAGTTCCGACGGAATCTTAACCTTCATATCCGATTCCGTTTCGTTAAGCTTATCAGATATCCGATAATATCCGATAAATATCCGATAGCTGATAGAAATCTTATAAACCTATTTTTTTACTTCAAAATTTTCAGTTCATTTAAGCATTTCCAGTTTACAATTCAATTAAAACACATACAAAACACACACAAATGATCACAGTTTATAAATTACATGTTCTATTGTTCTTATAAATGAGATGGATGTAATGTGAAACCTTATATGCAGCATCTTTTAAGGTTTGAAGATTTTTCAGCTTCAGCGTGTATGTTTTTATCTCCTGATTTTGATCCTTGTGGAGCTTTTTTATGACCTCCAATGCTTTTGTGTATCTGGCATAAAAAAATGGCTTTCAAAAAAAAATGACACAGATAACAAAAATAAGATAGAAATATTAGTCAAACTTTAAGCATGCAGACTAGCAAGACAACATGAGGAAACTAACTAATCTAAGACCTATATTAAGGGTGGCAATGATCTGTTTATATTCATGAATTTCAATGAAAACAACCTTGATCACATGTGGTGTAATACAGTCCTAAGAGTTGATTTAGGTCTTATTACTTGGATATGGATATGAGCTTACTGGAGCCACATAATGGACCAGCAAACTACAATCCGAACAAGCAAAAGGATTTCAGACACAATCATATAGGATGAGAGACAGTGACCAATACCGAGTAGCAGAAAAAATATCATCAAACTTCTTTTTTAAAGTTGAAGGATCTTGCAAAGGCCAGTTGGCTTCATCTTGGTGTACAAATATAACATTTTCCAGGATAGCTTTTGAAACCCCCATCAATGCAGGAATTTCCCTATCCATGTCTGCACATCTATATCTGAGGCAAACTTTCTGCATTTTAGCAATAACACTTGTCATGGGAAATATAATATGTGTATAGAACACAACCGTTACGTAGGACATCAAATATAGTCGCACTATATTATTGCTTACTATCAGATAACAAAACATCATTAATATTTAAATTCTTCATAAGATATATGATGGCAAGCGGCAACATAAACAAGGCGAGCCAATCATAGATCTGGCTGCTCTGAGTTAGACTGAGCTTGAGATATTTTTTATGTAAGCTTGAATCGATTCAACCAATTTTAGACGCTGCTCGTCTTCATCTTCTTTGTGGGTCAAGATTAGGTGGGGATCCCATACGAACTAAAGCTTGCCTGTACTTGGTTCATATTTAAGAGAAGCTTACAATTTTTCAAGTAAAAAGTTTAAACATGATTTCTTCCATGTAAGGAAATGGTTCTATGTTTATGACCTATTTGACACCGCTTTTCAAGGGTGAAGGTTTAACACAACAACCCCTGGTGCATCCTAATTTGACGAAACCAATTAAAAGCCGTAAGCCTCTCTATTATTAGCTAACACCCTCACCATGTCCTTATTACTGACTATAGCTAGCTTACGTTTTCCATGATTCCGTAAATTTTTCCTCTAAGAAAAACAAATCTACTATGAAATATCTTCAGAAAACATCAGAAAAATTGAAATATAAAATAAAAGAATGCAATTAGAAACATACTTCTCCAGTGTGATGATTAATTGTATGCAACACACTCTCAATTGCCTTATACTCCATTTTTGAAGCCTTTTGAGTCAATTGGAATGAACTTATACACACAACATCTTTACCAACTGCAGTCTTAAACCTAAGTTTTATTTGCCCTTTTGTTTCTGTCTCCCCCTTAACCTACAAACAAACAAAAAAAAATCAAATTTCCATTACAACAAAACATGCGAACAAAATGAATTAAGAAAATTAGTGTTTAGAGTTGAATTTACCTTGGGATCATGTATGAAACTATGACCAGACCTTGCATTTGGAGGTAACTCTCCAGTACATGAAAGCTTTAAACACTCGATAATCGTCTGTTTTACGATTGAAGTTATTACAAAAAAAAAAAAAAACGAAATCGAAAACAAAAACAAAAAAAGAAGAAAAAATAGATGAGGAGCGAGTGAGTGAGTGAGCTCATACCGTTTTTCCGGCACCATTAGGACCAACAATTAGGGTTAAAGTTCTAAAGAAAGTGATAACATGTTTGTTTTCAGGATCAAAACTCCTGATTCCTTTAATCAACATTTTATCCACTGTACTCATTTTGCTTTTTTGAGTGAAATCTTTGTTGGCATAATAAATTGAGTTCTTATCCAAGCACTCTTGGGATTACTTTTATTTGTCTAAGTTCATTGTGTTGTTGTCAAAGAGTCACATAGAGATTTGTAAAGTCCATCCTATCTTTATGATTTGTCAAAATGTCTCTTTGTATTTTGTGATCTCCTATCTATAAAAGGGAGTATCATGTAGTTCATTTTCATCAAGCAAAACAGAAAACAAAACAAAGCAATACAGGAGAAGAGCAAAGCTCTCAAAGCTCAAGTTATCAAAATATTTTTTTCTTTCCAAATAGATCCTAGGCCTTCAAATTGGTATCAGAGCCTCGTTTAAAATGTCCAACAATCCAGTTTCTCTTATGCCTCGTTTCAATGGAGAAAAATTCGATTATTGGAGCAACTTAATGAAGCTATGTCTTGAATCTCAAGATCTTTGGAGTATTGTTCAAGATGGTGTTGAAACACCAAGAGATGAAGAAGATGATGTTGAAACACCAAGAGATGAAACTCAATTGACCGATGCACAAAAGAAGACTTTGAAAAAAGAGAGACAAAAAGATAGCAAAGCTCTCTTCCAAATCTATCAAGCAATCGAAGTTCCGATCTATGAAAGACTAACCAAGGCAAGTAGTTCGAAGGAAGCGTGGAAGATTCTTCAAACTACTTACTCCGGAAAAGATCAAGTGAAGAAGGTTCGTTTGCAATCCTTACGAGCCGAGTTCGAAAAATTGGAGATGACGGAGAGCGAGAAGATTGTCGAATATTTTACAAGAATCACTTCTCTTGTAAATCAAATGGCAATAAATGGCGAAATCATGGAAGCTCAAAGAGTTGTCGAGAAAATCATGCGAAGTCTACCCGAGAAGTTCGATCATGTTGTTGTGGCTATTGAAGAGTCACAAGACTACTCTTCGATGACATTGGAGAATTTACAAGGAAGATTGGAAGCACACGAAGCAAGAATACTCAAAAGGAGTCCTAAAATTTCTTCTTCCGATCAAGCATTAAAATCCTCAACTTCGGGAGGCCGTGGTCGTGGACGAGGTAGAGGTCATGGACAAACGAGAGGCGGAAAAACTTGGTCCAACAATCATGGTCAAGCCAATTCAAATGAGGAGGCGAAGGAAGAGGAGAAATCCGTCCAAAATAATTTTCAAAGAGGGCGTGGTCGAGGTCATACTACTTACAAAGGTAAAAAACCTTACATTGAGTGTCACTATTGTCACAAACCGGGACACAAATCCAATGACTGTTGGGAGAAGTACCCTGAAAAGAAACAAGAAGTCGGCTATGTGCATAAAGCCGAAAATTCAGAAACTTTACTAATTGCTTCCAATGGAGATTTTGGAAACACTTGGTACTTGGATAGTGGTGCTAGCAAACACATGACGGGAAACAAAAATTTATTTTCAAATCTTGTTGAAGCTAATCATGGGCAGGTTACAATTGGAGATGCGAAGTCTTACAAAATCGAAGGTGTTGGAGAAATTTCCTTCAAGACAAAAGCCGGAAAAGCCGAGAAAATGTCCGATGTGTTCTACGTGCCGGGATTGAAAAGCAACTTGCTAAGTGTTGGTCACTTGTTGAAGAAAGGATTTGATATCCGTTTCGTGGACAACACTTGCATTATGAAGAAAAATAATCAACCCGTTGCAAATATCGGTTTGAGTTCTAATAATTTATTTCCACTCAAACTTGATATTTTGAATGTTTCTTGTTTCTTAACTGCAAAAGAGGATGTTTCAAAGTTGTGGCATGACAGATTTGGGCACCTCAATTTTCAAAGCCTAAAGGAGTTGGCAAACAAAGCAATTGTCCAAGGACTGCCGAATATCAATGCAATTGGCGAAGTTTGTGAAGAATGTCAATTGGGAAAGCAACACCAAGAGTTGTTTCCTTCCAAATCGAATTGGAAGACAAAGTCACCTCTGGAGCTCG
>JAJJMC010033707.1:1110388-1176648 GCA_023531435.1 Papaver californicum | reverse complement strand
TATAGTAACAAAAATTAATTTAAGTAATAAAACATTAATTTAAGTAACAAACATTTTTATTCCCCAACAGAACTTTCTTTGGGAAGCTGTAGAACAGAATTTATGAGGAACTTTCTTTGGGAAGCTGTAGAACAGAATTTATGAGGAACTTTCTTTGGGAAGCTGTAGAAGGTAGACAAAAGATGGCGTGGGTAGCTTGGTCCAAGGTCTGTTTGCCAAACAATTGTGGGGGATTAGGAGTGAAGAGCATCAGAACCACTAATAAGGCTCTTCTATCTAAATCGGTTTGGAGATTCACAAAACAGAAGAAAGATTTATGGCGCAAGATTGTCCAACAGAAGCTTAAAGTAAAAGAGGAAATTATTATGCCTATAGAAGATAGCTCAGCTCATTGTAAAATTTTATGGAGGAATGTGACAAGAATTAATGGTTACGGACATTCAACAGCACATCACTGTAAAGATTAGAAATGACAAAGGAATTCGTTTCTGGCATGATAGATGGGTTGTTAGTGGCTGCTTGAAAGACCTGTTTCCTGAAGTCTATAAAGTATCCAGAGATAAGCATGCTTCCATCGCTGGTATGGTTCAACAAGGAAGATGGCATGGCGAGTTCAGAAGAAGGATAAATAGAGACGAGCAACTGGAGTTGGATTTACTTCGTAGGGATCTTGTTTTATTGGATGGAGATGATGAAATCGAGATTACGAGTAACTTCAGCACCAAGGTTTGTTACAATGTCTTAGTAGGGGACTCTCAGGAGTGTGACTTCTATAAGTTTCTTTGGAAAAAAATATCCCACCTAAAGTCAGCTTTATGTTTTGGGCAATTTTCCACGACTCTCTACCTACGATAGATATGCTCAGTCATAAAGGAGTTATAATTGACAGTACTGCATGTGTGTTGTGTAACTCGGTAGTAGAAACTACAGACCACCTGTTCCTACATTGCAGATTCTCTTTTGAATTATGGGGCTATTTCATTAAGTCATTTCACATTCCTTGGCCACTGCCTGCAACTATCCGGAACTTCTTTGAAGCTTGGAGTTGGAACGTCCTTGGTGGAAGAAGTAGATTGGTGTGGAATCTTTTTCCATATGCTGTAATGTGGAGTTTAGAAGGAGCGGAATGATCGTGTTTTCGGAGAAAGAGCTAAATCTGTTTATAAAATTATTGTTAGGAAATAAAAGGAGGACGACACGTGTAAGATGATTAAGGAAAGAAGCAGTGGTTCTAAGAAGAACGAGAAGCACACAATCAAAGCCGTATGAAAGGATCGAGTAAATGACAGATGTGAAAGACAGAATAAATCCCTGCATGTTTGACACATAAGATCGGGAAAGTAGTATCACACTGATCGAAACAGATAGCATTAAATGCTTATTGAACGGGAAAGTAAGAGTAATAAATGAACATGGAACGGGAAAGTAAAGGCAATAATTACTTTTATTACTTTAACCACATGATTGACACCTATGATCGGGACAAAGATGATTCTCAAAGAACGAAGAGTACGTGTTAATCATACAATGTAACGGACCAAAAAAGTGAAGAGCATGACCTGTCAACCATACAATCATCCCGATCTAAGGATAATAAGGAGAACGAAATAAGGTATCGGGACAAGAGGGACCCATTAGATAATCCATAAATAGAAGAGATCATTCGACAGAGAGGGGGTCGGTCAATTGAAAGAAGAATAGGCTAAGGAAGAGTAGTCAGAGAAGAAAGAAAAGATCATTAGGTATGTATTTTTTGAGTAAGATACTATTTAAAAGTTTCACTATCATGATTCATCTTCTATACTTATAAAGATTATGAATTAGATATTGAATTAGAGACTGTAATTTGATCAAATGTTTGATAAGTAAATAAATGGTTAATTGAAACCTTTCTAATTAATTGATTTTAAAGAGGATTCTGTGTATTAAAATGTTAGTTAAAATCTTTTTATTTACTGTATGTTATCAAATTATTGGTTGTTCATGTCAATGGAATTTTGGCATAAACAGAATCTTTAATATACCATGGAGGAAGACACAATCATCTTCATCATCTTCGATTGCCATAATGACTTCTCATCTTAACAAACAGTTGCATTATTTTTTCACAAACACTCGTTGTATTGGGATGTCACAAGAAAATGCTCGAGAGATCTCGGTGATTAAAAGATCTTATAAATTTATATATTTGAATGTTACTATTTCATTTGGACGAACTTATCAACTTTTATTTGTCCATAAAGTATGTTGTTTTACTCATTTTTATTTTCACAATTTATCCTAAATTTTAGATTGAATTGAGTGTCACTGAATTTTAGTTGCATTACTATTTCAGTTCAGTCGAAGCAAAATCAACCTTGTGGACTCGGAAAGAAAATGGAATTGACCTTTAGGGTTTATCGGATAATCCCTGTTATTTACAAGCTAATGCAATGGGAACATATTTCCAAGTAAACACAAAAAAAAATTATGTCCTAGGTTAGTTATTGGAGATTCAAAATTATT
The DNA here is from genome assembly GCA_023531435.1 of Papaver californicum. Lineage (NCBI taxonomy): Eukaryota > Viridiplantae > Streptophyta > Magnoliopsida > Ranunculales > Papaveraceae > Papaver > Papaver californicum. The sequence continues at coordinate 1,174,143 of JAJJMC010033707.1, read as the reverse complement.
ATCGATCAGTCAGAGAAACATGGAGGAAATTCATCAAGTTCAAGCAACAACTCTTTCATCTGCCAATTCATTGATTCGATTAGACTTCGAAACGCTGATTTTGAGGGAGCTTCACTCACATGCTCAAACAATCGAAAAGTTGATGCAAACATTTGTGAACGGATTGACAGAGCACTTCTTTGTTATCAGTGGATTTAACTCTTTTCAGACACAAAGGTACGTCATTTACCTAGGGTAGGGTCTGACCACACCCCTATTTTACTAGACTCTAATCCGAAACTAAAAAAACTCCAAAAACCTTTACGTTGTCTCAGATCCTGGTTAACTCACCCCATCCTTATTAAAAATCATTTCATCATCGTGGGGTCTCCACTCCAATTCATATACCATACCCAATTTCTCAGTGAAATTTGAACAATTATCTTCTGATCTATCTTATTGGAATTCTGATTTCTTTGGAAACATCCATTAAAATATAATTCCTTAAGCAAAAAGATTGAAAATATTCGTAATTTAGGTAATTTCAACTTTCACATCGATAAATTTAAGAATATCTAGGCAGAACTAGGGAAATGGTACGAAATTAGAAATGATTAGAGATATATTTTTAAGGAATATGATAGGAATACAGAATACTTCCATGTATCTGCATCTAAAAGAAAAAGAATCAATACTGTCAATTATCTCTGTGAACCCTTGGCCCTTTGGATCTCCGATAGAGAACAAATTAATGATTTCCTAATCAACCATTTCACTCATATAGGATCGGATACCAATATCAATATTGATGATATCTTAGATCCATGTATCTCTGAGTCTGAAAACTCAGCTTTATTGAAAATCTCTTCACTGGTGGAAATTTGGGTTACTTTATCTAATATGAACCCTTGAGGCACCTGGTCCTGATGGTTTTCAAGCCGGATTCATAAAAGCTTAGTGGAATATCTTGGGCCCGAATATAATTTTGTCAGTCCAAGATTTCTTCAAAACATGAGTTCTTAACTAGGATATTAATACCACTTTTTTAACTCATATCCCAAAAAATTTAACTCCTCAAACCCCCTATGATTTTAGACCCATTATCCTGAGTAATTCCATCTATAAAATCATTTCCAAGATTTTAGCTAACAGACTGAAACCTCTCCTAAACAGAATTATTTCCCCAAACCAATCGACTTTTCCGCCTGGTAGAGAAATCACCAACAACATCATTACAGATCATGAGCTTCTGCATACGGTGAAGACTTCTAAAGCAAAAAAAGGTTATCTAGTTCTGAAATTAGACCTTTTCAAAGCTTTTGATAGAGTAGAATGGTCTTTTTTTAAAAACCACTCATTTCATTTGGCTTCCATGAATCCTGGGTACATCTTATAATGCAGTGCATTTCTATAACTTCTTTCTCAATTCAACTAAATAGTTCTTCGTGGCCCATTTTCTCTACTTCTATAAGAATTAGGCAGGCAGACCCTCTTTCCCCTTATCTCTTCCTGATATGCATGGAAATTCTATCCAAACTCCTCTCTAAAGTTATTCTAAAAAAAAATATTTCAGGTTTTAAGATAGACAAATTTTCTCCTACTATCTCTCATATTTTCTTCGCTGATGACTTTTCTTTTTTACGAGAGATGACTTAGGAGAAAAAAATAGTCTTTTGGAAAATCTCTCCATATTTTGGGAAGTTACAGGGAAAATTATTAATCTTCAACAATCATAAATCTACTTCAGTCCTCGGATTCATCATAAACATGTCAAAATCATAGCAAATTTTTAAAAGTCCCGCTAATGACAAAAAATGAAATATTTGGATACTCCTCTTTTATTTGAATAACAAAAAGAAAATTTTGAACCTCTTTCAAAATACTACTCTTCCCTTCAAGGATGGAAATCTAAACTCCTATCCCAAGCAGGTGGAAATGTTCTCATTGAATCCACCCTACAATCTTTCCCTACATATCAGATGCAATGTTTTGCGCTTTCGTAATCAACTCTCGATAATCTTGGTCGTATTCAAAGGGATTTCTGGTGGAATGAAACTAATTCAAAAGTAAAATGAGGTTATATTAAATCCTGGAAGAGTATTGGTAGACCAAAATCTCAAGGGGGGTACGTATTAAAGATCCTCACTGATTTAATATTGCACTCCTAACGAAGCTAGCTAGCCGACTCATCCTGGAACAAGATCATATTTGGGAAAAACTTTTAATATCAAAATACTTCCAAATTCCAATCCCCTCATGTCATCCAGGAAATATAACTTATCTTGGATCTGGACAAGTATCCGAAAAGGTCTAGAGCTTATCAAAGATAATTTTATTTGGCAAATCAGAGATGGGGAATCCACCAAAATATGGGAAGATCCTTGGATACCGGACTCCCTCATAATCCCTAAACCAAAGATATAGAAGAACCAGTCTCTCAATTGGTGAGGGAGCTTATCACAGATGAAGGACCCGAGACTATTCAAAAATAAAAGATTTCCTCCCGCCTGAAGGAAAAACAAAAATTATGGCCATAACACCACAAATCTTCCTCCCAGATACAATAAGATGGAGACATCATGAGTCGGGCTCTTTCAGTGTTAAAAATATGTATAATTTCCTAGTCCAACAACCACTGAATTAGAACATCAAATTTAAATGAGGAAAGATTTGGTCTATCCAAGCTATTCCAAGAATAAGATTAATTATTTAGAAACTATTAAGCAAGGTTACTCTCTACTTCAAGCAGACTAGCAACACATATCCCAGACCTCCTCCTGAACCGCTCACTCTGTAATTCACAAAATCATGAAACTGAAAAAAAAAGTTATTCTTAGAATGTCCTTTCTCAAGAGCAATATGGTTTTCCTTTTACGAACTGGGTTGAAAACTTGATTACAACCAAAACTTATATGAAGTGGTCAAGTAAAATTTCTACCATTTTATGGTTCATATGGAAACATAGATGTTCAGTTATATTTGAAAAATTATCGCCAAACCCGATTCTTTTTTGACAGAACAAATTAAAAATCACTTCCAAGCTTACACAGAGTGTATACATAAACCAACTACCTATTCACAAACCACTATTTCTTCCAATCCATCATGGAATCATTTAAACTTAGATTGGATCATATTTACTGACGCTTCTTTCAAAGAAGAAGACATTTCAATGGGATTTGCATTTATACTATTTTCGGTAGAATAAGAATTTCTTCATATTGCAACAGGTTCGGGTTGGGCCTCCTCAACACTACATGCATAAGCTCAAGCATTATTCAAGATATGCAGCTGGCTTAGCGAATAATCTTTTGACTATTTCAATAGTAACAGACTGTAAAAAAACTTAAATACTCAGTGTCCCTTGGACAACGGAAAACTCCATCAACAAAGCAACATCTATACTGGAAGAACTTCCCTAATTAAGCTCGAGTTCACTATACAAACAGAAAAAATACAATTTAGCGGCAGACAAGTTAACAAAAGCAGCAAGGACTTAGAGGATTCAGAACATGGCAACGCACTCATTTACAAATACAAGTTCAAAAATCAACTATAATATCAAATGTGTTTAATAAGTAAGAAATTGCTAACTAGGTGTACTATTTGAGTTAATTTAATATATTGTCCTTTTTATTAATAAAATAAAAATAAATCAACACAATAATATAGATAATATAGATTTTATTTAATTCATAAAGGTGCGTAGTATGTCAATGGCCAAACATGTTTATATCATAATTTAACTTGCTACATTTGAATAAAAAGATATCAAGTAATCAGGTTATAAGAAACTTATAAATTCAGTCAAATATGTCTCATATGAATCAGATATAAAATGGTAACTGGCTCAAATTATTATCATGTCAGATGTATGTGTAGCTCCAGGCTTCAAATCAGACATCAAAAATATAAAAATTTATATTCAAGCTAACAAAATAATTGTTCATCTACTTAGCGCGACAATCACAAAGATAATGAAGATCAAATTGGCTCGTATAAATCAAAAGTTAATCTTGAGGTCACAAGCGTGATGACACTTTAGGCTCACAAAATTTCTCTTTTCTGGTCATAAACATTACTCCCTCTGTTTCTCAAAAGTTGAGTTATTTATTTTAAATTTTTGTTTTTTAAAAGTTGAACTTTTCATCAAACAAGATAATATTTCTAAAATTATCTATTTAATCGATTATTATTAGTAAGAGAAAATGTATATTTTGATATTCATGTTTATATTCGTTATGTAGGTGTTTTGAAATGCTTTACAAGGATACAAAGTTTATAAAATTAATATCAGTGGCATAGTTGAGAGATATGTTATTTCTAAATTTTACTCTTTTATTATCTTAAGGATATAAATGGAGAAAAAATCAGCAAATATCCTTCTTTCTAGATCCTTGCATTAAAAATTATGTAAAAAAAGCTTGCATTAAACTTGAAATAGCTTAACTTTTAAAAAAACTTGAAATAGCTTAATCCACCTTATGTTCACAACCAATAATCTGTTTCTTCATCATATTTGGGAAATAATAGAATATAAATCATGAATATACTACCTCTCTATTATAAACGATTATTCCATCATTTCAAAATATATTTTTAGCATCTGAATTTGATTATTTTTTAGTTTGAACAAACCAACACATACACGTATAGTGCAACTGAGCTATTTTCTAACAAGTTGGTTGAACAGAGCTCGAATTTAATAGACAAAAACTAGCTAGATTCTCCGGAGGGAGAGCTAACGAATTTTCTTCGTGAACTAATTATATTTATGGTCCTTATCGTTCGGCGTATTTGTAAATTTTTAAAAATGGGGTTCATAAGTTCTTTGTTGGAACGTCACTTTTTCATTAGGCTCACAAAGTTACTCCTTTACAACAAGAAATAGTATTATGTTCTCATGCAATAATCATTTTCATCAGCAAATTCGAGCGATAATAGAATATAAAATATGAACCTACTACCTACAAAGTAACTATTCAGTATAATTTGAAATATGTTTTGATATCTAAATTTGACAATTTTTATGATAAACCAACACATGCATGTGTAGTTCAATTGAGCTATGCTCTAACAAGTTGGTTAAGTAGAGCCCGACTTTGGAGAGACAAACCTATAAGAGGGCTAACCGAAGCTTTAGCCCTTGCAATCTTTTCAGTCCACAAGCCTAATTTTTTTTTACTGGGCTTGATCAAAACAAATAGCCTAGGCTTGAAAGATTTTCCCATCTAGATCCGTGCCTACGACTTTAACCGACAGTAACTAGCTAGATTTGTCATGGGAGAAAGCTAACAAAGTTCTCCATATAAGTTAATTATATATATGGTTTTTATCGTCTGGCGTAACTGTAAATTTCTAAAAATATGGCTCATAAATTCTTTGATGGAACGTTAATTAGGTTTAATAAATCAAATTCGCTAAAATATTTAAGTTTGTTTTAAAGATACTGATCTTGTATAGGTACTTTGGCATTTCGATACGCCAAGAGTACTTTCAGTGTATTTTTCTTGTATGTATCGTAAACATTAAATAATTTATTCTAATTATAGTGATCATTAAATGTTTTCTTCCAATTAAGATGAATATTAAACTGTTCAGCAATAAGTATTTTGGACTCTTTATATATATTCACAACGTGTAATCATATTTTTATAATATATATATATATATATATATATATATATATATATATATATATTAATAACATAGTTTATAATGCTTTATATCTATAAATTGAGCATCCACTCTTTCAAGTTCCAAACACTAAAAATTTGTTCGCCATTTTATCCTAGTATTAAGGTTTTTAGTCGGTGATTCTCATCATTCTTTTAAGTGTTTTCTAGTTTGCTACCAACGACCATGAAGATATGCATCACTAATGTATTCCGCGTATATGTGTATACAAATTTTAAATTCAAGCGAAAGATAGGTGCTCATCGATTTATCATAACAATTCTTAAAAAGATGGCGACGATCAAATTGTTTAGCAACAAATCAAAAGCTAACCTTGAGGTCAACGGTCTGATCCCACTTTAACCTCACAGAATTCCTCCACCATTCCACATTCGAGTCTCTAACCCATATTTCTAATGTATCTTGATGGGTTTTGATGACACATCCTTCTATCTCATCTGGATGTGGACGCTGCGGATGAAACTGATACCATACTTTGGACGTTATCTTGCCATTTCAAGTGTAGATAAAAGAAAAGTGATACTCCTACTATCCATAAAACGAAATATTTTTACTTTTTTATTTTAGTTAAAATTAAGTAAAAAAGATAAAATAATAAAAATATTGTTTTTACGGAGGTAATATTATAAGATGTTTTTGGTGCATGATTTTCATTGGAGAGAAGATTTACTTCATGTATGGTGTAGCTAATGAGCCATTTTCACCGAGAAAAAAGTAAACATATAGAGGTTATATTATCAACTCGGGTCAACCGTCAGTCCAGATACCAAACACTAGCGTTGGACAAATGTTAGTAAAAACACTAAATCTGATCAAAACATAAGTATCAAAATCTAATTAACCCTTTACATGTCATTGTAAATTACTAAAAATAGGGTTTATTAATTCTTGTTATGACAATATTAATTGGGTTCAATAAATTAAATTTGCTAAATCATAACTTTGTTTATTTCAGAGATACAAATCTTTATGAACATTAAACTGCTCAACCATAGGTGCATCAAACCCTGTGTATATTTTTGCAATGTGTCATCATACTTTGATGGTAACATGGTAGTTTGTAATGCTTTTAAATCTATAAATTGAGCATAAACTGTTTCGAGTTGCAAATACCTGATTTCTAGTCTACCATTTTATCTTGGCACTAAAGCTTAAGAAAATGGATCTATTGTCCAAATATCTCTAAAATATAGTTTAAATGGACAAATAAATATTAAATATGGGTGAAATGGACACCAAAATCCTAGACAATTAGATCATCCATCTTTGTAGTTATCCTTTTTTTATCCATTCTTTCTCCAATTTAAAAATAAATCACTAAAAAATTCAAAACTTCTAAAATATATGCCCGATTTTGATAAAATTTATATTTTTGAATAGGGTTTTAGATGATCTACAAAACAAGATCCATTGTTGGTAGTAATTTCAAAAGTTTAATTTCAAAAAAAAAAATATCCAGGATGAAACTGCTTGCATCCTGGCTTAAACTAAAATAGAAAAAATTCTTCGAAAAATAGTTAGGATGAAAATGAATGCATCCTGACTTAAACTAAGAAAAATAAATTATTAAAAAAATAGCCAGGATGAAACTGGTTGCATTTAGGCTTAAAATAAGATAGGAAAAATTATACTACCACTCGTTCCATATAAAAAATAAAATGTAGCACAACCACCACCACTACCAACATTTTCAATTGCAACAAACACAACATTACTTCCTCCACCACCACCTTCAATAGTAACAAAATATAAAAAATATCACCATCACCTTTAACATAAAAATAAATAAATATCTAAGTACGTAGGATGAAACCAGATACATCCTAACTAAAACATGTTTCTTTGATGAAACCAGATATATCTTGAAGAATACATTTTTTTATGACAATATACGGGATGAAACCAGTTTCATCCCGGTTTAATCTACGAAGTAGTATAATATACAAAATGGTTATTTGATTTTATCATAATATACAGGATAAAACTGGTATCATCCTAGCCACAACTTATTTCATCCTCTAATTTAAAACAAGATAAATCTAGATTCGTCCCAATGTAAACAAGGCATAGGAGTAACAAACTAAAAACATGTCCAATAATAACAAGTAAAAGACACATGGGACGGTGCTGCACAAAAAAACGATAGGGAAAATGATTAACAATTAACTCTGTTAATTGATAATCAAAATTTCCACTTGTTTGAAGAAGGCATGATTATTTAATTGTCAATTATAAAGAACAAAGATATTTAAACGTTCCATTTACATCTCCTTTTTTCACCTGAAGTAACTCAATATTTGACATATCTCACGTGCATTTCGAGTATGGTTCAGATGATTTTGTTATCTTATTTACTGAGCAACAACAAAACTTCATACTAATTAATATGCCTATCAAACTTGAGAATGAAATTTTATATGAAACAATCCTTATTAAAGCCTAACTTCCTAACGAAATCAACAATCAAAAGTATACAAAACAAACACCTCGGAGTTAAGTCATTAATTGAAGAGAGAATAAAGAGCGATAGAGAGATTTTAAGTGGAAATAAGGATTTGATTTGATCCAAAGAGTTTCCATTAGTGATTTGACAATTAAACGAAAAAACAAGAAGAACCACATGAAGAATAAAGGGGTGTCGGTGGTGGTTGGAGTGGCCATTGTTGGACTCTTTATAGGTGTTAGAGATCATATACAAGAAAGAGATGGGTTTTGAGAAACAAAAACCAATGTTTCGGCTAATTTACAGAGAAAGGCGTAGAGATGCTGAACATGTTAAACTAGGTTTCAGTTTGTTGCTAGCTAAAAAGCCAATTGGGGATATATGATAAAAATTATTTGTGATAAAAGATAAAAATTTGGGTGTAATACCCATTTAGAATATTAAAAAAAATATCTAAAAAATCTTTGGATATTAAAAAAATATCTAAATTTACTTGTCTTATGGACTTAGAAAAATAATATTTAAGCTATTAACCTATTAATCGCTAAAGTTTTTAGTTTACAATTTATATTTGGCTTTTTCTTCCTATATTGGCAACCATGGATATAAGCACAATTCTATACTTTATAAATTTCATATTTAAACGAAAGATTAGTGTTCCGCGATTTATCGCAACATCCACAGAGATGATGAAGATCAAAGGGGATATCAATAAATTAAAATCTGACCTTGATGTCATCAATTCGATCCCACTTTACACTCGCAAAATTCCTCCCGCAATTGCATATTTGGGTAACTAGCCCTTTCTTTACTGTCAGTAGGACGGATACCCCGAGGTAATTTGAAAGAGGCACTTTTAACGTACCATTCACTTGGTCATTTCATTTATAGACCTGTTCCATCTGATAATCCTGGTGGTATTACTACTAGTATCTTTTTGTTCTTCCATAGATACTAAAACATACAGCGGAATGCGGTGCAAACAAGGTGTGAAAATAGTTTTTCAGATTCCCTCATAAAGTTTTTCAGATTCCCTCATAATTTTTTCAGTTTTTTTTATCGGTAAAAGTAAAATTATATTGAATTTGCTTACTGGAGATAAGCAACAGAATACAACCCAAAAAACCTGTCATGAGAGTTAAATAGAGTTACAAAGCACTCTCCAGCAGGCAAAGGAGAAATGACCATAAAAAAAAAAATAAAAAAAATTGATCCTAGTTAGTTTGAATTTGATTCAAGTGAGTACCTTGCATGATGTTATTGTCTTGGCACTAAAAAAACTTTGGTATTTTTTAGGGCGACCAAAATCTATTTTGGGGCGATTAATAAAATAAAATATAGTCATTTTGAATTAATCTCAATACATTCCTTATCCATATATTTTCTATAATGGCTAATCTACTATTGCTTAATTAGTGTTAATTTTGATTAATTAGTTAATTAATTCGGTTATAGTTAGTGTTAGAAAATTATTTGAGTTAGTTTTGGAATAGGAATCGAGAGTTTTTTAGATTGATTTTTCGATTTATAGTTTTGTACAATCGGTAGGCTCGTGATTTTTATTCCTACCGATTGTACAATCGGTAGTTTAATGTAGTACTTAAACTACCGATTATAGGTGTCGCCCCAAATTGAGTTTCTTAAAACCTTCCAAAATTTCTAACTCTTCATCTTTCACAATCGGTAGGAATTGAAAATTTATATCTACCGATTGTAGCCTAAATTGAATTAAACTTTAAATTTTTTAACTTTGTAATCGATAGTTTAAAGATCAATTTTATCTACCGATTATAATGGTTTTCTTGTCCAGGACTTTTCTTTCCATAATCGGTAGTTAGTGAACATAAATAACTACCGATTGTGGATAATCAGTAGCACGAGAATTTAATAACTACCGATTGTATGTAATCGGTAGTTTAGAAACATTATTATCTATCGATTATGCCGATTTTACTTAACATCTAACTTCGTAATACTATTTCAACATCCGAAGAAAAACTTGTTCAAATAAACTTACTACATATTGTTCATTAAACTTTTTAAAAAAACTAAAAACATCCGGAAAAAAATGAAACAAAACACATCATAGAAATTCTCATGAAATTCTTCCACTCCTTGTTACTCTCGACTTGGTCCTAGTTTCAGCCCGTTTTTTCTTCTTCTTCTCGTTCCCCTTAGGAACAGCAACAACTTCATCATCCTGAACTGGACCTATGTACTCTCCAGCTTCATTGTAGTATGGATTTATGCCTGAGAAGTCTTTCTCTATTCATTTCTGCCTCAGATCCTTTATCTGAAGATGAAATATCAACCCAATTGAAGGGATTGTCAGGACCGTTCCACCAACAATTAGGATCCTTCATCATTTTTGAGAAATCCGGATCGTCCATCATCATTTGATATATTTCTACATCAGAAACTCCTTTCGGCAAATTAAAAAGAGGACGAGAAAGCAATTCAGCCTTTCGAGTAGGAGAAAGACTTTCATCGGAATCATCTTCATCCATAACCCTAATGAACATACCCAAACATTGATTATTAACTACACAATAGATATTATAAAAATAAAAAAAATCACACAATTGGTAGTTAAAAAAATGAAATATCAACTGATTACACACAATCGGTAGGGTTTGTTTTCAGTAAACATCTGATTGTATAATCGGTAGATAAAATTATGCAATACCTAGCGATTGTGCATGATGTTCCATCGTCGTCATTCCTCGAGAGATCTCGTTATAACTTCATCATTAGTTTCACCCCTCAAACGATATCGATTGACAAGATAAGTTATTCACAAATGGATCAACTTCTCTGCCTATAGAATGAAATCGACAGAAAAGATTAGCTTTATTACGGTTATTGTGGTTCCCGGTGTCAACACAAAAAATTTCGTGAACACTATCCAAATAACTCATACTCATTACACCATTTTTCCTACGTTCTTCTCCTTGCTTCGGATAGAATTGCACATAGCGCCTACATAACGATAAATTTTCCTCTACCGTGAACGGTTGTGCCATTAATCTATACGGTTATTTCTTCGATGTTGGAAAGTTAAAATGTATTGGAGGTGCATAAATGAGAATATGTCACCCTCCTTATATATATTAAAGTCTTAACGGCTTTTTTTTTCAAAAAAAAAAAAATAGCCGTTGAGGCCTGGTGTAACAAGAGTGTACAAAAAATATGTACACTAAGTTCGAACAAATATTAACAATCGAAAGTTTTGGGATCACCATTATCTACCGATTGTGTTAATCGGTAGTTTAAGAAATTCTTAAACTAAAGATTCTAATAAGTAGCCCCAAATTGGAAATCGATTTTTTTTAAAAAATTTCAACATTTTGTACAAGCACGATCGGTAGTTTAAGAAATTCTTAAACAACCGATTCTAATAAGTAGCCCCAAATTGGAAATCGATTTTTTTTTAAAAAAATCAACATTTTGTACAAGCACAATCGGTAGTTTAAGAAATTCTTAAACTACCGATTATAATGAATAGCCCCAAATTGGAAATCGATTTTTTTTTGAAAACTTCAACATTTTGTACAAACACAATCGGTAGTTTAAGAAGTTCTTAAACTACCGCTTATAATAATTAGCCCCAAATTGGAAATCGATTTTTAAAAAAAAAAATCAACATTTTGTACAAGCACAATCGGTAGTTTAAGAAATTCTTAAACTACCGATTATAATAAGTAACCCAAAATTGGAAATCGAATTTTAAAAAAAAAAAATTCAACATTTTGTACAAGCACAATAGGTAGTTTAAGAAATTCTTAAACTACCGATTATAATAAGTAGCCCCAAATTGGAAATCAATTTTTTTAAAAAAAATTCAACATTTTGTACAAGCACAATCGGTAGTTTAAGAAATTCTTAAACTACCGATTATAATAAGTAGCCCCAAATTGGAAATCGAATTTTTTTTAAAAAAAATCAACATTTTGTACAAGCACAATCGGTCTACCAATTATAATAAGTAGCCCCAAATTGGAAATCAATTTTTTTAAAAAAAAAAATCAACATTTTGTACAAGCACAATCGGTACTTTAAGAAATTCTTAAACTACCGATTATAATAAGTAGGCCCAAATTGGAAATCGAATTTTTTTTAAAAATTTCAACATTTTGTACAAGCACAATCGGTAGTTTAAGAAATTCTTAAACTAACAATTATCATACAAAAAGTGGCCAGGTGCGGCAGTTCCTGGGGTAAATGCAATCAGTAGATATTTATCTACCAATTATATTACACTAACACAATCGGTAGTTTGTTATCTACCGATTGTTGATGAATATACACAATCAGTAGTTTTTTCAAACCACTTAACTACCGATTATAATGTAAAATTTGAAGAAAATAACTTGTTAAAAATAAATCGATTGCAAATCAATTGATAACTCAAAAAAAGAACATAAAATCCTTTCAAATGTTAGACATTTAAAACCAGTAATGTTAAACACTAGAGACATATCCATAAAGTTAACAACCAAAATCTAATTTCTAACTCTTCTGGTTTTGGTACGAGGAGCACGAGCACCAGGGGCTAACAATCTTTCAGCATCAACGACATTGGCTTCACCCTCAGGGGCATTTGCTTCAGGAGCAGCACTCGTTGAACCGCGAGATCTTTTACTGTGCTTTGATGTTACCCTTTTCGGCTTATTCGCAGATTTCTCTCCAAACTTGCTAGCATAGGCTTCATTATCAATGTTGTCAATGAGGTCTTTATGCTCTCTCATCGCCTCAACTGATGGAGGCACTCCCGTATTTATGAACCCAGCTATCTTCTTTGAGAAAAATGCAAACCTCTTTTTCTGTTTTTACGCAATAACTATCAAACGATTATTATCTAAAATATTGAGCCGTAATACTAAAATCAAAAGGAAATAACAAGACGTACCAGCCTTTCATAGCCCTACGGTTTGTCTTTGATGATGCAGCTAAATTCGGGCACCCTGGTGCTCTTTCCTTTATCTTCACGGATCACGTGAAGATGAGAATGCTTCCGTTGCCATACCATATAGCAAGGATCTTCTTCATCATCTCGGTTGATAGGTCTCCCCTTTTTGATCATAGATTGCATCCTGTTGTCCCAATGTTCAACCGATGGGTTACCAGAGTAAACAATTATGATCGAGTCCTTACCACAAACACAATTCTCCACGTCCAACTCGAACCTTCCCCTGAAACGACTCCAAGGTTCTTTTTTGGACATAACCTAGTTGACGCATCACCCTTGTGGGCATTGTACATGACATATCTAGTTGGATGCCACAAGGGTCCATAATAGAACGACAACTCAGACCTTTGCGCTATATGACCACTAGCCCGGTCTTCCCTGTATGGATCAAAACAAACATCTTTGGACGTCATCGAGTCTAATTTCCTCGTCAAAGAAATCAACTCCTGCTCCTTGGTCCTTGAATGAGTAAGTAATTTAAAGTTACCTATTATTTCATCCTTAATCTGCTGGGGTTATAATTGACTGTCATCTGTATTTCTTTGAATATATATATTTTTTTCTTTCAATTTCATAGTAGAATCCCAGATATTAGTGGAACCATTGATTTGTTCACAACGCTGTTAACCAATTTTTTTGGGTGTTGGATTATGGTCATTAAATTACAATAAAATTCTTTCAAGAATATAAAATCTTTATTCTTTAATGTAAACCTAACGAGCCTCAATATGGAATTAGTAGTGTATTTTCATCGCATACATACAATATGCTAGCTCTTCTTTTTCTGTTTTCATTAGAGGTTCAATACTCAAAACCATAAACCAGGCCGGGCGCCTAGTCCATTTGATGACATGTTATTCTAATTATAAATTTAATCAGATTTTGTAATAATTCAACTGTCTGGCTGTAGTTTAGTGGTAAGATTTCCACGTTGTGGCCGTGGAGACCTGGGCTCCAATCCCAGCAGCCACAAATCTTTATTCATTTTTTTACATTTGTAAAGAAAAGGATTTTGTGGTAACTCCATATAAGAACAGGTAATGATATAGCTCATGACATTAAAAGCACAATTAACAGACGATGCAACAGTCATTTTGATAGTGAAATTTAGAAGATGACATAAAAATTATTAGCTACTCCATAATGGACCTGTGAAATTCTTCTGCAACTCTTGAATTTCTTAAACCAGCCACGGATACAGAAGAAATATCCGTTCTAAGTTCTAACAGGAAGTTGTGCAGAAATCTATAAATCAAAATTGAAGAAATGTGGAAATCTATACCACATGACCATATACAGCAGCCTATGCGCACCGAAAGATGGAACGAGTTACTTCCGAAAAAGAAGCGCGTACCAGCTGAAACACTTAATGTTAAAACATCTCTAACAGTTGGAGAAAGTCTTAATTTTGGTGTATTCTAGAGAAATTAAACTTTTTCCACTTTCTTGGTCGAATCGGAAACTTTGGGTGAAGCTATATTAGACAAATGGAAGATGCTACTGAGTGGAGCTCAGCAAGATAGTCGAGTTAGAGAGGCGGTGCACTTGATGCAGGTGGCAAAAAGGGCGATGAAAAGAGCCATTAAAAAGGCCTAGGACGTAAGATATTGGTTTCTGATTTTTTTCATTACCCATCACTACGCAAGACTTATTATATATGCAATATCATCAATATCTAATCGAGGAAAAATAGAAGACGAGTAAGTATGTGACCATGTCTTCAAATGACCAGTATATGTTTCTTCCTTCACATCATGGTTGCTAATTTTGCCATGTTCTGCACCAGCTTAGATTATACTCCTTCCCGTCATGGTTGCTAATATCATCTTGTACTGCATGCACCAGCTCCTAAATCTGGAGGCAACAACTTCATTCCTCACATGGCGATCTGGAGGCACCACCTCCGGACCAAATTAAGCTTGTATTTGTGGCAGGCGATCTGGAGAAATTAACAAACCTCGAGGATGTTGACAAGGCTTCACCACCTGTTGGGATTGAAACATTGGAGAGACAGTTACAAATTGAAACATTGCAATACCAAACTTACATGTTTTTTGTGCAGTTGATGTCTATGTAAGATAGAATTACCGTGCGTAAATATATTACCGGCTTTCCAAGATCCTTGTGTCCTTGTAGAACACAAAGCCAAGAACATTACTATGGCTAGTATGATTAGGATGGTCCTAATCCTTGTCAATGCGAATTTCATTCAATCTCCAGCGTAAAATCGATATGCACAGGCATGTAATAAGGGTACATGTGATATCAACGCTTGACTGACAGTGGCCTTAGGAATATGCAGGTTTTCTATAACAAAGCAAGTAAAGAATCTAAATATTGTGAAGAGGTATTTTGCGATTAATTACAGAAAGATATAAAACTCCCTTTAACATATTGAAGTGGCTTATCGGAAAAAATCTTCCAAAACGAAGCCATGAACCAGTTTCCTAGTTCTTGTCGCTGTGAGTTTCATTCTTGATTTTAAGAAGGTTGAATAATGTTATTGCCAAAGAAAGCAATGCGCAATGACATGAGACAATTTGCGTCAACAAAAATCAATAAGCATTGGCAATTTGGCGTATAATAAGCTTTATATGTGATTCAGGCCTTGACTTACAATATAACCTCATGAATCAAGTTTCCAACAACAAAAAAAGTAAAGAATCTAAATTTTTGAGAAAACATATATCCACATGATAAGTTTTAGTATAAATATCAAAGGTAAAAAAAGGTATAGCAAGCATTAAATTAGTTCATTCTTCTTAAAGCTTAATATTTTTTTATTTTTTTCCCGAAGATGTTAGAGGTGGATGTCACACGGGTAGATGCAGAACAAGGAAAAAATACTAGCAACACAACAATATGAAATACCTAATAAAGATAATCATACCACTGGTAAGTACTTTTACCCTTTGTGCACCTACACGAATGACACCTTCCTCAAAAAACAAAACAAAGGAAATTTCTTAAAAACAAACCAAGACAATAAGGTAATTAAACTCCTGACTTAAGAAGCAGCGTTAAGAATCAAGTTTTCAAAAAACAGTATAAGTGTGTGTTCGTTGAAATAAGGCAAATATTGATCCTGTAAACTGTTCAGTTTTGTTTGAAGCTCCACAGTGCTGATGAAAAAGGAGTCTTTCTTCAGGGTTTGCTTGTTGGCCCCCACTCCTGATATCTGCATAATTAGAGGTGGTGATTTCCTCCATGCAACCCCACCAGCCACCACCAGCGTCACCTCCACAACATCATTTTATTTATAGGTACTACTTAAGACGGTTGTTCAATGTATAATTTGTTGGAGAATATTCCTGTAACAGTAAGCAAACCAAACAGAAACTTGAAAAAGATTAATCGTTAGAACAAAACAGCACAGTTCAGACAACCACACAAGCACAGAGAGATGGAGTCGCATGTTCAACAGACTTCCCTTAACTCAATATTTGTCAGGTACACCTTTAGAAAGATGTTGCTATACCTTTAGAGATGACAAATTTGAATCCAGGATAAAACCACCTGATACCAACCCAGTTAGCAAGACTCGTTGGCCCGTTGTGAACTTAACAGTAGAAGAAAAATGAAGAAATAAACTAGTGCGCAAATCAAAGCAAGAAGAGGGGAAAAGTCGTCAGGTCAGTGGCTGCGACTGGGGTAAGTAAAAATCTGACTTTTGTTTTTCTTTTAAAGAAGAAGAAGACTGTTGAATTATCAAACGGTAAAAAATCAATTAATTAAACATATTTAATTCGAGATATTTAATTAAAAGATTTTATTATTAAACCTGATTTAATTTACAAATTCAAAACGGTAAAATACTTAATGTACAAAATTAAAATATAAAACCGTTGGATCTTTGATGGGCACACGCAGGCAC
The DNA here is from genome assembly GCA_023531435.1 of Papaver californicum. Lineage (NCBI taxonomy): Eukaryota > Viridiplantae > Streptophyta > Magnoliopsida > Ranunculales > Papaveraceae > Papaver > Papaver californicum. The sequence continues at coordinate 1,157,181 of JAJJMC010033707.1, read as the reverse complement.
TCGCAGGCACATGCCAAGGCTCACGCCAAAGGTCACACCAAGGCTCGCACCAAGGATCGCATCAAGGCTCGCGCCAAAGCTCGCGCCAAGGGTCACGCCAAGGCTCGCACCAAAGGTCGCACCAAGGGTCGCACCAAGGCTCACGCAAAAGCACACGCAAGCTCCGCAAGCCCGCGGCCCGCGGTGCTTCGGTGAGAAGCACCGCACATGTGTGCATTTGCCCACTAGTCCATTTCCTAAGTCCATATCCAATCCACTAGTTCTTTTTCCTTATATAGAACGTTTGTGGTAAAGAGGATAAACTTCCTCCTTGGTTTGCCCAATATGGGACAAACCAAAGGTTTCTCATTCACTAAGAAATGAAAATGGATGCCTCTAATTTTCCACCCCAAGTTTGGACTAGTGACCCTTGATCCCACTAAGATATATTAAGTAACAAAAATCATTTTAAGTAAGAATCCATTTTTAATTCTAACATAATTTCCAAAAATAAAACTAAATATTCCCGCGCAAGTAAAGAAACTCAGTAAAACAGAGAAGTCTGTAACTTTAGCTTTAATGGGGAAGAAAAATGAGAATATCGTCGAGATGATTACATTGGTCTACAGAATCAAGTTTTCGAAAACAAAGAAAGCAAATAATCTATAAGTTTTGATAAAACATATATTCACATTTAAAAGGGAAGGAGATCACTGAGATGATACAGTCTAAAATAATCACAGGGAAAAATTAACCTACAGGAATGATACCTCTCCCAGAAATTATATATTGCATGGTAATAAGAAGGATTAAATGAGAGAAAGGGAACGAGATACAGTCTAAAATAACAGAAGAAGGTATATTGAACAAAAAAAAACAAATTCCCAAGAAAAATCTAGAGACAAACCAAGACAATAACGTAAATTTTGAACAAGATGGTCGATGTATATGGTTCAAGCCTTGACTTAAGAATATCAAGGCCAATATTGATTCTTTAAATATACAAGGTGTTAATCAAAGGCAAATCAAATAAATGATGCCTAGAAATAAAATGTCTATGATCAGGTTCATAGTGTTAGGAGTAAAATTGATAGAATTCTAGTGTGTCCTGCTTGGGAAAATGTTTATCCTCAAGTTACTCAACATGCTCTTGCTCGTCCATGTTCTTATCACAATCCAATTGCATTGATCTGTGAAGGGGTGAAGTATTAGTGAGTCATCAGCCAGTCAAATAAAGTCATGTTAGTCAACTGGTCAGAGTCTGTTAGGTGTAGAGTTAGTGGAGTACCGTTGTGTACCACTGACAGGGTATAAATAGTCTGGTTATCTGTACCAGGCGTGAGATGACAAAACAATAAAATTTACATTGAGAAATGACAAGACTGTCTGGGTAATTTTCCATTCGTCTGTTTCCAATACGTTTCATAATAACAAAGAAGAATATTATCATGGTATCAGAGCCAGCTTTAATGTCTAGTATTCATTTCGGGTAAAGTTTCAAAGCTATTAACTTCTTTTCAATAACAAAAGCATTTCTCGCTTCAGAAGCTAAAACAACAAATCTATTTCTCTCACAGAGTTTTCTCAAAATCTTTTCATAGCTTTCTTTAGAGCTTTTGTTCATCATTTCAGCTATTAAAGTTCTCATCTATTAATATCTTTTCATACTTTCATCTTACAATCATTCATTTTGATTAATATCATCTCAGAATTTCTCAATCAATTTTGTTAAGATCTTTAATTCTTGATCTTGTTTCTTCATTAATTTTTCTGCAAATCAACAAAGAAGTGAGTAATCGTTTTATGCCTATAACAAGAAGTATGGCAAATAGATATGAATTCTATAATACAACAAATACAACTGCGGAATCTGAGGTCTCAACAACATTTAATCTTCCCTTTACAAATATCACGAATTTAATTTCTATAAATCTTGATGCAACAAACTATCTGATTTGGAAAGATCAGTTTGAGTCTGTTCTGGTTTCAACAGATCTCTACGGTTATGTGAATGGAGAAGTAGAAGAGCCACAATCTCACATTATTAGAGACGGTGTTTCTTCATCAAATCCAAGATGGATACAATGGAGAAAAACAGTTAGATTTGTTGTCACCTGTCTCAAGGCAACCTTCTCAGCTACCATTTCTAGTGATGTTCTTGGTCTAACTTCGGCAAGGGAAATCTGGATATTTCTTGACACAACCTTCAAGCAACAGTTTGTTGCACGCAAAGGAATGTTGCGAAATCAACTGAGTACGATCAGGAGAGGAAATCAATCCATTACTGCTTATCTGCATAATATCAAGATGTCGTCTGACTCTCTGTTTGCTATTGGTGAGAAGATCAGTGACTCTGATCTATCTACGTATATTCTTAATGGATTATTACGATAATTTTGTAATCTCTGCGTATCATCGAGAGTCCACATATGTTTTTTCGGAACTTAAAGCTCGATTACTGGTACATGAGCAGTGGTTACATGATCAAAACACAGCGAGTCTAGAGGTTCAAAATTATTCATCCTTCTACAGCAAGAATGGCTATTCTAATGCAAGATCAGGACATAATCAGAATTTTAGAAATACAGAACAACCAATCCAGTTTTATCTTCTTCCATAGCATCTAATAGATCTTCTGGTTCAATCCCTATTTTCAACTCTAATGGTGTAAGAAGTTCACAGGCTGATTATTCAAGTATTGAATGCCAAATCTGTAGGAGAAAAGGACATTATGCAAACAGATGTTATTTTCGTTATACACCTCTGAAGCATAACAGTGTGTCTAATGGTGGTGCTGCTAATGTTGCTGAGGTTAAGCAAGATTTCACTAGTCTTTATGTCAGTTCGGGTGATTTTGGTAATCCAAAGACGGTTCCTGGCATCTCTTCATCAACATGGATTGGTGATAGTGGAACATCTTCGCATATGACTGGTGATAGTTCCATCCTTACTCATGCTTCTCCTTATGCTGGCAAGGAGAAGGTTATGGTGGGATCAGGTAACAAACTACCTATTACTCATCATGGAACTTCTTTATTGCACACATCTAAAACTAGTTTTAGGATGAACACAGTCCTATTTGTTCCCGAGCTCAAACATAACCTGTTATCAGTGGCTAGTTTTACTAAAGAGCATAAGTTTTATTTTGTCTTTCATCCAAGTGGTTATGAAATCACATGTTTAAAGGATCACACTCTGTTGGCACAGGGTAGAAGAGTTAACAACCTTTATCCAATTTCAAATTTCTCTTCATCTGCGTGTTTTTCTTCTTTTGCTTCTTCTACTGTTTCATCTCCGTCTTCAGTGTGGCACTATAGATTAGTTCATCCATCAACTAAAATTTTAAAAATCTTACAGTCTCAAAAATACATCTCTTCTGTTTCATCTGACATCGATATTCTTTGTCATCCCTGTCAGCTAAACGATTATCTTTTCAGTTATCTGAACCCCATGCTCAAACACCCTTACAGCTTATTCATTGTGACATCTGGGGTGCATCTCCTGTCACTTCTCTTTCTGGTTTTAGATATTATATTGTTTTTGTGGATGACTTTAGTAGATATAGTTGGATGTATCCAATGTCTAACAATTCAGATGTTTTTTCCTGTTTTTCACATTTTAAAACTCAAACAGAAAATCAATTCTCTACAAAAATCAAATATTTTCAAACAGATGGTGCTTCTGAGCTTGTTAAAGGCCAATTTATAAGTTTTCTAGAAAATAGTGGAATTTTAGTTCGAATTTCCTGTCCTAAAACTCCTGAACAGAATGGTAGAGCTGAAAGAAAGCACAGGCATATAACTGAAATGAACACTCTACTGTTTCATGCTTCCTGTCCAAAGGAATTTTGGTTTGATGCTTTCCTAACTGCAAATTTTCTTATAAACAGAACACCAACCAAAATCTTTAACTCCCAATCTCCTTTTCAAGTTCTATATCAATCTGATCCATTATGCTGCTTTACGAGTTTTTGGTTGCATCTGTTTTCCATTTTTAGGTCATTCCAGTGATAAGTTGTCACCAAAATCTATAAAGTGTATATTTATTGGATATAGTTCTTTGCACAAAGGATATAAGTGTTTTAATCTTGTTTCTAAAAAGACTCACATTTCAAGACATGTTGTTTTTGATGAAGAAAACTTCTATTTTTTCTGAGACTTCTCCAGTTCTATCATCTGTGTATGACTCTGTTTTACCGACTTTAGTGGTTTCTGAGTTGTCTCATATCCCTGATCTAGGATCTCCTTCTCCATCTACTGTTATCACTAGATCCAAGAGTGGGATTTCTAAACAAAAGCATTTTCCAGATCATATTTTATATTCTACTGTTATCAATCCTGTTCCTAGCAATTATTATTCAGTGTTAACCATTACTACTGAGCCAAAGAGCTATAAGGTGGCCTTTAGGATCCCGAAATGGGTTTCCTCTATGAAGGAAGAGGTGATGGCTTTAGTTAAGAATGACACTTGGGAGTATGTGTCGCCTGAACCATGGATGAACATTTTGGGATGTAAATGGATTTACAAAGTGAAATTAAAGGCTGATGGGACAGTGGACAGGTTTAAATCTAGACTGGTAGCTTAAGGAAATACACAACTAGAAGGAATATATTACTATGACACTTTTAGCCCAGTAGTGAAATTTGCCACTGTGAGGATTGTTCTTACCATTGCAATTACTAATAACTGGCATATACGTCAACTGGATGTGTCAAATACTTTCTTGCATGGTACTTTAGAGGAGCATGTCTATATGACACAGCCACAGGGATTCATACATCCAGATTTTCCCTCGTATGTGTGTAAGATAAAGAGAAGCTTGTATGGTCTCAAACAAGCTCCTCGGGCTTGGTTTCATGCTTTTAGTGCTTTTCTTATAACATATGGTTTCTCAAAGTCTATTTCTGACCACTCTATATTTGTTTACAATGATAATTCTGGAATGCTGATCCTTTTAGTATATGTTGATGACATAATTCTGACTGGTACGTCAGATGGGATAATAGATGAGTTGATAAGATCTATGCAGTTGAAATTTTCTATGAAGGATTTAGGACAGCTGAGTTATTTTCTGGGTATAGAGGTTGTGCGCAAACCTGATTCCTTGGTATTAACTCAGAATAAATACATTGTTGATTTGTTAACCAAAGCTCATATGTTAGACTGTAAACCTTGTAAGACTCCTGTCACCAAGGCCAATAGGGTCTCTATACATGAGGGTACTGTTCTACGTGATCCTTCTGCTTATAGAACCATAGTTGGGAGTCTACAGTACTTAACACTGACCAGGCCTGATATAAGCTTTACTGTTAATTATGTCTCGCAATTTATGAAGGCTCCAACTGAGGTTCATCTAATGCTGGTTAAAAGAGTACTTATATATTTGAAAGGCAGTGTTGGTGTTGGGATCACAATGAGGTCAGGAGATCTGCAGAGTCTGAGGGATTTCTAGGACTCTTATTGGGCTGGTTGCCCTGACATGAGGCGATCCACTTCTGGATTTGTGGTGTTTCTGGGGTCTTCTATTGTTGCGTGGTCATCCAAGAAATAGCCGACAGTTTCAAAGTCATCCGCTGAGGCAGAACATAAGTGCATAACTGTGGCTGCAGAAGAAATGCAATGGATATCTTATGTGCTGCAGGAATTACACTATTCATTGTTAGAACATGTTCATCTTTTTTGTGATAATACGAGTGTTATCTCATTGGCGACTAATCCAGTGTTTCATGCCAGGTTCAAACATATAGATGTTCATTACCATGCGGTTCGGGAGCTGGTTGCTACAGGATTTTTGAAGCTCCATCATGTGGCTAGTGAAGGGCAGTTGGCAGATGACGTTACCAAAGGGCTGTGCAAGCCTCAGTTTTCAAGGCTATTACTTATGTTGTTTGGGTATACAAGTGTGTTAGGTACGGACAGACATGTGCATTGTTTTGTTCCTGCTGTGACGTGAAGTTCATATTTCTGAATTTTTCTTTCCGTTGTGTATTCAAACTGTTTTTGGTTGCACCCTCAACAGTTTGAGGGGTAGTATTAGTGAGTCATCAGTCAGTCAAATAAATTCATGTTAGTCAACTGGTAAGAGTCTGTTAGGTGTAGAGTTAGTGGAGTACATTTGTGTACCACTAACAGGATATAAATAGTCTGGTTATCTGTACCAAGCGTGAGATGACAAAACAATAAAATTTACATTGAGAAATGAGAAGACTGTCTGGGTAATTTTCCATTCGTCTGTTTCCAATACGTTTCATAATAACAAAGAAGAATATTATCATGAAGCATGGTCCTTCTCCATTCCGCTGTGAGTATTTTTGGTTCTTTAATCCTAATTTTATCTCTTTTGTTAGGAATATGTAGAATTCTTTTGATGTTTCAGGTAGTGCTGGATTTGTCTTTTGCCAAAAACTTCAATTTCTTAAGCATCAACTAAGAATTTGGAGTAAAGAGGAGTACGGAGAGTTGGATAGAAAATTAGAAGAACTTGAGGATCTTTTTGTGGATTTAGATGCTACTGAATATGCTAATAATGGTCTTTCTTCTTCTCAACGGGAGGAGAGGGTTAATGCTAGGAAAGAATTTTGTAAGCTAACGATTATTAGATCTGAAAAATGGAGGAGCAGAAGTAGAGTGACTCATTTCAAGGACTTTGTGAAAATCACCAAGTACTTCCATAGGTTAGCAAATGACAGAAGAAGAAGAAGTTTTATTGGCTCAATTAAAGTGAATGAGACTCTTACTTCTAATGAGTGTGAAATCAAAAATGGTATTGTTGATTTTTTCCAAGGTATTTTTCAATCACAAAAACAAAGGTTCATTTCTATTGAAGGAATGTATTTTAATAAAATTTCAGTAGAAATATGTTCTTGGTTAGAAAAGGATAGTGTTGAAGATGAATGTGTAGCTACAATCAAGATGCTTGGTCAATACAAGGCTCCAGGACCAGATGGCTTCCCCATTAGCTTTTACAATCTCTGTTGGGATATTCTTAAGTCTGATTTTCTTTTAATTCTTAAAGAATTGCTAGATAAGTGTTTTCTAGATTGGAGATTAAAGAATACTTTCATTGCTTTAATTCCCAAGAAAGATTGTATTGAGGAGATTAAGGACTTAAGACCTATTAGTCTCATTCATGGTGCTTTCAAAATTGTCTCTAAGATTTTAGCAGAAAGATTTAAGCTCACTCTTCCAACAATTACTTCACAGCAACAACCTGCTTTTGTCAAAAAAAGGCATATTCTTGATGGAGTTTTGATAATAAATGAGCTCATTGATTCAAGAATTAGGAGTGGTAAACCAGGGTTATTATGCAAAGTTGATTTTGAAAAGGCATTTGATCATGTAAATTGAAATTTCTTGGATGACATGTTTAGATTAATGGGGTTTAATGAAAAATGGAGAAGTTGGATAAAATGTTGTGTGGAGTTTGTCAGATTTTCTGTGCTTGTGAATGGGAGTGCAACTGGTTATTTTAAAAATAACAAGGGAATAAGACAAGGTGATCCAATCTCACCTTTTTTATTCTTGTTAGTTGGTGAAGCCTTAACTTTCATGATCAATAAGGCTCAAGATGAAGGTTTATTATCTGGATTTTAAACTAAAAGAAATTGTGTAGTGCTTAGTCATTTGCAGTTTGTAGATGACACACTCATCTTTCTTAATTCTTCTTTCATTTGAGATGTTAACAGGTCTGAAGATTAATTTTGCTAAAAGTAAAATCTTTGGATTTGGTTTTGAAGGGGACCTAGCTGTTTTCTCTTCTATTTTGGGTTGCTATAGTGGTTTTCTCCCTACAATTTACTTGGGTTTGCCCCTAGGTGATAAATGTAGTGGTGTTGAAAAATAGGATAAGGTCATAGCTAAATTCATTGCAAGACTTGCTGGTTGGAAGAAACCCTTACTCTCAAGAGCAAGTAAGATCATTTTGATTAATAGTATCCTAGCTAGTCTTCCATTATACTACATGTCACTGTTTAAAATGCCTGCCACTATCATTAAGAAATTAGAAAGAATTATGAGAGACTTTTTGTCGAATGATAATAAAGGAAGGAAAAAATTGTATTTGGTTAAATGGACCGCTCTTTGTTGAAGAAAAAAACTTTGTGGTCTTAGAGTTAAAAGTTTAAAACAGGTTAATCAAGCTTTATTGTCAAAGTGGACTTGGAGATTTACAATTGAAGATAATGCTTTGTGGAAGACTATTGTATCTGAGAAATATGGTTTTGATGAAGTAATTTGGATTCCTAAAACTCTAAAATGCACTTATGGCAAGTATGTCTGGAGAGCCATAATGAAATTTAAATCTTTTGTTTTGAAGTTTGTCAAATTCAAGGTTAACAAAGGTAATTCAGTCAGATTTTTGAAGGATTATTGGCTATGTGACATGCCTTTAAAAACCTGTTATCCTAAGATTTGTACTCTTTCAAGAGCAAAGCATCTTGTTGTGTATGAATTGTGTGTTACAGATGGACCATCTTACTCTTGGATCTTCATCTTCCAACAAGGTTAAATGTGGTTGCCAGAACTGAGCTTCAACTTCTTATGGCTGATCTTACCTCCTTCAGATTAAACAATGAACAAAAAGATGAATTGCAGTGGACTCTTACTAAAAGTAAGGTTTTTTCAGCTAAGTCTGCTTCTGATAATATTTCTCTTGAAGATGGCATTATTTATAACAGCTCCATGTTTACCTTCATTTGGAACCCAGAGTGTCCTCCAAGAATTGGGTTCTTCTTATGGCTTATTGCACATAACAGGTAACCTATAAGAGACTTACTTTGAAGAAGGGGAATTGATATCCCAGAAACTTGTGTTTTCTGTAATAGCAATGATTATGTTCAAGAACAACAATGTTTATCATCCATTTTTCATCTGCATATAGTCTCGCTGAAATTTTAGCTTTACAGCCAATTCTTTGTGTTGAAGGAAGATTTAACGGAGAGCTCGACACTATATGATTTTTCCCCTTTTTAGTATAAAAATAAGATACAAATTTTAATATGCCATTTCCTGTTTGTTTCTTACAAGAAAATCCTGTCTTGTCTTGTAGAAGTCAAATAAGTCATCAACATTGTTAATTTCATACCGAGTTTCAGCACGACTATTTGATCATTTTGGTTATTGTCATCATCCAATATCATCCGATATACTACTGCGTTGCTCAAGTTCTTCACTACCCGGTTGAGTTTTATTCATGGCTGCACGTATACAATTAGGTTAGGTTATAACTTTTTTAAATAAATTTAATAGGACACAAGATGCCAACTCAAGATGAAGGAATCATGTAAGTTGAGAGGTTAATGACACTGTTACCGTATCCATGCAAGTCCAGCTATATAACAATGACACTGACACACAGGTACAAGGACTCTGACATAGCTACATTAAAAATACTTAAGATTAGGGAATGAGAGGTTAATATTAAGTACATTCTTGTTAGGATATTAAAATATATCTAGGCTAATATTGATGAAAAAGGTAGACATGTTTCTTGTTCCCTTTCTTTTTTCATTTTTTTAAAGCTTACTGAACTAAGATGCAAAAATATAAAGTTTAGTGGCTCACAAAACTATTGCCGCATTGTGTCATAGTAAAGGAGAAAAAGTATATGCAGATTTACCACACCAGAACTGATTGCCATAACCAGAACGGATTATTATTGACAAAAACAAATTACAGATTGTTACCGACTGATATAACAAACCATACCAGAAACCATATATACCTCAACCGATTATTGTACTGTTTTTTTCTTTTATTGATCGGTAAAGAATTTATTGTCGACAAGTTTCGAACTCAGATCACTTGTATCATCAACCAATGATACTTTATCATTTTACCGATTATCGTATTGTTATATCTAAAGGATTGTGCGAACTTATTGATAGAGAATAAAATAATATATTTTATAAATTCTAATTAATTTTTTTTTTTAAGATATGTGATTAACAAAATTGTATTTGATAATCTATAACAAGTGTTCGTATACACACTAGTGAAAGTTTTTGTTCCTTTTTGATGATTTTAAATTCTTTTTTAGATTTTCTTCGATGGCAGCAACGGTAGTAGATTTTTTTTTCATTTTTGTTTTGATGTTTTGCCCTGTACAATCGATTTTTAAAAACAGAATTTTTAACAAAAACAGAAAATAAAAAAACACATCCACGTAAGCAAAAGAGAAAAAAAGAAAAAGGGAAAATTAAGTCACCTAAGCCGTGGGTTTGAAGGTAGGTTGGACTTAGTGGATTGAATAGAATTATTGAACAAGGAAATGTCTGTGTCGATTGATAACCGGATGCGACTGATTGATAAGCGGAGAGCGAGGTCCTACAAACTGAGAAGAGGACAAGTTTGCGAAAGTGAAGGCATCATCGTATAAAGAGCACATTTATTTAGCTAATACAGAGAGTTAAAAAATAAAGAAAAAAATCTAGTATCTCATTTTTACACATCTCTTTTTTTTTTCAAGAAATAAATCTCATATCTACATGAAAATGTACTTGTGATAGAGCAGGTTTGAGTTACTAGTATTTAGAGCAATTTTAACTACAGCCCCATTTAATAATTCACTTAAACTGCCACCTTCATTTTATAGACCTTTATTTATGGCCTCCCATTCCGTGTGGTTGAATCAGTAACATGGCCCATTTTTGATACTTACAAAGACTGAAATGACCCTGATGATAGGAGACCATAAACGCCGTAAACGCAATTCTTCAAATCAGAAACATCAATAATTCTACTTCATGCTTCAAAAAAAAAAAGTTATTTAAAATTTCTGCTAACTGATTCCGTTCTTTTTAATTCAGTTCAGAAACATGTGTAGGCATTCGAATCACTTCATGTTCCGTCCGCTAAACCCAAGGGGTTTTCTTCTGGGGAATAATGAGGGTGAGAAGAGTAATGGGTTTTGATGGAAGGAACATGAAGGTTTGTTACTCGGTACTTCAGTGATGGAAAGAGAAGAGTTGCTGAAATCGTTCATACGAGAACGAGTTGGGCCATTCTTTTCTGCGTCTCAGGATATCCTTTGGAGAACACAGGGACGAATAATTCAATTAACTGCGTTCTATCTCAAGAGGTAATTGGTATACTAAATTCATGAACTAATTAATTTTAGATCGAAAGTAGTGATACAAATGATGTTGAATTTGCACTTACCTAGCTGTATGTAATTGTTCTTGATGTTCCACTCAAAATACCAGTGATTCCTATCATTCTTGAGTGGCTGCACCATAAACATTCAACTGTGCTCTTTCGAATTCTTGATAATCCATTTGAGACCCGTTGGCTACGCTCCATTCATTCACCCACTCCCCTGTATTCATGCCCATTAAAATTCACATCAATTTCCAATTGCTAAATGAACTACTTCTCTTGTTTTGTAACAAACAGGCAAATAGTGTACACATGAGAACTTCAAAGTAAGTTTAATGAGAACAAGCTTTTACCAATCAATACCAGTGGTCCATTAGCAGCATTTAGTGATTCCACTTGAGTCTGCCTGGCTACTTTTATGTATGAACTGGATATTCTCCAATGTGCTCGTATTAGTAAAGAAGTTATCAAAGGAGATTGTGGGATTACTAATTTAGTCTCATCCAATGAAGGTAGCTATGGAGTATTATAAAAATAGAAAAATGTCTATACTGATTTCGTACATTGGAGCCCATGGTTATGACCCCAGATTCATTAGTATGGAAGATTTTATTTTCCAAGTGAAATCCCCTAGTATATGAAAGAGTGAAAAAATGCTTTCGTTGTTGTGGAGTAAGAAGCCTCTGTATCTTAATGCATGTATTTAATTTATTCGGATCTTTACACTAAACTTAAACTTATATCCTTTATTTTCATAATCATTTTGAATACTCCTTTTCTCCTTCTCTATATCTACCGATTGAAAAAAAATTATCCATCGTTTTCATTTTGATTGAAATCAAACACCATCGACCAAACAAACTTTAGGATTCATTGTTTGAAGTTGAAACCAAAATTCATTAATATTAAAGTTGAAACATAGAACATCAAAACAAATTCGAGTTAAACAAACAAAACGGAAAAATGATAGTAGTTATGTCTAATTTTAGATTTTATTGCTTGAAATAATAAAAATTGATCAAAATTTTTTCTAGGATTTACAGTTGCAGAAACATAATCAGTAGGTAAAAACTTGATTTTATCCACAGATTATGGTTGATTTTCTTAAGAAATAAAGAACATCAACCATAATCGGTAGGTAAAATTAATACTTATCTACCGATTATTTTTGTGTCAACAAGTTCAATTTTTTTGTACTAAAAATTAAGCATAATCGGTAGATAACATGAACCCGTATCTACCGATTGTGAAAGAACAAAAATTCAAAATTTGATAAGTTTTGCATAAATTGTATTTGGGGCTACTTTCACAATCGGTAGATAATGAACATCACGAAACTACCGATTGTGAAAAATAGAGAAATTCGAAATTTTATTAATTTTGCTAAATTTCAATTTGGGTCTACTATCACAATCGGTAGATAATGAAAATCACGAAACAACCAATTGAGAAAGTAGAGAAATTCGAAGTTTTATTAGTTTTGAAAAAAAAAAAAAATTGGGGTAACTATCACAGTCGCTAGATAACGAACATCAGGAAACTACCGATTGTGAAAGTAGAAAAATTTGAAATTTTACTAGTTTTGAAAATTAAATAAATTTGAGACAACTATCACAATCGGTAGATAATGAACATCATGAAACTACCGATTTTGAAATGAGAAATTCGAAGTTTTACTACTTTTGAAAGAAAAAAAATTGGGACAACTATCACAATCGATAGATAATGAATATTAGGAAACTACCGATTGTGAAAGTAGAGAAATTTAAAATTTTACTAGTTTTAAAAAATGAATAAATTTGGGGCAACTATCACAACCGGTAGATAATGAACATCATAAAACTACGTATTTTGAAAGTAGAGAAATTTGAAGTTTTACTAGTTTTGAAAATAAATAAATTTGGGGCAACTATCACAGTCAGTAGATAATAAACATCATGAAAGCGATTGTGCTTAATTTACATGTTTAGAGTGTCAAATACATATTTGTTATAGCTATAATTCTTTCATATTACTTTTTATTACGTTTTTTTTCTATCTTATGTATTATATCAGGTGAATCATCCGAGAATGAGCTACAAAGTGCTAAAAGAGCAAGGAAGTGAAGTGTTATTGATGAAGAAGAGCCAAAGAATAAATTTAACTTATTCAAATCCAGTAGTTCTTATGATTATATTGTAGATAATTCAAATACAAAGTGAACGCAAAAAGAATGAGGTTATTCCGAGTTCGGACGAAGAAGTTGTGGGCAAAACAGCCGAAATAAAGAGTGAAACACACAACAAACAATCGGTAGATAATGGGGAACCCGAGACTACCGATTATAGGCAGTTTCTGACAAAGAAAAAGTACGTTTTAGAGTTCTTTCAATCGATTGATATGATGGGTATCGAGTCTACCGATTATGGGCACTTTTGGGTACAGAAAACTTGAGTTTTTGGGACGTTACGATCGGAAAAAAGATGAGGAACGAGACTACCGACTATGGCAAGTTTGAGTACATAAAACGTTAGTTTTTGGGACATTACAATCGGGAGAAAGATGAGGAACGAGACTAACGATTATGGAAAGTTTGGGTACATAAAACTTGAGTTTTTGGGACATTACAATCAGGGGAAAGATGAGGAACGAAACTACCAATTGTGAAAATAGAGAAATTTGAAATTTTACTAGTTTTGAATAGAAAATAATTTTTGGGGCAACTATCACAATCAGTAGATAATGAACATCACGAAACTACCAATTTTGAAAGTAGAGAAATTCGAAGTTATACTAGTTTTGAAAAAAAATAATTGGGGCAACTATCACAATCGGTAGATAATGAACATCACAAAACTACCGATTTTGGAAGAAGAAATTCGAAGTTTTACTAGTTTTGGAAAAATATAAATTTGGGGCAACTATCACAATCGGTAGATAACGAACTTCAGGAAACTACCGATTGTGAATGTAGAGAAATTTGAAATTTACTAGTTTTAAAAAATAAATAAATTTTGGGGAAACTATCACAACCGGTAGATAATGAACATCACGAAACTACAGATTTTGAAAGTAGAAAAATTTAAAATTTTATTAATTTTGTAAATATATAAATTTGGGGCAACTATCACAATTGGTAGATGATAAACATCATGAAACTACCGATTGTGCTTAATTTCCATGTTTAGAGTGTCAAATACATACTTGTTATAGATATAATTCTTTTATATTACTTGTTATTACGTTTGTTTTCTATCTTACGTATTATATCAGGTGAACATTGGAGAATAAGCTACAAAGTGCTAAAAGAGCTAGGAAGTGAAGTGTTATTGTTGAAGAAGAGTTAAAGACTAAATTAAACTCATTCAAATCCATTAGTTCTTATAATCATATTATAGATAATTCAAATACGAAGTGAGCGCAAAAAGAATGAGGTCATTCCGAGTTCGAACGAAGAAGTTGTGGGCAAACCAGCCAAAATAAAAAGTGAAACATAGCAAACAATCGCTAAATAATGGGGAACCGGAGACTACCGATTATATGCAGTTTCAGACACAGAAAAAATACGTTTTAGAGGTCTTACAATCGATAGATATGACTGGTATCGAGCCTACCGATTATGGGCACTTTTGGGTACAGAAACTTGAGTTTTGGGGACATTACAATCGGGAAAAATATGAGGAACGAGACTACCGATTATGGCAAGTTTGGGTACATAAAACTTGAGTTTTTGGGACATTACAATCGGGAGAAAGATGAGGAACGAGGCTACCAATCATGGCAAGTTTGGGTACATAAAACTTGAGTTTTTGGGACATTACAATCGGGAGAAAGATGAGGAACGAGACTACTGATTATGGAAAGTTTGGATACATAAAACTTGAGTTTTTGGGACATTACAATCGGGAGAAAGATAAGGGACGAAACTACCGATTGTGAAAATAGAGAAATTTAAAATCTTACAAGTTTTGAAAGAAAAAAAAATTGGGGCAACTATTACAATCGGTAAATAATGAACATCACGAAACTACCGATTTTGAAAGTAGAGAAATTCGAAGTTTTACTAGTTTTGAAAAAAAAAAATGGGGAAACTATCACAATCGGTAGATAATGAGCATCACGAAACTACCGATTTTGAAAGGAGAAATTCGAAGTTTTACTACTTTTCGAAAAATATAAATTTGGGGCTACTATCGCAATCGGTAGATAACGAACATCAGGAAACTACCGATTGTGAAAGTAGAGAAATTTGAAATTTTACTAGTTCTGAAAAATAAATAAATTTGGGGCAACTATCACAATTGGTAGATAATGAACTTCATGAAACTACAGATTTTGAAAGTAGAGAAATTCAAAATTTTACTAGTTTTGAAAATAAATAAATTTGGGGCAACTATCACAATCGGTAGATAATAAACATCATGAAACTACCGATTATGCTTAATATACATGTTTAGAGTGTCAAATATATACTTTTTATAGCTATAATTCTTTCATATTACTTGTTATTACGTTTGTTTTCTATCTTACGTATTTTATCAGGTGAATCATTCGAGAATGAGCTACAAAGTGCTAAAAGACCAAGGAAGTGAAGTGTTATTGTTGAAGAAGAGCTAAAGACTAAATTCAACTCATTCAAATCAATTAGTTCTTATAATCATATTATAGAGAATTCAAATACGAAGTGAGCGCAAAAAGAATGAGGTCATTCCGAGTTCGGACGAAGAAATTATGGGCAAACCAGCCGAAATAAAGAGCGAAACACACAACAAACAATCGATAGATAATGGGGAACCCGAGACTACCGATTATAGGCAGTTTCGGACACAGAAAAAGTACGTTTTAGAGGTCTTACAATCGATAGATATGACTGGTATCGAGCCTATCGATTATGGGCACTTTTGGATACAGAAAACTTGAGTTTTATGGACATTACAATCGAGAAAAATATGAGGAACGAGACTACCGATTATGCCAAGTTTGGGTACATAAAACTTGAGTTTTGGGGACATTATAATCGGGAGAAAGATGAGGAACGAGACTATCGATTATGGCAAGTTTGGGTACATAAAACTTGAGTTTTGGGGACATTACAATCGGGAGAAAGATGAGGAACGAAACTATCGATTGTGAAAGTAGAGAAATTCGAAACTTTATTAGTTTTGAAAAAATTAAATTTGGGGCAACTATTACAATCGGTAGATAATGAACATCAGGAAACTACCGATTGTGAAAGTAAAGAAATTCGAAGTTTTATTAGTTTTGAAAAAAATTAAATTTGGGGCAACTATCACAATCGGTAGATAATGAACATCACGAAACTACCGATTGTGCTTCTATTTTGGAACAGAAGAGTATAATCGGCAGATAACGTACTATATCTACTGATTCTGGGACGTTAACGGCGCTGAATGCATTCAATCGTCATCTCTAATCGTTATTGAACCTTCAATATGATATTCTTAATGATATTTCCCACCTTCTTCTTCATACTCATCCATTTTTGTTATTGATTTTAGGTAAACCTAGTTTTCTCAAACTTCTTCTTCTCTAACACACTCTCTATTTCTTTTTAAAACTATAACTCAAGTGATTTTTTCTAACACTAACGTAATTAAAGTTAAATAACTAATTAAGCAAGGGTAGACTAGCCATTATGAAAAATATTTAGATAAGGGGTATGTTGATATTACTTCGTAGTGATCCTATTTTATTTTATTAGTCGTTTCTAAATTTGTTTGGATTGCCCTAAAAAACGTAAGGATAAAAAAAATGTAGTCATGGATAAGATAAGAGAATATATACCAAAAACAGAAGGTTGACTGTAGGAGGGGGTAAGAGAGCACAGAACAGAAGAATTAATGTCCATTGCCTCATATATGTTGTTTATCTTTTTAGTTGTCATAGATATTAAAATTGCATTATCAAACGCTAGTAGTATACTAAAATTCAAAGAGAGGATTTCCCAGCTGACTTTGTATTTGGTGCTGGAACTTCAGCTTATCAGGTTCTTTCTCTCTCTCTTATTATCTTGTTGGTGATGAGTCTATAATTATGAATATTGTTTAGGTAGAAGGAGCTGCAGCAGAGGATGGAAGATCACCCTGTTTATGGATACCTACACTCACCAGGGTTAGCTTATTTTATTTAATCATTATGGCCTGAATTAGATTCTGTTAATGGTTGGTAGCTGACAACAAAACAATAATCATTGACGTATTTTTTTCAATATAACACAGTGATTTTTCTGGTGACATGCATGTGTGTGTCGCTCTATGTTTTGAGAACTTATAGTTTTCTTATTAGGAACCCAACAGCAACATGCAGGAAGATGTGAAGCTAATGAGCGAATTAGGTCTTGAAGCATACAGGTTCTCCATTTCTTGGTCAAGACTTATCCCAGGTATATCTACATTCCAACACTGGAGGTTGATATTAAATTCATTGTTTTAATTTAATTGTAATGGTAAAAGAAAATTTCAACCTTATGTAGGTGGAAGAGGGGCCATTAATCCAAAGGGTCTTGAGTATTACAATAATCTTATTAATGAGCTAATCGCTCAGGGTACGATAACTGAAATGCACATTATTAAATGAGTTGTATACCTTCCCAAATCCGACACTGTATCTATAGTACATAAATTAGGCCTAGTTGAAGATAATATGCATGGTCATTGCAGTATACTAATTTGTTTGATTTCGACATGAACAGGAATTCAACCACATGCTACTCTATACCATTTGGATCTCCCCCAAATTCTTGAAGATGAATACGCTGGGTGGCTAAGTCCAAAAATTATGTATCTAAATTCTAACTTTTCCTTAAATGCGGTTTAATTTGGAATTTAAATACTTATCTGCGTGCTTAATTTTAAGGAATAATAATTACCTTTCCAACATTTCTTTCCTATCATTATGCAGTGAGGATTTCACAGCCTATGCAGATGTTTGTTTTAGAGAATTTGGAGATAGGGTTTCATATTGGACTACCATTAATGAAGCAAATATAATGAGTATAGCCTCTTACGATAGCGGTATATGTCCCCCACAGCGGTGCTCGTACCCTGGTGGTGTTATCAATTGTACGTCCGGAAATTCCTCTGTGGAACCATACATTGCAATGCACAATGTCTTACTAACACATGCATCAGTTGCAGCAGTCTACAAAGAAAGATACCACGTATGTATGCATGATAAATCCTTATTCCTCTATTAGATTTGGGGAAAATATGAGAATGCCCTAAAATGGGGAGTCATTTTGGAAAAATACCTTGGATTTTTAAAATTTGGGAAAATGTCTCAATCTGTTAGTATTTTCGTTAAACGTACGTGTGCGAGTCGTCACGTGTCAAATTTTGGATATTTTAACATGTTTATATTGAAATTTGTATGTAAAAATTGGGGGTTTGTTGTTTGAAATTGATAAAGAAATTTCAGATTTTAACATGTATATCATGACTAAAATGGATAAGGATGTTATAGTTAATAGAAATACTAACAGATTGGGATATTTTCCCAAATTTTAAAAATCCGAGATATTTCTCCAAATAACCCCATTTTAGTACATTTTTCATTGTCTTCCTTAGATTTGTAGTTAACTTCAACGAGGAAATTCATATCCGAAACGTTGAATTTGAGTCCGCCTGAAATGCAGGGCAAACAAAAGGGTATGATAGGGATGAACATTTATTGTTTTTGGTGTACTGCTTGTCGGAATGCTAGTTCAGATATTATAGCAGCTCAAAGAGCCAATGACTTCTACATAGGATGGTAAGAAAATTCTCATCATCTCAACATTTGTAAATTTAGTTACGTCGTCCATAACATATCAATTATGGTAATGAACCCTATTGTATATGGAGATTATCTTGAGATAATGAGAGAAAAAGTTGGTTCTCGACTCCCATTTTTCACGAAAGAAGAATCCGACCTCATAAAGAAATCGTGGGATTTCGTCAGGTTAAACCATTATTTCACGGTTTATGTAAAAGATGATTCGAGTAGTTGGAAAACTAGTCCTCGAGATTATAATGGTGATATGGGAGTTAAAATTGCAGGTATATTCACATCATTAAAATGTGTTAGATTTGTGCATGACATTAACATGACTAATTTCAGCAATGTTGTCAAATTATGTCACTCGATGTGCAGGTACCAAAGACGATACGCCTGCTAGACAATTTTTTCCTGGTTCCTTGCCACCCAACCCTTCAGGTTTGCTGAGTTTGCTTCACTACATGAAGGACTCGTACGGAAATCCTCCTGTCTATGTTCAAGAAAATGGTAATTATTCTAAAATTGTGGTCGTATCCCTAGCCATACTTTCCTTATAATTCCAAAATGATAATCCTCATAAATGATAAATCAATGAAGGAGTATTACATTGTTTAGTATGATTATGTTTTGGAGCACCTCATAACGAGTCTCTCAATGACACTACAAGGATCAACTATGTAAACGGGTTCATTGAAAACATACTAAAGGCAATCATGTACAAATAAACTTACCATCACGGCATCACGACATCACCTAAATCCGAAGAATTAATATAATTATGACCCTTTTTTACAAAAATGGAGCAAATGCAAAAGGATACTTTCTTTGGTCAATCTTAGACGTTTTGGAGGTATTAACCGGGTATGAATCACGTATGGACTTGCCACGTCGTTTTTGAGGTATTACTCTAATTTTCTCAAGACTGGGAAGAATAACATACACCTAAAGAAGAAGAATGAGAAGATTTGGAATTCTGAATGATGAACTGGATTCGAGGAAATCCCGATTCTTCACAATAATATTTTTATATTGAAATATTCGCTTAACTAAAAATAAAATGAAGTTACACTATTAATTTTCTACTTACTGTCTAACAACGGGAGTACAATTCTCTTTTCAATAACGTGTTGGGTTCTACCTTGCTTATCATCTCGCTTAAGAACCTTCACTACCACGTTTGTCCGATCATCTCGCTTAAGAACCTTCACTACCACGTTTGTCCGATCATCCGGAATAGCTCTATCTACACGCCCAGATCCACGAGTATTCTCGTATCATGAAAGTTAGAAGATGCTTTCTCTATTTCACCATTCACTGGAAGTCTTTGTGGATCCTGCATATGTGTCCATGCTTAAGGTAAATGACATCGATGCAGAACTGGGCCACTTCCAAACACCATCGATCCAACTGCACCTGCAATATGATTTCAATTTAAAACCTCATCCAATAGAGTAGAGTAGCAACAATACTAATGAACCAGCACAGGACTAACACTATACTGGATGGCTTGGACAGGGACAGCATTCAGAGTGGAGGAGCTGTTGCAGGAATATGTCTATTATTTTCTTGAATGCCATTATCCGGAGAAATGAACATCTTGAAAAACTCATTTTGGTGGTTACTGGTGAGTACTGTCTTCTGGACCAGCTGCCAGTAGACAATTTTTAATGCCGGTTCCACCAGTATGGCTTTCTATTCGTATGTGATGTGATAAGAAAAGGCAGCTTCCGGATGTATCTTCATAATTGGTTTGCAAAGATATGATCGAGACTTGTGAGGATTTTTTCATGTGGAAGATCATTGGTTAGAATTCGTCGTCCTTTTATTGGCGACTGTTTGTGCATAATAAAATGACGAAAAGCAAATTACTTGAAATTTTGTATATTTGTTGGCAATAGCCTAAGGACATATACTGTAAAAAACAAAAAGAACATGTTTACTTAACTCATTCATATACATCCGAACTCTGAAGAGCCTCTCCCATAGGTTCTTCACTTCATTCCAAGTCAGACAGTCCCTTAACTAAACTGGGTCATGAATTGTCTACTGTGTCGGCTTTCCACATAATTCTATATGTATTTATGAGATCGAGTATGGAATTTTGTTTACTCACTTTAAATTGAGTATCCGTTTTCCCTCCTTTTCCTGCTAGGACCCTGGTTTGACATATATATCTTTTTTTTGATCGATCAAAGAGAATAGAATAAAAAGCACACAAGTCGTGTACGAGCAATTACAACCATCAAAGAGTAAAATGTCAAAAAGAACAGTAATAAAACCAGAAAACTAAAGACAAAAGGCAAAAACTTGCCTATTGTCAGGTAGCTGACTCGTCAAACATCTTCCACAATTGAATCATCGTGGTTTTTTACGAGATCTCTAAACATTTCTTCACGATTAGTCTTTAAAGGTGGAAATTCTAAGCCCCATAAAGAACCAAAACCGACGAGTTTATCTACCGAGATTTTTTTAGGAACTTTAGTTGTCTTGGACGAAGACGACTTTGCAATGCTTAATTGTGAGTCTTTCAAAACTATCTGGGAATTGACTATCTCCCCTTCTTCTTCTTCTTCTTCTTCTTCTTCTTCTTCTTTTTCTTCTTTTTCTTCTAAATCATGAAATTTGTTGTGAGATTCAAATCCAGGGGGGATGTCAGGATTTGCACCTTTCACAACCGATTGATCATTTTCAGGAATGTCATATAGGTTTGTTGAATGATTCTGTAATTGCTTTCCTTTTTTCTTTTTGCCTGCACCTTTCTCTCTTTTGAAGGAAATCCACTCGGCAAGAACCTTTCCTTCCGGCTGTGCTTGGTCTGCTTGGGTCGCTAATTTCGCTGCTAGCGTTGCTTCCTTAACTTCTCGTTCCATCCGCATTCTTTTGTCTTCCCTATCCGCTTCTTCGGCCCAGTCGAATCTTCTTGTTCTTACTATTTCCTCTTTCTTATTGTTGCCCAAGCTGATTACAACTTCAGAGAAAGCCTCATAGGCTTTTCCCTTCTTCCTTAGTGCACCGCCAGTGGCCATCTCCTTTCTCCTCCCATACACGTGCAAAACTTCTATGTTTTCAGGCACGTCCTTGTTGGCTTCCCTAGATGAATCATCCACTTCCCCTTCCTTATTGGCAGCGAGATCCCTATCATTTCTCCTCTCATCTGGCCCATCTTCCGTGCCATAGGCCTCACTGTCCGATCCCACATAGACTTCAGCCTTTCCCAATGCCGGTTTGTGGGTTTCCACTGTAGGCTCATAAGGCCCGTCGTCCAAGCTGTAAAGTAGATCAGGGTTGGGATCCGATGATAGTACCTGCCACATCGATTTCCCACTCTTTGTGTTGTCCCTTTCCGGGTCAGGCTTTCTTCTGTTTGCAGCAGCAGCATCACGTGAAGAACCTGCCTGTCCACCCGTGTTTCCTTGCTCAATGACTGAAACATCCTCGCTATTTTTCATCTTCTTCTTCCCCTTCCTTATCTCTTGAATAATTCTGCACTCAGCCAAAGAATGGCTTATAATCTTGCATTTCGAGCAGAATTTTGGGGCTTTAGGGATGTTAACTGCTTGGTAGAAACTATGCCCGGGGGCATTGACCTTGATTTGTGTTGGAATCTCCTTTGCGAAATCCACTTCAACAAGGATTCTAGCATAGTAGCCATAGTCCCTTGCTAGCGTTCTTGAGTCCACAGTCAATGGAGAGCCCAAAGCTGTGCATATAGACAGCAGAATTTCCTCGGTCCAAAATACTATTGGTAAGCTAGGCAGCTGAACCCATACTGGCGCTTTGGATGTTCTTTGCTTTACTGGATTGAATTTTGGATGATAATTTTGCACCTTTAGAACTTGACTGCCAACAGTCCACAGGCCTCCCTTCCATACTCTTTTCTTGTCAATTTCGTTGGATAGGACGATGGTGAAGTAGCCCTTCGTCATTTGAATGAATTGATGTGTACCTGTAAGCTTCCATTGTTGAAGTAGAGTTTCTTTAACCTCTGCAAACTTGAGGTTTTTTGAAGTCAAGCCTGCCTATTAAGGAGAACTTCATCTTCTCTATTGCTCTTTCATATAGCTCCATGGTGATGTCCACCACGAACTGACCATCTGATTTTCTGGCCATACAAAGTTGGTTGAAGTCGATCTTTGCTACTACAATGATATGAGTTGGTTCATGTATTTTTCTATTGGTTGCCTCAAGGAAAGAGTTTTCTGTATAGTCATGGTTTGACATATATAAGTTTGGATTATACTCAGATTACTGATAAAAGGTTTAGAAGCCCTGGCAAAATGTTGTTCATTCTTAAAAGAGGTTAGACTTTCAGGTTGTCGCTCGATTACTGATTCAGGATTAAGTTTTCTCTTGATTTAAACTAGAGGGGACTAAAGCAATCATGGTGGTGGATTACGAGTTGATGTGTCCTAGTTCCAAGTCAGACTGGTGAGCTGACTAGGTTGAACAACCCATCTTTTTGGACTTTCTTTTTCTCATCTAGATATGATACTTGCAATAGTTTGTTTGATGATGGTGCTTGCTAATATTTTGTTTTGTACGTTGAAAAATTTCGCACTAACATTTCATCTGCAGGCAGGTAAATCTCGGTATTTTTCTTAAAATTTGCTTAGTTTCATTGCATTATTAGGAATAATGGATCTAAGCTCACCAATTCGAGCAGCATATGTCCATAGTCCATACTGATGGCAGTGAAATGACTTTTGGAGATCTGTTGATTGGCTTTTCACCATAACCTCTCCTTCCTTGAAATCAAGTATGTTGCCCATACTAGCGAAACGATGGAATTACATTTGGACCTCTATCCCCGCTTTCAAAGACAACTAATGAACTACAAAACATTGCACAATTTTATTCAATAGCCTTGCAACATGAACAATACAGTGGAAGATCAAGATTCAAACTTCATTGCATTAATTATCTCTTCACAGATAATCAGTAATTCAGTAACTGTACATTTGCATCATTCGTTAGAAACCATGACACATAGTTGAAGCAGAATGCACAAATGTATAAAACTCCTTCCCCATCTTAACCAAGGTGAGGTGATGGTGATCCATCTTCATCTAATTCTTCTTTAACAATGCCATTGCAAAATACTCCTCCAAGCCATTCACAGAAGAACCCTTAAACCCTTTCTCTTCTCTAATTGCATTTTCAATCATCTCCTTGACTTCACAAGCTTTATTTCTCATCTCAGCTCCTTTCTTACTTTCATTGCTCATAACCATATCAATAACTCTCACAACATCCTCATGTCTAATCTCATTTCTATTCCCTCTAGCCAATTCAACACAAACCTTAATCTCTTCTTCCAACAACTTTGAATTGTTATACTGATCAGCTGAGATTGGCCATCCAATAATCGTCACCCCAAAACTTAAGCTTTCCAAAATTGAATTCCACCCACAATGACTTAAAAACACTGATGTAGCTTTATGTGATAAAATCTCTAACTGTGGTGCCCATTTTCTCATTAGTAGCCCTCTGTTCTTAGCTTTCATCCTTTCTTCGAACCCGTTCGGTAACCATTCGGATCGAAACTCTTCATTTATATCATACCCCAACGGTGGTCTAACAACCCAAATGAAACTCTTTCCACTCTTTTCTAATCCAAAAGCTAATTCCATCATTTGTGAGCTAGAAATTGTGTTCTGAGACCCAAATGAAATATACAAAACTGACTTCTCTTCATGCTCATCAAGCCATTGAACACTCAAATCAGAACTAGTAGTTCTAGATTTGAGAGACAATGAATAATCACTAACAGGTCCAACTGCCCAAACTGAATCTTGACCCAACTTTGAACTGAAATAAGCCAACCCAACTTGGTCAAACTCTTCAACTGTGTTGAACAAGAACCCATCAGAACTCAGTGTTTGAGAGAGCTCTCTTTTGTAGAACAAAGACCAAGAATCACTACCAGTTGCTTGTAACACATTATTGGCTAATTGAGATCTGTGGATTCTCAAATCTTGTGAGAAATCAGGAAGTAAGAATTCATCCCCTGACTCATTTTGAAGCTGGGGTTGATTCAACCAGATTGAGTAGTAAATAGCCATACCATAAGCACCCCCAGTAACAAAAACTGAATGAAAAATCTCAAATTCTTTAGCAATTTCAACTGTCCATCCAAAGAACATATCTGAAATGATACAAAGAGGAGGGGTATTCAGTTTCACTAGATCTGAGATGAATTTGTGGAAATGGGGTTTCAGAGAAGGCAATGAATCAAGGAGATTGATCATGATTGTGTAAGGAAGAACATCAGTATTTTCAGAGTTTGGTGGAAGATTATGATCAGAGCTACAGTAAGGTAATGAAACTAAGTTGATATTTGAAGTGGGGGTGTTGGGTGGAAGCGATTTTTGAAGCTTTTGGATGTTGAGTGGAGTGTTGAGAATGGTTACAGAGTAACCAAACTTTGACTGGATTTTTAAAGCTAAACCTAAGTATGGGATTAGATGACCTTGTGCCATGAATGGGAGTAAGATCACATTTTGTTTGCTGCTGCTAGTAGACATGGTGGTAACAACTCTGTGCTACAGTAGAGAAGGAGGAGAAGAGAGTAGACACAGTGGAAAAGAGAGAGAGTATTGGATTCTTTTTCAACTCATTTTGCGCGTTTCACTTGCTTGCTTCAACTTTGCCGCACCAAACCACGGTAAATGTGAAGAGGAATTAGGCAGCATTGAAGTGGACGTTCAGCTTTGACAAACACTAAAAGCCCCATTAAGTGGTGTCTACAATCCACCACAATATAAAAGTTTTGGATGCAAATAGAGAATATATTACAGCTGTGACTAAACTTTAAAACCGATTAAAAAGACATGAACCCTGTTGAGGGCGAGATAGCGATGAAGATGATAGCTAAGACAATCACTAGAGAAATGGTTACTTTACAATGGTTACATATTTAAGCCGTTCCCTACGCAAATAAGAAAAGACAATTTAATAGTTACACAAGGTCTCAACTCTCAACATTGCGGCAGAGGATATTCGGTGTGGAAGTTAATAGCTAAGATGAAGAACTGAGATTGTAAAACAAATTATTCGGTGTAGAAGATGTTACATTTTCTTTTAGGTTTTGTACCCCACTGCAACTGGTATAATAAAAATCTGTTGAAATTCCAATCTCCGGTTCAGAATGTGATATATCTACTTATCACATTGGGTCTTTTGGAATTGAACATATCTACAGCAGGAAAACTAATGTTGCTCCGAGCACCAATATATAATTTGGAAAGCATGCTACACCCATCACACAGAGCTTGCAACCCTATGTCTTTTAATCCTACGCTCTACGCACATCAAGTTCCTCCAGGTTGTGGCAATTCAACCCAATAGCTTATCAGGGAACCAAATCCAGATACTACTAAACACAAACAAGAGAGTCTCTAGCCTAAAATCAAGGGGAATATATGTATACTCTATATATGCTTCCGTATGATATTATCTTGTATTAAGTAACAGATTCTATGGTATATATGTTGATATTATTCTGCCAGATTCTGTGGCATATGCATTCATAACATATCATGTAATCTTCTGTATATATGGCTGTAATCTTTAGCAATACAAGCAGGGCAAAATATTCACGTTAAACTACAGCCGTGTTTAGTTATTATATATGGTATCAGAGCCTTGAATCTCAAACGAGAAACATATCAAATGGCTTCCTCCACTTCAAGTCAGACCCCAAACTTCACTATCAATACCCAACCTCCATCTACATCTGACAAACCCCTTATTGCACTCAACATCACCACCCGAATCAATGAAAAACTAACCCCCCCACCACTTTCCTTCAATGGCGTGCTCAATTTGAAGCACTTCTCATTGGTTATGACCTTCTCAGTTATGTTGAAGGAACCCTCCCATGTCCAACCTCAGATGGATCACCTACAGATGAGCTTCACAAGACTCATTGGATCAGACAGGATAAACTTATCCTAAGTGCAATATTAGCATCTACTGCTGCCTCCATTACACCCTTGATAGCCATAGAAAAATCCTCCCATGCAACCTGGAAAAAGCTCACACACCTCTATGTTAGCCGATCCAGAACCAGAGCAATGCAGTTGAAGGAAGAAATCACCTTAATTCAGCGTGCAAACAGAAGTATCACAGAATATCTTCATGTTGTGAAAGACCTTGTAGATGAACTAGTCATTATATACCATTCTATTTCGGATGATGACCTGACCCTATATGTGCTAAAATGGTCTAGGTCTAGAATTTAAGGAGATAGCAGCACCTATTTGTACCCGAGAAAAATCTCTGACTTCTGAAGAACTGCATGATCTACTAGTTGGTCATGAAGCCTATCTAAGGCGTCTGGAAACTGCAACACAAAGTGTTGTTATGTCTGCAAACTACACAAGAACAAAGTCAGCAATACAGGATGGTCGTTATTAACGTTTTTACAAACAGAATGATCACTTCAGACATCCTTCAAGTACCAATCCAGGAAGGTACTCAACAGGAACCCAGCTTGATGGAAAACGTCTCAACACAGGCAATGTTAAACCCAATCCATCCACCAGGCGTTACCAACCCAAATGTCAATTATGTGACCAGTTGGGCCATACGGCCAAAGCATGCTCACAGCTTCACTCACAGACAACGTCTATTACTATCCATACATTCAGTATATGATGGAACTGACGAAGTAGTTCTTGGTGATGGCTCAGGTTTGGCTGTCTCACATGTTGGTTTATTAGCTTTAAAAACGCCACATCGAACATTTACACTGAGAGATACTCTTTATGTTCCCAATCTTTGCAAAAATTTAATCTATGTACATCATCTAACTAAACAAAATGATATCTTTGTTGAATTTCATCTGTTTCATTTTTTTGTGAAGGATAAGATCACGGGGGCGATCTTACTAAAAGGAGCATGTAACAATGGCATCTACACCTTCCCGGAATCATTGACGGCTTCACCAAAGCTTGCTAATGTGCATGAAAGGACTTCAATTGAAGGATGGCACAAGCGTCTTGGACATCCTTCTCTTAAAAATTTTCACCATCTTGTTAAGAACTTTGCTCTTCCTATTTCCTCCCATAAAAATTTATCTTCACTATGTCATTCTTGTTCTATTAATAAAGCACATCAACAACCCTTTCGTGTCACAATCCTAACAAGTCATGAACCTCTTGAATACATTTACACAGATGTACGGGGACCCGCAATTTACACTGGGATTGATGGTTCACGATACTATTGATGTGATTTGGGATTACCCAATATAATAACCGCAATCGCACGGCGTCTAACTAGTAGAAAACGGCAAGTACGGGTCGAACCCACAGAGAGCGGGGAAATACTGCAATTAATATCTCTAATAAACTAACCAAGAGGAATATTTTTGTGATTTTTATATAAATAAATAAAATAATAAACTAACTAAACTAGTAAAATGTGACCGAGTAGAGAGAGTCGGTAACCAGGGTTTTTCAGTATCCACCACTATTTAATTCATGAATATTTAGAGTCGCAAATATCGCTGGGACGCCCTAAACATGATGCATCAAAAAGCCCTAGTCTCAAGCATACACCATAAAATTGCGCTAGCGAGAAAATTGTACGAAACTAATTAAAGGTCTACAAATAATACTTGGATATTCTAAGTATACCCCATCAAAAGATTTAACCAAAGCATGGAATATCAAATAAGTAGACAAATATATTTTTAGAATAACAACTGTATACCAGAAACATGGAACATCAAAACCATAGGCCAAGCATGCACCATAAACGACAATACAATAGTTTAAAGTCATGAATTTAATCTATTTAAATCATAATGGTCTGTATCAAATATTTAATTCAATTGATCTAAAACTGTAAGTGGTTTTAACATTAAACCCTAGTTACAAATTAATTTAGAACATGGAGAAGGGTTTCTCAAAACCCATAAAAATTAATTAGATAGAAGAGTAGAAGAAGAAAAGATTAAACCCTTTTTAGTTTCTGCTCCTGTATACTCCAGAATCAGAGAATTCTCGCTCTCTTTTTTCCAGGCTTTGTCCGTTCTCTTTCTTCACTTCCGTCTCCCGTTCACAGCCTCCGCCTCCAGCAACTGTCCAGGAGAAAATTCTCTCCCCAAAAATCAGACTCTAAAAAAACTCCTGTGCGCCTCAAACCAATCTCCGTCCTCCACTCTATTCCATATTCTCCCTCCAGAAAAGTCTTTTTCTTCTTCTATTTATAGTCCCCCACTTCACATGTTTAACCTAGGCATAATTCAAAGAAGTCCCACATGCGTAGACTTCACTTTCTTTCAACTTCACCAATCACGCCTAGACTAGGTCTTCTTTTCCTCTTGTTCTTTGTTCACGTGAATTAACCTGACGCACCTTGACGCCTACCACCTAAAGAAAAGCTAAAGGAAAGTTAAAAACAAAAACCCCCCATCGTACTCCCACTTTCAGGATTTATACCATTCTTTTAAACCTAATCATGTGGACCCCATTCTATCTGTCTCTATGTTGTCATGTCTATTTTCCCAAAGACAACACAGCCCTCGACTTTGTCTGCTCTTGTGTATAGGCTTTGTCCCTATTAACCGAGCCAACCGCTCTTACTTTGACACGTAAATACCACATTTCTATCTCACCAGCCGTACTCCAGGAACAAGAACTAAACAGCTTCTCTACGCCTTCACACTTCATTCTTCTCTTTACTTTTTACCTGACCGTGTCAGAAATGAAGACCGCCCAATGATATTACTTGACAATTGCAGCTCCAGCTAACACTTCTGATGTGATAGTGTATGCATACAATCTAACACGAGTAATAGAATGCCTCAAATCCAAAGACTCCATTAGCAATCTACTCCGTTTAGCCGTATTTATTTATAACTTCGGATTTTATGCGAACCACCTATTTAGCAATAAAATAATAAATTTAGTACAGTAATAATGACTAGAAAATATAAATAAGGTGGTAGAATTGTATAAGTTAAGAGCCTATCAACTATCTTATTTTTGTGGATCATTATACAAAATATATATGGCTCTATCCCATGGTAACTAAATCTGGTGTCTCTGTAATCTTTCGCAATTCAAAAAAATTGTTGAAAATCGTTTTCAAAAATCCATGAAAACATTATATTCTGGTAATGGAGGTGAGTTTATTGCTTTAAAATCATACCTCTTACGTCATGGAATCTCTCATCTCACCACTGTTCCTTATAGTCCACAACAAAATGGCGTTTCTGAGCGTCGACACTGTCATCTAGTCGAAACAGGCCTCACCCTCCTTTATGATGCTAACCTAGATTTTTCATATTGTCCACATGCTTTTCAAACCGCTTCATATCTCATAAATCGTCAAACCACACCTCTTGTTAAAAACAAATCCCCGTTTGAAACTCTTTTTGGTCAATCACCAAATTATTTAAAGTTAAAAAAAATTGGGTGCCTTTTTTATCCCCTCACAAAGGCCTACAATTCAAACAAGATGCAGCCAAAATCCAAAGCTTGCATTTTTCTTGGCTATTCACCAGCTCAAAATGGTTATAAATGTTTCGAACCTCAAACAAAAAGAATGTTCATCTCTCGTCATGTGGTATTTGATGAGTATCAAAAACAACTCACACAAGTTTCACCTATATCTTGTGAGTTCACTCGGCCTCTTCAAGAAACCCATCAGTTCCTACCTCTATACTTCGGTGATCATCCATCCCTAAGGCCGTCGATAGAAATCCCAAGTGCACAAGCATCCCTGTCGTCTCCAGAAGATGTACCTCCCACTGCTACATCCTCTCCAGGTAACTCTGCCGCCTCTGACTCTTTAAATCCTAACTCCTCTCAAGCTACATGCACGAATCAGCATTCCACCTCAAGTGAGAACTCAACTGAGCCCTTCTCAGCGTCATCAGAACTGTCTGCACCTGATGCACACGTCTGTCTAGAACGGCATGTACCTGACGCACGCGTCTGTCCAGAACTGCCAGTACCTGATGCACACGTCTGTCCAGCACTTCCTGTACCTGATGCACATGTTTGTCCAGCAAGTCCTCCTGTGGCATTGTCTGCACCTAATGCACCTGTCTGTACAGCGACTCCCTTTGTAGAGCAGGATCTCACACAAAACAACCCAGTTCAACGTGCTCACAAGATGACTACAAGGTCCATAAATCAAATTTTCAAACCAAAACAAATACACACAACCTCAAAACATCCTCTTCCTAAAATCATTGAACCCACAAGTGTAAGCCAAGCCTTATCTCAATCTCACCGGCATGAGGCCATGTCTGCAGAGGTCACAGCCTTAATGAAACATGGCACTTGGGACCTAGTTTTATCCAAAATTGATTGTAAACCAATTGGGTGCAAGTGGATATTTAGGGTAAAGAGAAAAGTTGATGGTTCAATCGACAAGTTTAAAGCAAGACTTGTGGCAAAAGGCTACAATCAACATCTGGGCATTGATTACACAGAGACTTTTAGTCCTGTAGTTAAACCATCAACAATTAGAGTTGTGTTATCTGTTGCCGTCATGAATGGGTGGGACTTGCGGCAGATGGATGTCAACAATGCGTTTCTGAATGATGCCTTAACTGAAACTGTTTTCATGCACAACCTCTAGGACTCAAAGATTTGTCCAAGCCAAATCATGTGTGCAGACTACACAAGGCTATCTATGGGTTAAAACAAGTCTCACGAGCATGGTACACCGCACTCAAAACTGATATTCTTCAATTGGGTTTTCGAAACTCCGAGGAAGATTATTCTCTGTTCATCTATAGTCAAGGTACTACAATCTGCTACATGTTGGTTTATGTTGATGACCTTATCATCACAGGCAACAATCCAAACTTTGTGACATCTATCATTAAAAAGTTGGGTGATAGGTTCTCTCTAAAGGACATGGGCTCTCTTCACTACTTCTTAGGAATTGAGGTTATTCCCACAAAAACAGGACTATTTATTTCTTAGCACAAATACATTCGAGAACTCTTGGATAATACAAGTATGAGTGAGGCAAAAGATGTTTCCACTCCTGTTTCCACAACACAACCTTTCCAACTGATTGATTGAACAGCCGTTGTGGACAGTTCTTAGTTTCGTCGACTAATAAGCAGTCTTCAATACCTGACCTTGACATGTCCCGACATATCATTTGCAGTGAAAAAACTCTCTCAATTTATGCACAAGACAACCATAACTCACAGAACATCAAGCAAACGGCTATTCAGGTATCTAAAATAAACCATCTTCTATGGCATTCAGATTCTTAAAAATTGACCTTCTACTCTTCGGACATTCACAAATGTTGATTGAGCTGGAAACATGGATGATCGAACATCAACTTCCGCCTACATCAGTTTCTTGGGTTCAAATCCAATCTCTTGGTGCTCTAAGAAGCAACGTGTTGTTGCAAGATCCTCCACAGAAGTTGAATACAGTGCCCTAGCTAATGCAGCTTCGGAGACCATGTGGCTGCTTGCACTCTTCCAAGAACTTGGTTTTTCACTCAAAGATCCTCCTCAACTAGTATGTTATAATATTGGAGCCACACATCTGAGTCTCAATCCAGTTAATCACTCACGCATGAAACATATTCAAATAGATCTTCATTTTGTGTTTGATCTAGTTCAAAAGAGAAGTCTCCAAGTCAAGCATGTTCACACACAGGATCAACTAGTTGACATTCTAACTAAACCGCTTTCAAAACATCGTACTACAATATTGCGCAACAAGATTGGTCTTGCCGATGGAGCCCCAATCTTGTGGGGGAGTATTAGGGAACCAAGTCCAGATACTACTAAACACAAAGAAGAGAGTCTCTGGCCTAAAATCAAGGGGAATATGTGCATATCCTATATATGCTTCTGTATGATATTATCTTGTATTAAGTAACAGATTTTGTGGTTATCTGTTGATAATATTCTTCCAGATTCTGTGGCATATGCATTTATAACATATCATGTAATCTTCTGTATATATGGTTGTAATCTTAAGCAGTGTTTAATTATTCTATATAGCTTGTCATCCTTCAAGATCTACCATATAAACAAAATCCTTGGTTCCATTCCCGTAAGAAAGGGCATCCTTTCGAAATCACCTTAACTGTTCGGTTATCTACCACTGGACCGCAATCTTGAAGATTAATAACTCGATGATTAATGGCGAATCATTTTCCAATCTTTCCCAGTTCATACCCTTTTCCATTATCACAAAAAGGCCCTTAGACTCCAACCAGATTCAGATGTTCAAGCGCACCAACACTGACAATTGCTTCGATTCACTCTGATTCAAGATTACAATGGTCTGCCTCGAGATAAGTTAAGGTTTGCGAACACCCCTGCAAACCAATACCCTTTATATTTCTACAGTATGAGATACACAGTGAACAGAGTTCGCGACAGTTTTATGAGACAAATCTTACTCCCGATTCAGAAATCAATTGACATTCAGACAGGTTAACATTCTGCAAGGATGAACAAGATTCTGCTAGGATTGCTACACCTTTATCAGTAATGCGAAATTTTTTAAGACTTATTGTGGTCAAACGAGGGAACCAAGACAACATTAAACATAGTTTCATATACAAAAGCTTAGAACAATTGTCTAGGTATGGAACCTGAATGTGTGAACCAAAGTATTGTGATTGTGATGTGACGATATCTGCTAGCTCAGGGCAACCTGATAGAGAAAGAAATTTGAGGTATTGGAATCGTACCAACAACTTACAGAGAATGATAGAGAAACTTTCTGGGCCAATTTCTAATAGTGTGTGTGAAGTCAAAGGAGAATGAAACCATAACGATCCACGATTGTTGTTTTGAAGGGGTGAAAGCGATCGATTCGTTGACAATCAAGGGGTGAAAGAAATTACGATTGAACGAGACTTAAACACAATAAAATAAAAATTTAAATTATATACATGCACATACATTACACAGTTTTCTCGTGGATGATGAACCACTCTATCATTAAGCTTTTGGCTCACGATTTTTATGGTTATGGTCATCAAAAGAGGAACACTTATTTTTGTTTGCTTTGGACAACAATAATGTTAAGGCCTTTCTCGGGTTCTTGAAATGAAGAAAGGAATCGCATTTTGTTAATTTTGACATTACCAGACTTTTTCTCGGGTTTTTCAACTCTTAAGGAAGTCCGATTTTATGCATACTCCCTATCGCGTATAACATTTTAATCTCTACCATTGATTTAATTTAAAAAAAAATATAATAATGATCAAGATTATAAATATAAAGAATTACGAGACTATTAATTAATTAATTAATTAATTAACTAATCAAATAAATATATTAAATATTTATTTTTTAGAAGCGGAGCTACATTGGAGATCGGTGGGTTCCTGATCCACCAAATTTTCCGTATAAATCAATAGTGGTTTGTGTTTTGTAAAAAAATCAAGGTCAAAATTCGGAGGCAGAGAAACAGAAAAAAAAAAAAAAAATTTAAGGTTTCAAAATTTTTATTCGGAAATCGCTTGGAAAAGTAAGAAAAATATCGGTGAGAATTGTTAGACGATGGTCATGACTCATGATGTAATATGCATATATTTATATATACATATGAGTTACCACTCCTTGATTGTTTATACTACCCCAAACATCTGACTACATTTTCCAACTGAAATGGAATATTACTACCGAAATTGCATTGTACATCCAGAATAGGAAGCAGGCTGGAGTAGATGTCTCAGTTCTTCCAAGCATCACAAGTGACCCTGATTTTTCAGTTTGGAGCCCAACAAACAACGGCTCCACAAGCAGACAAAGTTTGCTTTAGTTTACTCGAAAAACAAGAAAAAGAAGACGATTGTAACATTTTTTTCCCTTTGAAGCAATCTGTTTCAATTTAGTTTACCCAAACATACAAGTTTATATACTTTAAATAATTGAAATTAATTATTGTATGAACACGGCAATATGCTATCAGTTAATCAAATATATTAATATTGTAGTGATTGTTTGTATTATAGTGTGAGATGTCTAATTTTTTTAATGTGAATCGTTTTATGTCTAATAAATTTAATTAGATTCTTTTTTAGCTACAAGTGTGTTAGACTTGCTTATTATGATTGGCAGATTATTAATATTTTAATTTACCTTTACAATCTTTTTTATACTATGAACAATTTATATTCTTAAGGTGATAAATTCATTTATTATTTTTATTATATTTTGTTTTACTGTGTATAACGTAAACTGATATGATTTACTTATAAACAGAGAAAAGATTAGTTAAGATGTAAAAAAATTCAAAGTGTTCCATCAAACCAAAAACTCTGGATGCGTCACTGCTCTTTAGAGGAGTTTGCACATAATTAGACTCTTTTCGGGGATTCCGATTCAGTGAGATAAAATGCATAGTCAGATTTAGGATTGTCAACGGATCTGGTTCCTTCCGGGTACCACTAGACCTAGTCCCCATTAAAAAAGGTGTTTTCGAGTCCTAACAGTTCCGGACCCGGGTCCTAATTTAGTGGATTCAGAACCGGATTCGATTTGAAAACCTAAATACCCGTTGGATCCGGATAGTTATTGAGTCTTTGAAAATCAATTACATCTTTTAATATATTTATTTTATCTTCTTCGTGTCGGCTTGAATCTAATAGATTTTCATATGAAGTTATTTTATATTTATATAAATGTTCTAAGAAAAAAATTAAATCTAAGAAAAAAAATTCAAAAAGAAAAAATTTCAAATAAAACTAGGCAAAACCTTACAATTTTGAGTAACATGAGCAAAAAAAATATTGTATAGTTGGGTATCCGACGGATAATACCCATAAGGATCCGAAAGCTTATCGGTTTTAATGGTTTTACCCGTCGGGTACCAATATTGTTAATGGGTACAATCTTTAGACCCGGACCCAATTCACCTGATTCTGGGCAATCAGGTATCCATTGACAACCGTAGTTAGATCCATTCGTAGTCAATCTCGTATCTCGGTCTTGGCTAGGACCGGAACACCACGAAGATACCTAATTCCTCTTGGATTCAATTACGTACCATACAATAATCCAATTTTGATTCTTCAGTTAAAACGAATCACCTTACACTTGGTCAATCTCTGGTTACCGTCCCAGTTTTTCTTTTAAATCGGTTAGAAAATATATAATTAAAAAGAAACGTAAAAAAAAGACAATTAAAAAGTATAAATTTTTGTTGATCAATTTCTTTAATGAAATCATTTTGTTTATAATATGAATCTTTCTTGCTATATATACATATGCAATGTAAATCTCACGTTAAAAGTATGATCATGAGGGACCATTTATGTCCACGTGACGAGGACATCATTATCCACTTAGATTTAGCTTTCCCGCCAAAAAAACTCCATCGACCTGAATTTGATTTTTTTTCTTAGGTCATAGCCCCAGGTCTAGGTCTCAAGTCTTAGGTCATGGCACTTGACTATTTTGGGTCCTGTCTTGACTTCTCCCTCCATAACTCTGATAGAATTTTAAAATACTATATATAAATAACCGTAATCGTATGGTTTCTAACTAGTAGACAACGGCAAGTACAGGTCGAACCTATAAGGAGTGGGGACAATACTGCAATCAATATCTCTAATCAACTAATCAAGAATAATATTTTTGGAATTTTCAGAACTATAAATGAAATAATAAACTAAACTAATAAAATAAATCAACTGGGAGAAACAGTAACCAGGGTTTTTAGTATCCACCACTATTTCTATTTAATTAATGAAGTGAAACATAACTCCTGAATATTTAGAGTTGCAAATATCACTGGGACGCCCTAAGCATGGTGCATCAAAAGTTCTAAGTCTAAGCATACACCATCAAATTGTGTTAGCGAAAAAATTGTACGAAACTAATTATAGGTCCACAAATAATACCTGGCTATTCTAAGCATACCCCATCTAAGGATTTAACCCAAGCATGAAATATCAAATAAGTAGACAATATATATTTGCAACAAGTAGATTTTCAAAAATAACAATTGTATACCAAAAGCATGGAACATCAAAAACCTAGGCCAAGTATGTACCATCTAACGAAATAACAATTGTTTAATAAAATTCAATAAATCAAAATCATGGAACTAATCTATTCAAATCTTAATAGTCTGTATCAAATACTTCATTTAATTGATCTAAAACTTTAAGTGGTTTCAACATTAAACCTTAACCATAAAAATCAGCAAGACATGGGGTTGGGTTTCTCAAAACCCATGAAAATAATTTAGAAACGTAAAGAGGGAAAAGATTAAACCCTTCTTTTGTTTCTATTCCATAACCATAAAAATCTCTTGTCTCCGTACCAGCCGTCCACCAACCCAGAAGACTCATGTACTTCATCCCCTAATCAGCATCCCCTGTCTTTGCTTTTCTTCTTTTCCCCCTTACGGCCGTCAGACTTCTCTGGAAAAAAAAACTAAAAACAAACCAGTCCAGGAGAAAAGTCCCCAAAAAAAGAACTCCTATTTTGCTTTCGCTCTTTTTCTTTTATAGGCCGTCAGCTTCTCTCTCCTGACTCCCACGTGATGTCTTTTTATTTCAGCTTCTCACGTACAGGCCTACCAATCCCTACTTCAATAGCTCACCTACTGTTTTCTTCTGTTTTGCAGCAGACTTTGTCTCCGTCCTTTCCCTTCCTGTTTCACGTGTTCTCCTCTCACTCTCTTCTATACCACCTTCACTACCGTACCGCTCTCTAGCACCTAGACAACCATTCAAGAAGTCACGTCACCTCCTTCAATGTACATGCCTACCTACTCGGTACCTTGCTCCCTCAAAAGCAACGCAACCTACTCCTAGGTACCTCTTCCATTAGCCTTCCCCTCTCTGATCACTTCACCCTAACCGAACAGAACCTAGTCTTGTAGCTACGTATTCTCCTAACGCCTTCATCACGTCAACTCCCTAGCCTCCAACAGACTCCTAGGCTACTGTGTACCCTCGAGCCTAGGCCGTCTTCTCTCTACCTCAATTATTTTACGCCACAGCCAACTCCAAGAGACCTTCCTTCACCTGCCCACTCTGACCACTTTTTTTTACTTTTCATCAACCTGAAACCACTGTTGGCTAAACACGCCCAACACCTAGCAACACTTTACTTCTCTTAATCTTCTATCACTCGTGCCTTGTCAATGCAACTTTAGCCAATTTAGCCGTTTTTAGTTTATAACCTTGGAATTGATGCGAACCACCTATTAGCAATAAAATGGTAAATTTAGTACAATAATAATAACTAGAAAATATAAATAAGGTGATAAATTGTATAAATTAAGAGCCTATCAAATACCCCCAAACCTATATTTTGCTAGTCCTCGAGCAAACTAATTTAAAAATAAAATAAATTTTAACTCAATTTTGCAGGAATCGCGACTACATTTAGCATATGAAAGCCTTTAAACCCATAGGTGTCCCTATCGGACGAGTTATAGTCTCGTGAGGTTTTACAAGAGGTATACCCACAAAACCTTTACTCCAAATTCTAGCTACCTGTGAACGATCGAGGATAAACACTAAACATGCTATTTAGTTGGCATACTAAAATTTTCAACTTCATTACCTTGTATGAATCCAATTGTTGTACACGAGTTTTCACTCAGCGTACTAAAATTCATATAAGAATGCAAAACTCTACTCAAATAATCATTGAACATCCAAAATTGGATATAATTCACATTGCTCGGAATCAATCAAATTCAAACACAGGAATAAATTAGATGATGAAAATAGAAGTAATGAATGGTTCATATGTTGACTAAGGTGAACGATGTTTCCCAAAATATTAGTATAAAGTCCGGCTCGGATACTCCTATTTTTATTTATTATTATTATATACATTTTTTTTATTTTTTTTCTTTTTTTATGACTACATGATTAGATCTTTTGAATCTAAGCGCATGCTCCTTTTCAGCAGATTACATGATTGTTCTCATGGATCCTGCATTCCACGCTTGCTTAGGCGACGGAGACAGGGAAAACACACACATATTGTTATCAAAGTGTCATTTTTGTTGTTTATTTATTTTCAACAAATTTAAAATTCTAACGCATCTGAGCTACGATCTTATGGCAATACTAGGGCCCCATCAAATCACTTAGAGAAACATAAAATTGCAAAAATAAAAATAGAAAGTGATATGATTATGATGATTCCGAGATATGCTTGTTCAATGATTATCATGTTATTTCTAACACCTGAGTGCATTCAGATATGAATAGACCATTTAACTGGGTACACCAATTCCTATAGATAAGAGCTACGTTCCATCTACCTAGAATGGTTAGTGTCATCCTGAATTGTTCACAAATTTCTAAATTTCGGAGTTTCTATATTGGCATCAATTTTCGGAAACTCTACCCCCAAACCTAAATTTAACATTGTCCTCAATGTGTCAAACCGTGCAACCTAAAATGGTATGCAATAAATATAAATAGGAGAAACAAATGTAAATCAAAGAAAAGGGATTGGAACGTCTCACCTGATTGACGCAAGAAAAACAATATTCTCTGTAACACATCAAACGATAGTAATAACAAAGAACACTGAAAATAAAATAAAAAGTCTAGAAAGTCTGAAAAGAAAATAAAAACAAGAAAATAAAAATCTATCTACTGGATGTGTACAGAAAGAATCCCCATACACTAATAACCTGAAAATTTGGGGATCAACCCAAAATACAATATATACAAATGACAGTTTCACAATTATATTATGGGAACACGGAGACACTGAAACTATCAAAAATAAAGGATTACCCCCAAACCAAGTTTTTACTACACTCGGAAGTGAGTAAAGAACAAAATATGGGGATAATATTGGGAAATATCAATTGGTTCATGCACAATGTCAGGAACAGGCAAGTCATCTGGGTATTTGGATGCAAAGTGATCCAACAAAACTTGAGAAGCGCACAATTCTAACCCTAAATTAGGTAACTTTTGGAAGTCTAGGGGTCTAGAAACAACCTCTAAATCGGGTGAATGATCTTGTGAGATAGATTCATCAATGGAATTAGGTAAATCATCTACACAATCATCCATAGGGTCATCTACTAGTCTGTATGGAACAGAGAGTCACTAAAAGACTGATCATCATCAGCAAATAATTTCTGGCATTCCAGAACTCTCAATCTTTGTTCCAAACTAGGCGATCTGTGTTTATAATACTTCTCATATAACATCAGAGGTGATTCTTCACTTACCAGAGGTGAAGCAAAAACTTCCTCATGTCGTGACCGATTCATATATTCCCTCAGTGTCATCTTAGATGACATCTCCTAAGAAGGAGTCATCATCCTCGAAAAAGTAGCTGAAAAGAGATACTAAAACACAAAACAAGTCAAATAAAACTAAAAATCTAAAAATAAAATAAAAACAAAAATATATACAAAATAAAAATAAATAAAACCTAAACTACGATTAGAAAATAAAAAATACTAATTACAATATTCCACAACCGCTCCCCGGCACCGGCGCCAAAAATTGATAGGATTTTAGAATACCCTATATAAATAACCACAATCGCACGGCGTCTAACTAGTAGACAACGACAAGTACGGGTCGAACCCACAGAGAGCGGGAACAATACTTCAATCAATATCTCTAATCAACTAATCAAAAATAATATTTTTGGAATTTTCATAATTATAAATGAAATAATAAACTAAACTAATAAAATAAATCAACTGGGAGAAACAGTAACCAGGGTTTTTAGTATCCACCACTATTTCTATTTAATTACTGAAGTGAAACATAACTCCTGAATATTTAGAGTCGCAAATATCACTGGGACGCCCTAAGCATGGTGCATCAAAAGTTCTAAGTCTAAGCATACACCATCAAATTGCGTTAGCGAGAAAACTGTACGAAAATAATTATAGGTCCACAAATAATACCTGGCTATTCTAAGCATACCCCATCTAAGGATTTAACCCAAGCATGAAATATCAAATAAGTAGACAATATATATTTGCAACAAGTAGTTTTTCAAAATAACAATTGTATACCAAAATCATGGAACATCAAAAACCTAGGCCAAGCATGTACCATCTAACGAAATCATAATTGTTTAGTAAAATTCAATAAATCAAAATCATGGAACTAATCTATTCAAATCATAATAGTCTGTATCAAATACTTCATTTAATTGATCTAAAATTTTAAGTGGTTTCAACATTAAACCCTAGCCACAAAAATCAGCAAGACATGGGGTTGGGTTTCTCAAAACCCATGAAAATAATTTAGAAACGTAAAGAGGGAAAAGATTAAACCCTTTTTTTGTTTCTATTCCATAACCAGAAAAATCTCTTGTCTCCGTACCAGCCGTCCACCAACCCAGAAGACTCATGTACTTCATCCCCTAATCAGCATCCCCTGTCTTTGCTTTTCTTCTTTTCCCCCTTACGTCCGTCAGACTTCTCTGGAAAAAAAACTAAAAACAAACCAGTCCAGGAGAAAAGTCCCCCAAAAAAGAACTCCCTACTTTGTTTTCGCTCTTTTTCTTTTATAAGCCGTCAGCTCCTGTCTCCTGACTCCCACGTGCTGTCTTTTTATTTCAGCTTCTCACGTACAGGCCTACCAATCCCTACTTCAATAGCTCACCTACTGTTTTCTTCTATTTTGCAGCAGACTTTGTCTCCGTCCTTTCCCTTTCTGTTTCACGTGTTCTCCTCTCACTCTCTTCTATACCACTTTCACTACCGTACCGCTCTCTAGCACCTAGACAACCATCCAAGAAGTCACGTCACCTCCTTCAATGTACATGCCTACCTACTCGGTACCTTGCTCCCTCAAAAGCAACGCAACCTACTCCTAGGTACCTCTTCCATTAGCCTTCCCCTATCTGATCACTTCACCCTAACCGAACAGAACCTAGGCTTGTAGTTACGTATTCTCCTAACGCCTCCATCACGTCAACTCCCTAGCCTCCAACAGACTCCTAGGATACTGTGTACCCTCGCGCCTAGGCCGTCTTCTCTCTACCTCAATTATTTAACGCCACAACCAACTCCAAGAGACCTTCCTTCACCTGCCCACTATGACCACTATGTTTTACTTTTCATCAATCTGAAACCATTGTTGGCTAAACACGCCCAACACCTAGCCACACTTTACTTCTCTTAATCTTCTATCACTCGTGTCTTGTCAATGCAACTTTAGCCAATTTAGCTGTTTTTAGTTTATAACCTTGGAATTTATGCAAACCACCTATTAGCATTAAAATGGTAAATTTAGTACAATAATAATAACTAGAAAATATAAGTAAGGTAATAAATTGTATAAATTAAGAGCCTATCAAACTCCAGGTCTCGCATATGATAAAGATTCGATCTTCCTATCTCGACCTGGGTTCTATCTCAGCTCTTAGTTTTTGGACCCTAAAACTATCAGTTATTTGTAGATGTTATATTTTGTCATCCACATATTTGCTCCTAATTTAATTAAAATTAATGTTAGACTTTATTTTATTTGAACTTAGCAATTTTGCTTTAACAATTCAAATATATTGAAAAAAAATTCTTAATATGTTATATGACTATATAGGTAGATATATCAGATCCTAGATACCAAATCTAGTGTTGGTATCTCTTTCCCCCTAAAGAAAAAGTATCTTTTAATAAAGATACTAGTTTGCTATCTATTTATCTAAGTAATACGCTACCGTCTTTAAAACTAAATGACATTTGTCACTATATTTTAATAAAGAAACTAGTGTTCCATCTATTTATCTAAGTAATACGCTATCGTCTTTAAAATTAAATGACATTTGTCGCTTAATTAATTAGATTTGTGGCTAACAATTACTCCTTAATAGAACAATGATCTTTTAGTAAAAAGAGGTATAAATTTATTGCTGCTCATAATTAGTACAGTTTCTTAAGTTGGTTGTATTATTCGCCTATGTTCAGATTGCGAAGAGTTAGGTGGTTAACTTCACAATTATCACAGGTTTAGTTAGTAAGTACAAGGATGAAATGAAGAAGGTAGAAAGAGAAATGGAAAACCTATGAACGAGAGAAGCTATTAGCCCTCATCTCAATTACCAAAACCTTATCTAAATCTATCATTTTTACCCGTTTAAATAACTAATAACAATACATAATACTATATAAACATTTGTATATTACTTGCTCCACACACGGACAACTCATATATTAAGAAATAGACATCTTTTTCGAACAATGAATGGTTGGTGAGGATTTTAAATCCTTTGACTTCAACCTATGCCACTTTATCTTTTCTTCTTAATTTTACTAATCTCGATCGAGCACTGAGTCAGCAACAACATGCATCTTGATATCCCAAGGGTAAAAGGGCACAAACCCAGAACCTTCTTTTAAATAGGGCGGGATGGTCGATCGTCCTAGGTCCAAAAAAGAAAGAAAAAATATCTCTTCAATATATACAAATGCAGTTTTATCTTAGTCCAGCTTTTAATAATTGTAAAAATTTACTACTACCAGTATTGATCTTATGTTTTTTCGTATTACTAACAATAAACATCTTGTATGGATAACATAAGTAACATCTTACACGATATAAATCTTCTAAAATTTATTGTTTCTCATATGTAATTTATATATTATTTTTATATTTAAAAATATAAATATAGATGATTACATTCTAAAATGTAAAATACTATATATATAGTAACTGTATTTGAATAATGTTTTATTTTTCTAAATTTTAATAGTTGTGTTTCTTAATTGGAATCGTGATTTAGTTTTTATTGTTATAAACATATTAAAGTTCCTCAGTTTTTATAAGCTGTTAATATTTCTTCATGTTTAGTAACTAGACTCCCTTATTTTTCTAAATTTTCGCTGATCAGTTACACTTTGACGGTGAAACTGAATATCTAGTCTATAAAGTTTCTCAACTTTACGATTAGTTCAGCTGAAAAGGCTATCAAACCTAAGAAGGAATGAAGGATTTCAAATTACCAATGGTAGTAGAGAGGAAAATCCATAGAGTCTAGAGCTTGGCAGAGACACCCATTTAAGCTTTATTCGTGATCGTTTTGATTTAGGT
The DNA here is from genome assembly GCA_023531435.1 of Papaver californicum. Lineage (NCBI taxonomy): Eukaryota > Viridiplantae > Streptophyta > Magnoliopsida > Ranunculales > Papaveraceae > Papaver > Papaver californicum. The sequence continues at coordinate 1,113,345 of JAJJMC010033707.1, read as the reverse complement.
ATATCATATTTTTCAGGGGTGTTATTTTAAAAACCACCGGAAGTTGTCCGTTAAGTCGATTTCCCTGCTAAAGTCAACTAAATACCACTATTTCTTCTAAATACTTTTATGCTTCACCTCTTCATCCTATTCCAATAATATGTAAAATTATGAATTGGGGCTTGGTAAATGACATACCAAAATACTGCCTGCAGGTACAGTGTTCAATAAGCATGGATTTTCAAGGCTCAGTAAGATCAGCAATAGTAGTGGCAGTATTTAGGAGGATTTTTCATCGACAGATGAGTTTATTCTTTTATGGATCGAGATGCGGATGTTCAGTTGATAGTATATCACCCTACCATCATACGGAACCTACTTCGAAGCTGGGTGCTTATATGAGGCATGTTCCTCACTTTGCCGTCTTAGAAGTACAAGTTGTCGCTATCCCTAGTTCTGTACACATTAAAAGAATCTGTTGAATCAATTGGTGCCAATATTATTACAAGAGTGTGGAGTGAAGATTCTTTCTTGTCTCGTTAACCACTAAGAGTACTAGGCTACTAGCTATTACTCGTCGGTGATAATTCAGGAGCCTTAGAATTTGTCTAATATTAACCCCATATTTCAAGAAAAAAAAATATTTACCGCTGAAAAGGATGCTCATAATGCAGGGACGGAATCAAAAAATCTGTTATGGATAGACAACAGATTTTAAGGGTAAGGTAAAAAATAGGCTTGAGACGGTGAAAATAGTGTAAAATATAAAATTAGGCTTAAGAGCCAGTCCAACAAGGTAGGCAACCATCTACCCTTGCTATGGGCTGGCTCGGCCCTGTCATAGTACAAGGCTTTCCATTCCATAGGGCCAAGGAATTGAGTAGGACCATGAAATATGATATCAACATATCAACTGTATATTCATGGGAACGGATACATCAACTCTTTTTTATAGTTAATTAGTAAAGTAAGAATCGACTGAATATAATTTCTAGTAAAGTAAAAAAAGAATATATAATTTTAAAAATCGATTAATCTACTTTTTTTTATTTCTAATTAGTTTGTAAAAAAGAAAAAAATAATAATTTCAAATAATAGATGCACCCATCTGTATGTTTTCTGCTTTATCTCTGCTCGGTTCTGCACCACATACATTGTTTTCATTGCCCATTGATTTCTTTGGTACTATGTTAGTTGGAGTTAATATTTCTTTGGCACGTGATAAAAAGGATTACAGAACACCATTTATTTGTAACATTTACGAATGTGCCGACCTGACGTACTTCTGACCCTTTTTATTTTCCACCTACTCGCGTGAGTCTGATTTTGTATGTACTTTAATAAGGTGGATGTTCACTTACATTTAAATCTTATACTTCGATTTAACATGGGAGTTAAATTGAAAGGAACAAAAAATTTAGTACAGGTGATAATAGAATCATCCGTTAACTACATAACTTATTAAATAAAAATAGTGTGTAAACTATTAAATTTGATTCGTATCTACGAGTATTTACCCGTACCCAAATACTCCAGCTGAGTGTGAAAAAATAAATTAGATTCGCACCTACCCTTCTAATTATTTTCAGGATTGGAAGAGACACCGGAAGGTCGTATGGGGGGTTGCGTGTAAATCGAGCGATCAGCAGGTGTGTACGAGACAGAAATTTTTATTCATTATATTCTCTTTATGTTAACTATCATCAAGACCAGGATTCAGGAGGAGCAGCTTTATATTCATCAAACACTTTTCACGTCCGACATTAACTCTCTGTGACTTCTTCTACCATAACAATTCATAATATCCAGTAATCCAGGTATAATTCACTCAAATTCTGCTCTTTTTTTTTCTTTTGCTACAATTCTATCTCACTGCATTTGATTTCAATACCCCTTTTTAGCTCAACCATGAGAATTACATCTTCTGTCTTCGTTTTGTGTTACGATACATGGGACATCATAAACTCCATCGTTAGTGATTAGTCCATTACCCTCTTCTTCTTCTTTTAATGTCACAAATTCATCAGGTTCATGAGTTTGTGACACTAGAGTTCATAACAACGAAGGGTATTTTGGACATTCAGCACTCTCTCTCATGTTGCTCATGTTCGATCATTTCCTATCTCCCGCTTCTTCTTTTTCTTCTTCGTTATCCAAAATAAAACACATTTTATTTTTAAGAAATTCTTCGTCGAAATCAAGTCAATTAGATCATTCGTTCATTCATTTGTTTCAAATTTTATTTTGTGTTATATTAATTTGTTCAGAGATTTAGCTAGACAAGAGAAAATTAATATGTTGTATATTTATTTGGCTTTGATTAACTAAATTCTCAAATAAATTGAATTCTGAATTTGAACAGTTGAGGATGCCTGATCGTCATCAACATCATCGCCACCACCATGAACGAGAAAGAGATAAGAATAAAGAAGATGAAGATGAAGATGAAACGGAAGAGTTTAAGGTGGAGAAACTAAAGGATCGGATTCTATCGTCAAGAGGAAGCCGATTTTATTTGATAACAAACGAGTTGGGATTGGATAATCAGATTCCCAGAAGATTAATCAGTGGAGAAGATGTTATTAATGGTATTAGAGGCTTTGTCATTCATCCAGACAACAGGTATACTACTACAACTAAAACTAGAAACCCTAAAGTATCTCTTTGGTTGGCGGCATAACATTAAACTTTCGATCATAATACTAGTAGACACTCCATAATGGGATATCAAAATTTTACTGAATATTTTTCAATTTATCTTAATTTTAGTATTCTTTCCAGTAAACTGATATCCCTGTTAGTAAATTAAAGAAGCATGACACGTGGAAGAAGATCAAGTTAAGAAGCAACCAGATTAAAAAAGACGAGAAACATAGGATCACTATTAAAGATATCAAATTTCAAAAAGACACGAGACGTTTCCTGACATCTGAGCGATGAATTGCATGAATGACACATAAGATCGAGAAAGCTGAACA
>JAJJMC010033707.1:1072470-1095388 GCA_023531435.1 Papaver californicum | reverse complement strand
CTGAAACGGAGGTAGTATTATTTCTTAATTATGATAGCCTTTCTTTTTATCTAATATAAATATATTTCCAAGAAACTAAATAAAACCAAAACTAATAAACACTTAATATTTGTAAACTATTATTAAAATTTTCAAAATATAAAAAATAGAAGTAATTTTTATTAGTTATAAAAAAAAGTATTAGGGGTATAAAAATAATCATCTAAAAAGATCACGGTAGGGGTGGTAGATAGTTTTTCCTTTTTTATTAACAACTTTTTAAAGCTCCTCCAACTGCTAGGGTTGTATATGGCCGGTTTTGGTTCAGTTTTCAGCCAAACCAAAACTAAAACCGTTAATGTCGGTTTCTAAAAATCTTACCATTACCGAACCGTTAACCATCGGTTCGGTTTCTAGCCGGTTTCGATTTTTTCAATGGGTTTCCGTTAACCGATTGTTACGTCAGTTTCCTGAAACTGACAGTTTAAGTCTTAAAAAAAAAACAGATCACAGTTCAAAGATTTTTAAACCTACTTACAGACATTTATATTTCACACACATTCAAAATTCATAAATATTCCGAAACACAACATAAACATTACAACTTCATTTAGTTTCACCAAAAACTTTAAAATAAAATAAAATACTAGTCATACTAGATAATCAGTTTTCCACCGGTAGTTCGGTTCGTTTTTGAGCACAAACCAAAACCGAAACCGTTAATATCGGTTATTATTTTTTTTACCAAAACCGTTCTACTATTAATCGGTTCGGTTTGATTTCATCCTAATCGGTTCGATTCGGTCCGATTTTAGTAAAAAACTGTTACCATGTACAGCCCTACCAACTGTGCTAAAATGGAAACATAAACACTTCCAATTTATTTATCCTTTTACCATGATTTAGGTTTTTAAAAACCAAAAAGGCCTAAGTCCAGTCCATCAGTTCTCCGTGATTTATGCTTTTTTCTTTTGGTCTTCCTATAAATACAGTACATAACTTTTCTCACTTGTTCTATTTATATAAACACGTTTTGGAAGCTTCAGAACAGTAGACGCAGTAACATTTTCTAAAAAATATTTGAAGATATCTTGAGAAATTATTTTCAACAAGTTAAAATGTCAGATTTACATATAATGTTAGCGATACTGTTGGAATTGGATGCAAGTCCAAATTGACTAAAATCACTTTTATGTTGAAATGATGTATGATACATACATATAATGTTAGCGATATATCAGAAACGAAAACACAAATATCCAAATAGCGGATACAAATTTATCACGGGCACTTAACCATTTTAGGCTACATTATGCAAGTCCATATCGACGAAAACCACTTTTATGTTGAAAAGTCAAACCACTCCGTTAAAAGTCGGACTTCGTATGTTTTTCAATTCCTGTACCGCCAAAGTCACATCAGAGTTTCAAATTCAATTCCTAAAATCGAAGGAGTTCAAGACTTACAATTTCTAGGGTTTTACTGTTTAATGAGTTGTTCTACTTTCTAGGGTTTCATAGTCTTTGAAATTTTACTTAGATTTACTAAAATTTAAGTTGACTCAAAAATGCAGGTGGTATCTGATATGGACAAGGATCATACTGATATGGGCAATTTATTCTTCGTCCTTTACTCCAATCGAATTTGGATTCTTCAGGGGTTTGCCAGACAAATTATTTATCCTCGATATTGCTGGACAGTTTGCTTTCTTCATAGATATTATCGTTCAATTCTTTGTAGCTTACAGAGACCCACAAACTTATCGTATGGTTTCCAAGCGGACAACCATAGCGCTCCGGTTTGTTTCCTGTTCCCTTCTTATAAAAAAAGGCATTTACTGGTGTGTTGTTTGTGTAATCTTTTTGTTCAATGTACATATAATCATGAATTTGGTGCTGAATTGCAGTTACCTGAAATCGAGTTTCATCTTTGATTTTCTTGCTTGCGGTCCATGGGATCTTATCTATGCGCGGTATGTTTTTCAGACTTCGGTCCGCTTATCTTACATTGTTTTTTGACTTTTGTAAGTTACTTTTTATGACCTGCTTTTATATTTGAAAATTAATTTCGATTACGTTTGGTTAACATAGTAGTTTAAGATGGTGGTTTTGGCAACCCTGAAGTGAGATATCTCTTGTGGATAAGGCTGTACCGAGTGCGAAAAGTGATACAGTTTTTTCAACATATGGAGAAAGACATCCGTATCAACTACTTGTTCACTAGGATTGTAAAACTTCTAGCTGTTGAACTCTATTGCACCCAATCGGCTGCCTGCATCTTTTACTATCTGGCTACAACACTGCCAGCTGAGAAGGAAGGATATACTTGGATAGGAAGTCTGAAATTGGGGGACTACAGTTATTCGAATTTTAGAGAAATTGATTTTGGGAAACGATACATTGTTTCACTGTATTTTGCCATTGTCACCATGGCAACTGTTGGTAATTCTTTTCTTCCTTTCTTTCTTTACTCATATATTGATTCAAAGCATTTCAAAATGCACTACACATCTATACTACCTAGTAATATAAATGCTTAGGTCAGCGGAAGAATACTGTTCAAGAAGGTTCAGGATTTACATCTTACTTAAACATTAGAAAGTTGGGCAAAAACTTACAGAATTTTCCATTATTTCGATGGGCAACAAAGATAGGATCTCCAGTTAGCGGTCGAGATAGGTTCCAAACCAGAGTCGGTGTGACTTTGAGCTTGCAACTCTATTTGCAGTACAAGGTAACTGTGCAGTGTACTATGCATGCTGGAGTCACGAAGGCAGACTTTGGTTGTGCTCATTGCTGATAAGTGAATTAAGTTATCATCGCTCATAGGGCAAGGAACATCAATTGCAGTTAACAACATCTGCAGTGCTATGACTTAAGTACTAGACCACAACCAAGCTTTTGTTCATTACATTTGACAATTATTAATCTTAGAAGTTAGGGCTCAGAGGGGGCACTTCTTTTCATTATTTCTTTGGCAGTAGTGAAGACTATTATAAAATTACAAGAAGACTGCAGATAATCTCAGTAGTATTCCTAAGAAGCTAAGAGGTTGGAGATATATTAAAGATTATGCACAAAAACAATATGCTGAGAACCTAAAAATGGGCTTCATCAAGAAACCCTGTGTGTTTGAGTCGTTTCATCATCTTTACCATCACTCGTGTTTCGGAAAGAAAGTTACACTAATGAGGCACCTCTGCTTGGTTTTGTGTGCCAAAAGTCCGTACACTGTATCGAAGAACATGTTTCATTATGATTCATGCATTTCTTTCTTCTTTCTTCAGTTAGTTGCATTGACATTCACTATTTGAAATTTTCAATCATGTCTAGTAAATAAAGTCTTCCACAACAGGTTATGGAGATATACATGCAGTCAACGTCAAGGAGATGATATTCGTCATGATTTAGGTATCATTCGATATGATTCTTGGAGCTTACTTGATTGGTAACATGACAGCTCTAATTGTAAAAGGATCAAAGACAGAAAGATTTAGGGATAAAATGGCCGATATAATGAAATATATGAATAGAAACGAACTAGGAAAGGAAATCTGTGATCAAATTAAAGGTCACTTGCGGTTACAGTATGAAAGCAGCTACACGGAGGCTGCCGTTCTCCAGGATATCCCAATTTCTATCAGGGCTAAGGCATGAAATGGACGTTTACTATATCTAGCATACAAAATTAACGAGATGCGCTTGACTTTTTTATTTTTATTTTTCTTTTTCCGCTGTTCATAATATTACTTTACTTATTCTCTTCCTAGTTTAAGTTGTTCTCAATTCAAACAATGGGAATGCTACATAGGCAACGTACCATATATATTGGTAGTCCATTTTTATTTCTTTTGTGGCTCAGCCAAAAAGTACTCTCCAATAAGGATTGCTCCTTAAGCTTCAGTAGCTCACATTTTTTGGCTGGTATTTAAATTAATTGATGGTGGCTTGAAAATTGTGATTTATTTCCCGATTTAATTAGTTTATCTGTATAGAATGTTTTATCATTCTAGCCTTCTGTGGGGATTATTCATACATACTCGTAAGCATGTACGCAAGTATGCCCTGAGGTTGCCTATTTAGAATTTAAATCATCTTCCAAATCAACTACACCTCATTATGCAATATAGGTATGTATAGGGTTCCCTGTCTTGATTTTAACTTAGGATTAGATTTGATATGTAGTTTTCTGATGATGTAAGAGTCTGATTAAATGGAAGATTGAATTCTCCAATTCAAGAGCGGATGGAATCGTGGTTGATCATAGAAATTATCAAGTCCATTAAGCTTTATGAGCAAAGTAACAGATAAAATAATGTCCAAAATTTGCTGAAGCCAAGATTTATCAAGTGGCATTCGACATTATTAACCTCTCTAGTCCACTCCTGTTATATTGGTTGATACTATTTATTTTCTATTGCTTAATCAAATTGTACTTTGTTCCTCTATGTTGCAGATTTCACAAACTTTATACAGGGATTTTATTGAGAATGTTCCTCTCTTTAAAGGATGCTCTTCAGAGTTCAAGAATCAGACCGTAAGTATTCTATACAACTCACTGACTCACCTCACATAAAGAAAAGAGAGGTTAAAACAAGGGAAGTCAAAGATAATATCGATGATGACCAACAGCTCAGTCATTCACAGAAAGGATGTTTGCACTGGAAATATAACATAAGATGGGCGTGTAGACAATCTCATTTATAAGATCGCCTTGCAGTTATCTGCTGTACAAGCAGCAGTGTCCACTTATTACTGTTACTGTAAAACTCTCTAGCTTTCATTATTTTACATCTTAATTAACTCTGGGAGTAACTTTGACATGGGTTTCATTTCTAGCGTACCCCAACTTGTTTGGGACTAAAGGCTTGGTTGTTGTTGTTGTGATTAACTCTGAGACCTAGTTTATATCTGCTATCCCAATACTAATGCAAGTATTTTGTGGGGCAAGTGGTTTTGTCACAAGCATTATCTGATGTTAACTAATGGAGCTTGTATTTGCACATTCTTCCTATCTTTCAGGTAATTAGACTCCATGAGGAGTTTTTTCTTCCAGGAGAAGTGATTATGGAACAGGGCAACATTGTTGATCAAATTTATTTTGTTTGTCATGGTGTGCTGGTATGCATATTTTATAACATTACGATTTCTTTCTTGACATCTTTTCCTCTTGGCTGTGTATTGCAATTATCGTTGACATTATCTGACCTCATAATCCATTTTGACTTAAGTACTCCACATGTAACTTATTAGCTGAATATCTAGATATTTAGAATCTTCAAATGCGTAGTCATTTTTCGGTCCCCAATATCTTTGTTCTATTCTGAGTTTCCATTAATAGTTTGTTGAAATATGTAGTTTCAAGAATTCAGCAGTTATTACACTTTAATTTATTTTTTCCTAATATAGGTGTTTCTGTTTACAGGAAGAGCTGGGTATAGGGGAAGAGGGATCGGAAGTAAATGTCTCACTTCTTGAACCTAATAGTACGTTTGGGGAACTTTCCATCCTTTGCAATATGCCTCAGCCTTATACCTTTCGCGTTTGTGAACTATGTAGGCTCCTAAGACTTGATAAGGAATCTTTTCTAAGTATCCTGGAGATTTGTTCCTCCGATGAGAATATAATCTTGACCAACCTTTTGGAGGTAAGCAAAACTGAAGATTGGGAGTTTGTCTGTACGTTTCAAAGTTTTGTTTTATCAATTGACGTACGATGTCATATGAACCTGTCTAGTCCTCTTCTTTTATCATGGTTAAGAGTATGACGAAGTTGAATGCTTGTTTCACCTCTTATGTCCATGCAATGATATACATCTTTTATTGCTTAACTATGTCGTATTGAATTCCTTTTTCTTGAGATTTCACGAACTTTATATAACCCATATGTTGAAATGCTCCTCTTTTTATATCTTTTTTGGTATGTAACATGTAAAATCAAATTCCTCTATACTAAAATAGAATGGTTCAAGAATTAAAGAGGTATCTTGATCTGCATGACAAGTTTCCTGAGTTGATTTTAAGCACTGGGGTTGTTGTTGAACCTTAATGGATAGATAAGTGTTTTATACTTAGTACGCCTTGTTTCTATTCACAAAATGACGTGTATTTTTTTTTATCTTTTTCCATCATTCTTTCTTCTTGCTGGCTGGTCTTTGAAATGAAACAAGTCTTTTGGGATAGTTATAAAGTTTGGTAGGAGGCAATTGCCTTGATCAGAAAAATTCGTAGAACTGTCATTGCTTCAGCTTCTCTCCATAAGCTGCGGAATGCTCACCAGTTTTCTTTGATAAAAATTATTTGGGCGTAGTTGGTCATCGTTTATAATTTACTTAGTAAAATTAATCAGTCTTGGTAATGCAGTAAGAAATTTTCTATCAACTTTTAGTGTTCAGTTTCATTTTTCGGTATCAGACAATTAACTGTGACAAACTGACAGGGGAAAGAGTCTAATAAAGACTTTCACCGAATGAAGCAATTGGAATCCGATGTCATGTTTCATATTGGAAAGCAAGAAGGTGAGCTTGCTTTGAAGGTTAACAGTGCAGCATACCATGGGGATTTGTATCACCTGAAGCGTTTGATTCGAGCTGGAGCTGATCCCAACAAAACAGATTATGATGGAAGGACACCTTTGATATGAATCTTAATGATGAATTATCTAAATACCTGTTGTGTCCTGCTCAATTTATTTTACTACCTTGCTTTTCGTATATCATCACCCTAAAATAGCAGTACTGAACACCGCAAATTACATTGTGGGATAAGATAACTCTTGTAAATAACAAGGTAAATGAAATCATTCCCAAAATTTGGTTTATTTATCTAGTGAGAGATATTTATTGTTATATTACCTTATTTACTGCTCCCACTGACCTAGTGAATTGATCTGATGTCGAACTTGTTCTGGTTTGGTTCTCTTTTTGACACTTGTGCTATCAAGCTAGCATGCCATGAATATGCAAGTAATACTGTCGTTTCGGGATCTTTATTTTTTGTTCACTAGGAATTTATGTGGAATGCCTTTTAGTTTTAGTTCTATTGGTACACAATATTATCTCCTACTCTTTTCACATTTTAGTTGAAAACGTCTGTGAGCTTTCTTAATGCATAAGTTTCAGTTTCTGTCTAGAACCGTGATAGTATGATCATGAATCGTTTACCCAGAAATTTATTAGTTTCTGGTGCACCATACCATGATATTTCAGTATTTTTCAATATTGATTCCTTGAAAAGTTTAAATTAAGAATTGTTGTTTGAATTGTCTTTTACTTTCAACAGCATATTGCAGCTTCAGAAGGATTTGAACACATTACGTCTGTTCTTATTCAAGAAGGTGTTAGGGTAAACGTTGCAGGTAAGTTATTAGATGGGATGTTATCATTGCACTCAAACTTCGAATATTTTAATTTTCTGGAAGATAAATTTTTGCTTATTGCTTAATAACACTTCTAAGCTAATGTTGATCAGATAACTTCGGAAATACACCTTTATTTGAAGCCGCCAAGAGAGGAAATGATCGAGTAGCTTCATTACTTGTCAAGGTTGGAGCATCACTAAATATTGTTGATGGGGGTAGTTGTCTCTGTCAGGCTGTTGCAAGGGGGGATTCAGATTTCATAAAAAGGTTATTATCCAATGGATTAGATCCAAATTCCAAAGATTACAATAAAAGAACAGCACTACATGTGTCTCTTTCACAGGGATTATACATGATTGCAAAAGTGCTAATAGAAAGTGGGGCTAGTGTGTTAACTCGCGACAGGTATGCTCTGTAAATGCATTCAGTAGATATAATGAACACAGTTACTTGTATTTCTTTCGTTCCATTTTATTCTGTCCCTTTAGATTTCTTATAGTGCAGAATTCTCGCATTAAAATATGGCCATGATCTGCAGATCCTTCATGCCAAATTGTTTATTATGTTTGAACCTTGATTTCTTGCTATCTTCTCTTCTTCTTTTTTGGTTTTATACCAGTCTGTTTTAGATGTGAAGTTTACTCTAATCACCAAGTATATTCCTCTCACTTTTTTTTACTATAAGTTCTACAGTTATATCTTTCACGACCCCTCTCATTTGTCATTCCTATTTATTTTTTAAAGCCAAAGTATCTTGTGGATGTTAATCTGAATCTGATGATGCACATCTAGCTTATACAAGTGGTTATGCTTCAAAAATAAATAAAAAAGCTTATACAATCTTATGAAAAAGATAAACAACCATTTCGTTATACCTCATAGCCATTAACTTTTTATCTAATGCTCGAATTTGTTTGAGTCGGTGTATCAGCTATTTTGAAATTCAGATGGGGAAATACTCCAGTTGATGAAGGCTGCACTAGTGGAAACAAGAAATTGGTTAAGCTGTTGGAAGAGGCAGAGTCTGCTGAGCTGTCCACAGCCAGTGCCAGTGACAGCACATCGGAAATACAAGGTAACCTACTCGTGCATAAAAGTAATTTCATCTTCTTTCAGATCCTTAAAATGATGGTAGAAAGGTGTTAAAAGAGAAGTAAGTTTAACTAGTGAAAGTAACTGTATTATGATTGACCTGAAAATGTCAACTAATGGCTATAACAGTTTCCTAATACCCAAGATATAGAATATAGAATATAAAAGTAACTGTCTTGTGTGAGAATGGTTGGAGTTTATGGAGCTCTTCCTAATTAAAAATCAAACATGGGATCATCTGCATTTGGCCCCTTAGGCCACTTTTTAGCCGTATAAGATTCTCCGAACTCTGATCTAAAGTAGCTGAGTGTTGAGGAATTGTTGAAAGTCCAACAAGGTAAAATAACAGTAATACAAGGACCAGTGATCTATGATGTGCTTTTGTGAGCAACTGCGGGTACGGTATATCCCCCATATCTTAGACTTATTACCATGCTTATTCTCATTTTTCAGTTATAAATAAATTGGATCCAAGGAAATGCACGGTATTTCCTTTCCACCCGTAGGAACAGAAGGATAAACGAAAAGGAGTCGTCTTGTGGGTTCCAACAAGCGTGGACGAGCTTATCAGTATGGCATCAGAACACCTTCAATTCGATGATGCTTCATGCATTTTATCAGAGGATGGTGGTAAGATCCTTGATATTAAAATGATTCACGATGGCCAAAAACTTCATGTGGTCGATAGAAAATATAAGAAACAAATTGAAGGTATTGAATCTTGACATGCAGTCACACCCTCCATCACTGTATTATCATCACAAAAATTGTACTTAATTGTTCTAAGTTTCAAGTTCTAAATCATACTGATGTACAGATGCGAGTCTACACTAGTTTGTAGAGTATATTGACTCAAGATTTGTAGTTTTGCGCTGTAAGGACCCTTCGGGTCTCTGTATAAAAAACCCACTTGGGGTTAATTGTATGTATGAATTAAGAATCAAATATTCCGTGTTTTCATTTGTTTAAACTTTTTGTAAGAATAATCTAGTTCAAATGGTATCAGAATCTGGGAAAGATGGACAATATCTTCTAAATGTCCTTTCTTTCTACCACCTCAAAGAACCCCAGTTGAATACAGGGCCGCCATACTTTTTTTGGTCAGCACTTCATAATGCCATTACAACACTGGATATAATAGAAGGGGTTGCAATATTATTGAGAAACAATGTTGTTTATGTGGTTAAGAAGAATCTGTTAGCCATATATTACTGCATTGCAAGTTTACAAGAAAACGGTGGGATTATTTCATATTAGAATGCGATCAGAAGTGGGTGTAGTCTGATAACCTAATGCATGAATTATTGGCTTGGATATTTCTAAGAGTAAGAGGTAGAGAAAGAACTATACGACCTTCGCTGTTTTCCGCAATTTGTTGGGTGATACGGGGTGAAAGAAACCTGAGCATAATGGCTCGAAAGAAAAGTAGGGAGACTGGGGATCTAACATTCGCGGATGGATGGGTAGATGAACCTGTGGATTTGTTTTAAAAATTTTATTTAAATAAAATAAAAACAAAACTAGTAAAAATATCATTTAATTTATAATTTATAACATCCTAAATTAATTTTAAATAAATATCTTTACCTGTTTAACCAAACCTTCTTCATTTTTCTATTGATAATTTATATATTAATGGGTATAAACTACTAAATTTACTTTCTTTTTTATGGATGTGGATATTCAATAAATTTTTCATCCACATCCGATTAAATAACTAATGGATTTAAAAAAAAAGGACAGGTATCCCGTCCACCCATATAAAGGGGTTGGATATCCACCCGTTAAATCACAGGTGGATTACTGTTTTTGAAAACAACTTCAGCAGGGATTGACAGCGAATGTCCGTTAACCATTGCGCAAATTCAACCTTGTTGATAAAACTGCATACATTTGATATATGTACTTCATTTAAGCCACTAATCATCCAATTTTACCACTTTGTGAAACAATTAAATGCGAGTTAACGAATTCCCATATTTTCTCTCGCATTGCGCATATATGACCGAATTCACAATTCACTCAACCAATTAGTACACGTATTTTTATGTGTCCAAATTTTCGCCGCACGCCAAATTGCTAACTAGGCATGCCAGTTATATTCTCAGTCAAAAAAAAAAAATCAACCACCACCCATCACCACCTTCTGCTATCTTCTTCTCCTCTTCTGTACAAACTCTTCCAAAACCATAGGTTTAATAACAACAAGAAGTCAACAACAGTAGTAATGGTAGCAGCAGAATAGGAAGTGGAAAGTGGAAACAACAACATTAGTGAAGATAGAAATAACAACTTTACATCTTTATAGTCATCAGTGTGCAACCACAGCAGGACCCAGAGATGGTGAGAAAAAGAACATCATCAGATTTATTTTTATTTTTCTGAACATCAACTAGCAGATGAGCATATGCTCTTATGTATTAGACCTACTGTTTAATATTACCTTTTCAATATGTACAATGACTCGACTGATAATACAGGGTCACTAATATCTAGTGAATCAAAGTTTCATAGAGGGACGCAAACCTTCAAAAAATTGGTTGAATACCCCCCAAACACCACGCTATAATAGCAATCCTATCTAAGGTTGAGCAAGAAATGTAAAGAATTAAGGAATAAGATTATGATCATCGGGAATAACATTACCCAAAACAAGCTTAACTTATCATGTTAGGAATCCACATCACCTTGGGAAAGTTCAATTTCATCCACATCATCAGTTACAGCATCATCGTCATCACCACAGAAGCCGCTTCATCTTTATGTTTGGAACTATGAGGCATAGGACTATGTTCTTATTCTGCTGCAGCATCAAGAAGATATGGAAGTTCTAAAAACTGCAATAGAGATATTGTTTGAGGGTTTCTCGATTCCAAGAAAAGGAACCCCTCGACATCGGCTGGTTGGGATTGTAGGGAGGGACAGTCTGCACAAAATCAAAAGGCTTGGGGCCTCTAGTTGCCAGCTTACTCTTAACCCACTCGCGATCTTGCTTGTCAAGCTGTACACTCCTCAACCATGTGGTATTTCTGGTTAAAAAGATGGGATTGAGTTTTCCTTGTAATTGCAAGCCATTCCTCATCATACTTCATAGGGTCCATGCTCTGGTGGAAAATACACAGACACTTATCAAGTGCAATAAAGTTTGTAACTGGACCACTCTCCTCATGCTGGACTGATGCTGCACATTGGCAATGCAGATGAGCTGAAAACCAGTAAGGGGGCTTCAATTTCTCTAGCAGATCTGCAGCAGCTTTACTTTGAAAGGTTTTTTCTTGAATCTGATGCTTAAAATAGGGTTTGAAACGAACCAGTTGCTGCCAATTTCCATAGTCAGTGATACCAACAGGCCAATAATGTGAGAGGAATATATTGATAGGTTCTTCAACTTGCATGAGCTTGTAGACATCGTACTCAGGCACATGATAGATAGATCGAATATCATTTTCGTTAGAAGGAGGCCTCTCATAACGTCCTAGGTGGTAACGGCGTGCATTATAAATTCCAGACATTCCACCAATACTTTATCACCCCCAGCAAATCCCAAGAAAATATATATTAGGCACTGCCCACCCTCCATAATACACTTCCCACAAGTAATTGGATGCTTCATGATTCCCACCAGTAAAGATGTTAGGAAATGGAGCAACTTGTTGACCAGAGTAATACTTCCATAATGAATTCATAGTTCTGCATTCTGGCATCGCACTTAAACTCTCCAAATCCCTGTCATTCCTTACAGCACGAAAGTCACCACAAAAGATTGGTAAATCAATTTTTGTCTTCTCAACTTTCTCCAAATGTAATAGAGTTGCATATACATTGTCTAGATCTCCACGCATACATCCTTCTACTGCAATTTTCATCTTTATTGACGAACCACTCAATCAAACAAAAGCTTGATTCCACTGCAACTTCAAAATCACAAAACAAACCCCAATAACAATAATAGATCAAAACCTAATAATAGCTAAGTCAATCAAACTATTCAACCCATAAATTCTTTCATTTCACCTGAAACCAGTTTGAACCCAATTTAAAAATTAAACCCTGGGTCCAAAATTGAAGACGTTAAGATGCTAACACTGGAAACTTGAAAATTGATGGTTTGATTGGCGATCAGCCACCTTAATCTTTTGATTGGAGATTAACCACCTTAGAATGACAGTAGTTTAGGCAAGAGTGGTTAGGCAGTAATGTCGGCGTCCCAACAGAAGAACTGTAATAAGTAATCAAATAAGAAGAGAAATCATACCAACAATGATAGCGATAAAAGGAAAAGACTATTCAACAATCTGTAATTAGACATGAATGTCTTCAGTTTGAATTTTGATAGATACAATGAATCCTAAATGCAGTCATGTGGACAAAGTTACCTCACCATATCAATCCAATCTTGCACTGGCAACTTTCAGTGCTGCCCAAAACAGTTGAAGTTCATCGTCGATTGCTGCTTTACTCCGCCAGCAACTGTAAGATTCAATTTACACACCAAAGAAGTTAAAAGCAGAAATATGCGTTGAAACCAGAATTTAAATACAATCAAAATTTACCTAAATTACAATAGAAACTGAGATCAGTAAGATAACTGGGATAAGTAAGATGGATAAGACATTGATTAGACCACATTAATTAATCAGAAACAAATAGATTTCAAATTTCTCATTGAATTTCAAATTTCTCATTGAATTTCAAAAATTACATTCTCATCAAGTTAATCTCAGAGTACATTTTATACCCCAAAAAAAAACAACAAATTGAAACCTAACCCTAACCCCCAAATCCATAGAGGGTTCTTCCTTGTCTCTTAAGAGCATAGACAACATCCATAGCAGTAACAGTTTTTCTTCTAGCATGTTCAGTGTAAGTAACAGCATCACGAATAACATTCTCTAAGAAGATCTTAAGAACACCTCTTGTTTCTTCATAAATCAATCCACTAATACGTTTAACACCACCTCTCCTTGCTAATCTTCTTATGGCTGGTTTAGTAATACCTTGAATATTATCTCTCAACACTTTTCTATGTCTCTTTGCTCCTCCCTTTCCTAATCCCTTTCCTCCTTTTCCTCTTCCTGACATTTTTTCTCTCTTTCTCTGTTACAAATGTTTTGATCGATTTTTGATTATGTTTTTGGTTCTCGGAAGAGATGAGGGATTTTTATAGCATTTTTGGTCTGATTATGTTCGTCAGATTTGGTTTGGATCGTTGGATTAGAAATGCTAGAAGTTGATTGCTGAGATAATGTTGTTCGGATGACAAAATGAAATCAACTTTAGGAGATTTTTAACCGTTAGTTTGATACTCGATCCGTGTCTTATGTTTTTCCAAGAATTGGTTCGTTGGATTAAGAAATGCTTAATCGGTTTGTTGGCTGCTGAAATATCGTCACGGTGGGATTAATGTAAAGTCAAATTTGGCTGTTCCAGTTCATTTATTAGTTTTCAGATTAATCGTCATATTTTTGGGGTGTATAATAGCTAAATGAAATAATATATATACGAGAGAGTTAGGTAGTTGATTCCCTGGATAGGAGTCGAACATAAGTGTGTAGTTTCATCTACCCTTTACTTAAAAATAGTAGATGAACGGAAGCTGTAAACTCAGAAACCCATATGTAGTTATTACGGTAAACTTTTACTTTTCTAGCTAAAGCATCTGCTACTGCTGCTCTATTTCTTGTTCTATGGATAAAGCTAAAATCCAAAAAAGTATTGCATTCTTTTACGATTTGCCTATATATCGAGTTATATTCACATTTAACCGTGACTTGTCTCCCTGTAACCAAACCCATTATAGATACCCCAAAATTAAGAGAAGGATAAAACAAGAATTTATCCTGAAAAATATACGTGCATAGAAAGTGAACGATAAAAAAGAAAAAATGATTAATAGTCGCGCATACAAAGATGGGTCACACCGACAGGGAATGATTAAAAGAAGAATAGTAGGAGGGAAAGAAAAGATGGAAGAGAAGGTGAGGGAGGAGTAGGTTCGTGTGAAGGGGGAGTCTTTATGCGGACAATAAAGGAGATGGAAGGGGGAGTAGGAAGAAAAGGTGGTCCGCGTGAAGACGAGAAGAAGAGAGAGGGAGGAAGAGAAGAAGAAGAAAGTAAAAGAGAAAGAAGAAAGTGGTAGGAGAGAGGGAGGAAAAGAAGGAGAAGAAAGAGAAAGAGAAAGAAGAAAGTGGTATGAGAGAGAGGGAGAAGATAGGAGAAGTTGTCGTGTGGTTAACCCTTGATCACGCGGAAGAATAGAAAAATATCAAGTGGTTGTGACAAGCATTGTAGCGTACGGTGGTTGAGACGTGATGTCAACACAGGATAAGACAGATGTGAGAAGAAGAATACACGTCAGCAGGGTGGACCTCAGACAGGACTGCCTATTAACTGGAAAGTGAGTGTCAGGGAAAATAAGTTTCATTAAGGACACGTGCACGGGCTTGACATACAGAAGTGACGAAAAATCCAAGATCATACGCGTGTACGATGTCATGGAATTTAAGGATACTATAAATACTCATCCAAAGAGACTGAGAAGAGACCCCTTTTTTCTGTGTAATTTAGCAGCTTACTCAGAGTAGTACTATTTCCATTATTTGTATTACCTTGGCTTTATCCCTTTGAATTTAATGCGATTTTCATTTGACGACTTCTACTGGGCTCTGATCTCAGAAATAGTACGACGGAAACAAACAAAGTACAGCCCCCTGTTTATAACGGCAGGAAGAACATCACACCCATTGATCCAATACTGACCCTGACCGAGACCCAAACATAATTACAACAAGCTTTATTGGAACAACAGGATGCTGAGTGTCGAAGACTAAAATTGATGACACGCATCGCTACTTTTACTCCACCGCCTCATGACGAAGGGTCACGCAGAGGACATGACAATCAAGATGGGAGACCACGTCAGGAGACGTTGCTAGACAACAATGGTGAACGTATAGTCGATCGTCCTCATGAGGGACGTACTTCAAAAGACCCTCGATACACACCACAACCCTTTACTTTTCAGGAAGCATCAGTCGACGAAGTGAAGATGGCTAAGTATATTGAAGATAAATACGGGTTGGAGGCATCCTCGAGAAGTTACAAAATCCAGTCCCCTTTCACTCCAGACATAGTCAAAAGGCCAATGCTAGCACAGTACAAGACTCCAAAGTTCAAATTATTTGATGGAACCAGCAATGCAATGGAACACTTACATAGGTTCACAATGATGTTGAACGAACACGCTGCTAATGAACATATTTTCCTTCGAGAATTTGGAAAGTCACTCACGGACGATGCTTTCACATGGTTCATTATATTACCACATAATAGCATCGAGACATGGGAGAAAATACAACATACCTTCATACAAAAATTTTACTCCAGACCTGTTAATATTTCCATCTTCGACCTGTGCAAAGTCAGATATCGTGGGGAAGAAAAGGTTGCATCATTCGTCAAACGATTCCATATGGAGTACCTAAGGTGTAATATTATGATACCAGAAAAGGAGTTAATGAACATCTGTATTACAGCCTTACCCCTGTAGACACGACGAGTGTTAGAAAATGCAGGCCTCGAAATCCCTTACAACCTTGAAATGGCATGTTAAGAATTGGTTAAATGTGATGAAGTTCGTTCTGTTGTTAAACCTAGTAAGAAGGTACCAAAGAGAGCACCAGTGAAGAAAAATCCTTTGAAGAATTTGAACACTCTTCCGAGATTGAATCCAGATGTTAAGGATGTTATGAAGATGTCCCTTCTTGCTGAAGCTCTACGCGTCAAACCTAAAGATGAGAATCTCGAGAAGAAGAGGAACGACATTTCCATAGTACATTTTATTTTAATTCTCGTTTTGCTCTTTAATTCATATAAATATGGATGATTGGTTTGTTACTTGTCTGTTATTATGCATAATGCGCATTGTATGAGTTTATGCATTGTGAGGTGATGACCACTCTAGTAAATAGATGAGTTAATCTTTTAGTTTGATCTATGACCATTTCATATCATATGTCAGTACGAAGAGTAGTACGCCATGCCTTTTTGAACTATTTGGAAATGTTATTCATGGACTTTTGACATTATTTAATGACTACTACCTAGTCTCTTTTCCATTGTATTCATTTTCTCTTTTCTTATGATGTCCAATTTCACCATCCTACCCGTCTAATTATCAATGTCTGTTTTACCATTGTATTGGTTTATTTAGCTGCATATGCTTTGGACATAGATATCTTTAGCAATACCTATTATCCTATCCATTGTATTCATTATGTTTTTTTGTATGTTTTTACTTAGATCTTCTGTCCTGGATATATGAGTGGGATAATCTTGTTAATGTATGTTGTTGTAGGAGTCTACTGCAATTGTGGGGATGTTTATTGCTATGAGAAAAACATCTCTTCCAACGACTATTAAGGGCAACAATTTTTATAATTTTAAAAGTTAAGTTTTCATAATTCTTGAACCAGTAGTATTCTTACGCATGTTTTAGAGGTCCCATCTTAAACAAGCTGAAATTTGGTCAACTACAAAGATAAAGTCAAAGGATAAATAATGTCCAAATGGACGTCATACCATTTACACATATAGACTTAACATCAGATTTAACAAAATGAGAGGGCACAAATAATTATTTTGTATATGGATTCCTTATGTAATAGGATGTTTAGATAGAGGCTTAAACAAAGATACACAAATTTAAACGTTTATTTCTTTGTTTACCACACTTATCGTAACATGTTCTGACTTCCGAGACACGGTTAATTTTGAAAGCAAATCACGGGTTATTTCGGGACCAAGGTGGTTTGGAACCTAATGCGAGTGGTTGAGCTTATAACTCGAGCGAGGATAGCAAGATGGATGAGCACTGGCATAAGTTCACTCGGTATGCTCTGGGGTGAAAGTTTTTCTTTTTATCTTTTTTTACCCCAAAATTTCTTCTTGTTCAAGTCCCGATCCACCAAAACTTAATCTTTTTCTTGTTATTCAGTTGATCGGTGTTGATTTCAGTAGTCCTTTGAGATTGCAGTGAATGGATCACTATGAAGTTCTAGGGTTAAACGGAAACGCAAGTAAGAATGAAATCAGAGAAGCTTTTAAGAAGCTAGCATTGCAATATCATCCAGATAAGCATTTTAAATCTTCTCAGAAAGTTAGAGATGATGCTAATTGCAAGTTTATACAACTCTCTGAAGCGTATACTACTCTTATGGATGATCGAAAAACGAGATGATTATCACCTTCGATCCTCCTCCTCTTCATCATCATCAGTGCCTTGTACCGGCAAAAGTGTAAGTCTTGCTACAAATGGCTATGCGAGTGGGAGATACACTTTTAATGTCAACCCACCCAAATACACCAAGAATACTTATAGCAAGAATTCGGAGAATACTGATCAGAAAACACCCAATTGCAAAGCTTTTGGTACCTTTAAAGGTGTAGAAGTGACTAGCCCTGGTGTTATCTGTTTTGGGGGCTTCGTCTTGGCTGGGTAATTTCTCTTTAATTCTACGTATACAAATTTGTATTTGGAAGGAATTATTTTATTTTTTTTCACTTAGGGTGTTAGGAAATAAAATAGGAACGACACATGTAAGATGATTAAGAAAGAAGCAGTGAAATTAAAGAAGGATGAGAAGCATGCAATCAAAACCATAATAAAATAATAGTACGGGACGTAAGTGACAGACTGAGTGAATTTCTGCACAGCTGACACGTACGATCGGGAAAGTAACAGCATTAAATGCATATTGTACGGGAAAGTAAGGTAATAATTACTTTACTGACACATAAGCTCGGGACAACATCGGTATTCAAGGAGGAAAGAGCACGTGTAAACCATGCAAGGAACGCACCACGGATTTCAAGGAATGAAGAACACGTGTAAATCATGCAACGAGCACACCAAAGAGAAAACATGATCTGTCAATCTTACAAACATCCCGATCGTAATATAATAAGAAGAACGACAATGGATCGGGACAAGTAAGGCTCGTTACTATGACTATAAATAGAAGAGAACATTCACTGGAGAGGTGGTGGAAAAATTGGAGGAGAGAGGGAAGAAAGGAAAAGATAAAAGAGATTAGAAGAAGAAGGTTTATTAGGTATGATAAAGGATTCATTGAAGAGAAACGATGAATCTATGTAAATTCCTTAGGAAATGTATTTGGAATTGTATCTTGGATCATATTTCTGATCTGTCCTCCATTAAATCATAAAAACGTTTATTAAATTGATATGTCTTTAAATGATTCTATGTATCAGTTTATTATACAATTTTCAAATTATTAGTTGTTAATGTCAACGTGAAAATTGACATAAACATAGGGTTTGATTCTTGTTTGTGTAGTGCGTTTGCAGTTGGATCAGCAATGTACGAGTTACTAATAAGTTAGCTAACTAGAGGTTTAGCACGCGATTCCGGGTATGCCATGAAAAATTTCTTCTTCTTTTATTATGTTTAGCACGCGATTCCGCATAGCGCACGTACATTTTGGATCCAGCATTGCTTATTCCTTAGGAATCTAGGATTCATAGTTTCCAAATATATCTAGCAGTTAAGGTTAGGCGGAATAATAGGCCTCTCTAAATCTCTGATTCTCAAGGTAGTTATTGATGTTGGCTTTGTTTGTTTTACTCCTTCACTGGTAGAACTACTGTATTTGAGAAAATCATTTGCATTTGTAGTTTAAGATGAGAGCAGTATAAAACAGGACAATATGATATGGCGTACTAATTCAAGTTTTGGCATGGGGTTTTCCATTTTCGTCTATTATCAGGTGTTACTAGCTGATACTTTACGTATGGGTGGTAAAAACTCAAGTTTAATATAGGTTGATGCAATTAGGTTATATTTGGTCAGGTAGAAAGATCTTGTTTTCTACTTCAGATGCAATAAGATCCGAGTCTTGTCAAGTTTTAGGTAGTATTATCAATCAATGTAAGTACTTAAATTCAGGCTTCCTATGCGTGGACTAACCAGCAAACACAAACATGTACAGATTGTAGCTGCTTAATATAGGGAACTCCGACAAAACCTTCTGTTTTAGTTGTTGAGTTTAGCCGTTGTTCGTTTGTTCTTGAAATCCACTAGGTGCTGTCGAAAGTCCATCATGCTTTGTTTTGGCATAAATAATGTTTCCTTGATGATTCCACAAATTCTTCATCCAAGAAGAGGATATAACTTGATGAACGCTTATGAAATTATGTTCTATAACTTTGTCTTTGTCCAAATTTTCATGCCTGACATCACTAATGCACTTGGATGTGTATTCGACATCTAAACTGAAGGAAAGTTCGACTATACAACAACAACAAAATATATGGTTTAATTATGGTGCTGAGTAGTAAAATTGCTACCCGTTACCTAGATTTTAGGATGTTGATATTAGAGAGATGCACGTAGCTTATGACCGTTAATGTTGGGCAATATCGCTAGATGTGAATAACATGGGGGATTTATTATATATTAGTTGTCTTAATTACAGTCTGATTTGTGTTTGCTCCATGCAGAAATTATTTGGAGAAACAATGGAGACAATTGAAAAGAATAAAACACAGTAAAAAGAGAAGAGCTTCGGGACTTGTTAGTTCACCTTGTAAATGCATTTCTTAATTACGAAATCAAGTATAGGCTAATATCATTCATGGTTATCTTGATTTGTATTCTGCTGCTCAGTTTGCATACAAGAAAATCAAGCAAAAAGCAGGTTTAACCAGATATGTTTCTTTTTCTCCTCAAGAAAACTATTTTTGTGGACTGATTTTTGCTCTTGCATTCTCTACGGTATAAAATTACTCCAAATCTCTATTTAATTTTGTACATTTACCAAGTAGCCGTTTTAGAAGATATGACATTATACCCTCACCAAAAATCAAACTTTTGCATTGTATAGGATCAGAATCAACTATCGCCTTAAGCATGTCAGGGATCATAGCTCTTAAGTCCTAACTCCTAAGAGCGTCCATAATGGCGCGATTAAAACACGGAGTAAAGAGCAAATTTAGTGGATAGTCCGTAAAAGTGAAGCGCAGCGGCGCGACCAATTGTAGTGGATAGTCTAGAATTTCGACTGTAGCAGAGGGAATTTAGGAATTAATCCGGACTAAACTTGGTTTAGTCGGGCGGTATCGTAGTGTTCTGTTCCGCCTGATGCTAAGCGGGTGTGGACCTGGAATCAAGCGGCATTGTAGCATAACGCTTAGAAACACGGGCGGTAACCTAGGACTCCGCCTATTCAGGCGCTAACTTAGGACTACGCCTGGCGGAGCGAGCGTCTGGGATAACGCCCACTAACAAGCGCAACGCTAGAATACCGCCCTAACTGGGCGTAATCCTAGGATACCGCCTATACATAAACGTTATGCTAAGAAACCACTCAATTATAGGCGCGCCCTAGGGGTCCGCCTGACTTCTATCCATGGTTAGTTCCATGAAGAAGAATTCTAGCGTGATGCTAGGAATTCGCTTGGAAATGGTTTGATATAGTTTGGCTAGTTTAAATGTTTTTGAAGGGAAATGGCTAGCAAATTTCTCTGGTGATCGGATTAGTGGTCTACAAAGGATCATGAACATCTCCATGTATTAGAGAAAAACAAATCAAACCATTGCATGAACCAATTATAGCCTTGCCGAAAGCCGATAGTCTGTCCCAGGCAAGTACGGATTGTCAATCTTAGTAAGGGGCATTTTAGATTCATCAAGATTAATACGGTTTCCATAATGAAATTGTAACTTATCCTCATGATTTTCTTCAATCCAGAATAGAAGACCCTCACATTCCTCATTTGGTAATTGAGATAGAATGTTGATTATGATATCTGATGTAAAATTCTCCATGATGGGATCTCAAACATAAAAACTTTCTAGAGTTTTATTCCATTGTCTGTCTGTGGTTTCTTGTGTATAAAGAATAATTGGAGAGTCCTTAAAAGGAAGGAAAAAGTATATACAGTCGGTTTCTAGAGATTCTCTACTGGGAGCTTGAGTTTGATAGTAAGCGTAGTTAGTTAGTTTAGTTAGTTCAAATTGGAAGGAAATGGAGGGAAATGAATTTTATAGTAAGTTTAGTTAGTTCAAATTGGAGGGAAATCGTTTGTTTAAATGTGTTTTGGTATTCCACAATTGAATGGGGGGCTGCTAGCAACTCGCTTGGAATCCCAGGCGGAGCACTAGGACACCGCTCGTCCAATTCTTCTCACACGTAAAGTTCACACAAGTGCATTTCCACCATGCGTGTTGCTAGAACACCGCCCTATCAGGAGTGATTCTAGGACACCGCCCGTCTCTTGGGTGTGGTCCTAGGATACTGTCCACTACCAGGCGTTACGTTAGGATTCCGCCACACATCGAGCGTTACGCAAGGATTCCTGCGCAAGCGTTATCCTAAGATTTTGCCCGTCTTTCCAAGCGCATCGCTGGACACCGTCCAACACCAGGCGCATCGCTAGAACACCGCCCGACTATACACGACTGTTTGGACCAATTTTTAGTCTTTGATCTTTTACTCTAGTCGACCCATTGTGGTTGCTCTGAGCACTGTGTTGTCTGATTCCTGAGGCGATACCGATTTCGATTTAAAAAAATTAAAAAATAATAAAAATAAAAATAATGGTGACATACTACGGTTAAGAAGAATCAATCAGTGCGTATGAGATGACACAAGATGGATGACTTTGATGATTAAAATCCTAAAAAGTCCTGAAAACTAATTTGATTTAAATAAAGTATAACACTAGTACCGTGGTGTACCACCTACGACGTTGGAATTGAAGGATTTTAAAGTTAACCAACTGGTTCCCAATTGCAATAATATTGGAACTAAATTATTGGTAGAGCACCAGTATAAACTCTTTATGATCCTTTCTTAACGTTAGTGTTTATGTTAAAATTTTCGTTGATATTAACAACTAATGATTTGGTAAAAAAACAGTAAACATAAAGATTTTAATTTATAATTTGATACATAGAATCCTCTTTTAAACCAATGATTTGAGAAAAATCTTAATAATCCATTCATTTACAGATCATAAATCTGATCAAATTACAGTCACAAATCCATAATCTTTTAAATCAAGAAAATAAATCATGATAGTGGAATCTATAAATTTAATCTTACACAATGTATACATACCTAATGATCTTTTTCCTTTTACTCTGATTAATCTTCCTTAGTCTTTCTTCACTTCAATTTTCCGACCCCTTCTCTGTTGAATGCTCTCTACTATTTATAGATTATCTAGTGGGTCCCTCTTGTCCCGATACCCTCTTTCGTTCTCCTTATTATCTTTGGATCGGGATGATTATACGATTGACAGGTCATGCCTTTTGCTTTTTGGTCCGTTACCTTGCATGATTAACACGTATTCTTCGTTCCTTGAGAATCAGCTTTGTCCCGATCATATGTGTCAAACGTATGATAAAAGTAATTATCGTCTTACTTTCCCGCTCCACGTTCATCATTACTCCTACTTTCCCGTTC
>JAJJMC010033707.1:1022021-1050755 GCA_023531435.1 Papaver californicum | reverse complement strand
CCAATTTTTCCACAAATCTTTATTCTTCTAATGTACCTACAAAAGCAATAAAACACGTAATAGACACAAAATCGAATACTAACTCACTAGAAATTAAGGTGCAAATTAGACATTAAAATGTGTCTATCAAATATATCAGCAAGACCCTTAATTCGGCAGAAAGAAATTATACAAAGATCGAAAAACTAATCTTATCATTAGTCTTTGCAACTCAAAAGTTACGTACTTATTTTCTCACACATTATGTTCGTGTCCCGAGCAAGGCACCGTTACAATCAGTATTGAAAAATACGGGAAAAGTGGGAAGAATCGCTAAATGGAACGCCCAGCTAGAACAATTCAATATCATTTATGAATTGTAAACCGCACAAAAATCTCAAGTTTTAGCTGACTTCCTTGCAGACTTCCCAATTGAAGAAGAATATGATATTCAAGGTCTGATAATAATAATAATAATAAAAAATAATAAATATATATATATATAAATATAATAATTTACATTCAAATTATTTTATCACATTAACGGTTTATTTTATTTATAAGTAAAGGATTACCCGGATGCGAGAAAGAAGACCCACAAGATATTCTGGACTCGGCAAATTCTCAAAAGTGGGAAGTCTTTGTTGATGGATCCCGAAACAAAGAAGGAGCAGGAATTGGCATCGTGATTACTACACCAATGGGAGACCGAATGATTCATTCTTTTCGTCTTGAATTTGAAGAGCATACAAATAACATAGTAGAATATGAAGCTGTGGTTCATGCTTTAAAACTCATCATTGAATTGGGAATCAGCAATATTCGACTTACAAGTGATTCGCAGTTGGTAATTCGACAGCTTGAATTAAAATATCAAACACTTGATGCAGATTTAGCACAATATAAAAATCTTGTTCAAATTTTAGCAAGCCAAATCCCAAACCTTATTTTCCGGCATCTGTCCCGAGACAAAAATCGACATGCTGATGCTTTGGCATTCATTTCTTCCATGTTAAATGACCCTAGTATGACAGCACTCAAAGTTGGAAGGATATATGAACCCTCTATCCAGATAAGAGTACTTCATAATATGGAAGAAAATGTAACAGAAGAAATTCATGATCCTGCAAGGCAAAATGTTCCATTTATACCTCAACAAAAAGGTGATCAAACAAGTGAACCGGATTGGAGGATTCCGATTCATCAATACTTACAAGATTACGTATTACCTACCAATTCTCAGGAAGCAAGAAAAATTCAACTCAAATCAGATAATTACCAACTTCGGGATGGAATTTTGTATCGAAAATCATTTCTTGGACCATTATCCCGATGCCTATCACAACAGGAAGGAATTCGAATACTTAAAAAAATACATTATGGGGATGCAGGAAACCACAGTGGAAGACGATCACTTGCATTAAAAGCCAAAACCCAAGGTTATTATTGGATATCCATGCAAAACGACTCAGACAACATGGTACGAAGATGTGAAGAATGCCAACGATTTGCAAAAAAGACCAAAGCACCAGCCACAGAGCTCAATTCTATACTCAGTCCATGGCCATTTGTAAGATGGGGAGTAGATATTGTCGGTCCGTTAGTTGAGGGAACCAAAAAGAGACGATATTTAATAGTGGCTACTGATTATTTCACTAAGTGGGTAGAAGCAAAATCATTAGCTCGGATCAGAGATTCCGATGTATTTACATTTTTATTTGAAAATATCATATATAGATTCGGAATTCCCGCAGCCATAGTTTCCGATAATGGACAACAATTTCAAGGTAGAAATATTGATATGTTATTTGAGGCATATAATATTCAACAATACAGATCCACACCATTTTATCCCCAAAGTAATGGACAAGCCGAATCCACAAATAAAACAATAGCAATGAATCTGAAGAAGACACTGGATGGGTATCACAAACGTTGGTGTGAACAATTGCATAATACATTATAGGCATATCGCACCACGAGAAGAGAATCCACTGGAGAGTCACCTTTTCTTCTCGCATATGGTGCAGAAGCAGTCATACCAACTGAAATCATTCTACCACGACAAGAACAGAAGCATGGGAGAAAAATTTAAATACAGATCTAATGTTACAAAAATTGGATGATTTAGAAGAAAAGCGGGAAGTGGCATACCAGAAAATGGAGAACTATCAAAGAAGGTTGGCACGGGATTACCACAAAAAAGTCAAATCCCGAAACTTTATCGAAGGACAATATGTATTACGACAAATCCCTGAATACCATCGAGACAAAGATGCTGGAAAGTTCGCACCAACTTGGGACGGACCATACGTAATACACGCATCAGCTGGACAAGGATCGTACTATCTCCACAATATGCAAGGAGAAACCTTACAACATCCTTGGAATGCACGATACCTAAAGCTTTATTATCCATAAAAATAATAGCACAATTTTGAAGCTGTCACAGGTATTTATGTCTTTATTTGATCTTTTATTTTACAATGAGATTCCCTCTGAGTTTGTACTTACAATAAAATTCAAATCCAGGAACATCTTATTCTGGAAAAACGCTCCAATTGGCGACATAATCTAAATTCAAATCCAGAAACATCATATTCTGGAAAACGCTTCGATTGGCGACATAATTAAAACTCAATCTTAATGCCCAAAGAGGTACATGTCTTATTGGAATTTGAATAAATTCAAAAGTTCTAATAAAGAAGGAATGCCTAACTTATGGTTATCATTTTCAGAGTACGTTCGGGACCAACCCTGTATCTTACCCCTGGCCCGGGTTTGTTCCGTATGCGTGGGATCTCGAATTATATGTTTTGAGGTATATACACTTCAATCCATTGTACTCCTGAAGCAATATGATTAACCTAAAGATTTTATAAATATCATATTTTGTGCAGGAACAATATTCAGAGCACAGACCAGTCAAAAATAAAAAATCGCAAAATGATGTTCTCAACAATAATAAGTCAAACTACAATACAAGAGAGGATCGGGACAAAAAGCTAGAATATTTAAAAATGAAGCTACGAACAGTACAAGCCAAAAGCAAGTACAACTACACTTCAGGGTTGGACTTTCGGAGTGGTTGAGAAGGAACCACCGGAACAGCAGCACGACCATTCAACACGGAAGGATCGGCTTGAGCCCGATCCAAAGCAGAATTGAACGACATCGCAATCTTAGCTTTGGCATCTTATCTTACCCAGACAACATAAGCATGGCTGTAATCAACTTCGGATTGAAGATCTTTAATCTTTTGCTGATCTTTTTCTACTTTCTCCTTTTCAACATTTAATTCCTTTAGTAGTTCATCAGCTCTTGATTGTACTTTTATCATTTCTTGATCTTGAACACTTAGTTCAGTTTGTAAATCCCGAAGTTTGATCGTAATCAGAGCCATATTTTTCTCTGAAGTCTTCATCTCTTCAGTAAGGTTTGCTATTGTATTGTTTGCAATGTTAAGTTCAGCTCCTGCTACTTTTGCTCGGCCATTAGCTTCATTCATTTTCTTTTCTAGCACTGGAAATCAGGATGAATATTAGATAAACCATATAACACCATCAATAAAACAACCATATAACTAAACATATACCTCTAACTACAGATTTAATTCTGCTTCTTTAAGGGTTAAAGTTTTTAGAACTTCCTGATACTTGGATTCCGCTCTATTACGTCTCCAGGTATTCAACTCAATACTATCGGACAACTGTGTTAATTTCTTCTTAACCAGTTCCATATCCATATTTACTTCTCTCGCATGATTGTTCAACTGAGTCATCCTACGCTGGAACCTAAACAGAGATTCCAAGTCTCCCTCTGATCCCATAAATGAAGGGAAGAATCTCAAATAAATAAATAAAATAAAATAAAAAATAACGAACTATAGGATCGTACCTAATATAGGTAAATACCAGAACGAACCATAGGATCGTACCCGATATAGGTAAATGTTGGAACGATTGTAGGATCGTAGTACGAACCCAAAATAAAGCATGTACTAAGAAGTAAGGACAAACCTTGATTTTGATCTTGAAGCTTTTGATTTTGATCCTCAAAATTTTGAAGTTGTTGTTGTTGCTGTTGTTGCTGTTCTTGTTGTTGTTGAAGTTGTTGTTGAAGATTGTTGTTTTGTTGCTTGAGATTTTCAATTTCTCGCTGCAAATTTTCGTTTCCACTCTTTGCTTTTGATGCCTCGTTCTTGAACATTAGCTCCATCATTACGGCCCGAGCCTTATAAAATTTGTACGCTGCAAATGTACAATCGGTACCGTACTTAAGATGAACGAGAGCTTGCTGTGGAAAAGAGTACGATGAACCCTCTGCCACGGTCAGAATCTCACTCAAAGAAGAAGGAAGACTGAGCGGGTATGGTTGATCAAAACATTCGCCTTCGAACCAAGCATCCCGAGTACTATCTAGCAAAGCTGCACCAATTGAAGCCCGTAGCCTAGCCATTGAGGCACTATCGGACTTCGATGGATCGTGCCGAGCGGAAGTATTTAGAAACCCTTTGGAAACAAACCATTGAAAGACTTCATCTTCTTCACGCGCAAGAGTAACTCCCTCATCTTCCTCAGAAAAAAGCCATTGAAGGGGAGGATCAGCATCAGGCATTTCATCATCGCTATCGTAAGCAGGAATGGTAGATCGAGTTAATGTCCCGATGGGGGCATCTGATGTATGAATAACTTCAGAAGCATTTACATCCCCAACAGGGTGCGGGACATCAGGAACGACTGAAGTAGGAACGATTGGAATTGTACTTTCAGCATTAACTCCTTCAGAAACTTCATTTCTTTGATCTTCTACA
This sequence comes from Papaver californicum, assembly GCA_023531435.1. Taxonomy (NCBI): domain Eukaryota; kingdom Viridiplantae; phylum Streptophyta; class Magnoliopsida; order Ranunculales; family Papaveraceae; genus Papaver; species Papaver californicum. The sequence goes on along the minus strand of JAJJMC010033707.1, from coordinate 1,045,963 downwards.
ACAACATTTTCATTTTCAACATTTTCTTCAACAGCAGCAACTTTGATCAATTTTACTATATTCTCTTCCTCAATAGCAACATCGTCTGCTTCCTCTTCAGGTAATCCAGAAAAAACTGTAATTGTACCACTGCAAGGGGCAGCGTGCTCTATTTCAAAGGAAAAAGAAAGAGGAGAAAAGGAATCGAAGATACTGGAGGGAGCAGTGGCGTTTGGAACAGCTTCAGAAATAGATGAGGGTACGGAAGGCTGATCTGGAGAAAGAATAGGTTCTCCCACGCTAACGGGAACAACGTTAAGGATAACATGCTGTCCCGATACTTCAGTTTTGACCGAACCTTCAGCAGTAGTTATAAGAGCGGAACTGCACCCCTCAACTAAATTATCTCTAATTTCCCCTTCTTCTGCTTCAGAAGGGTACGCTGGTCTTCTCAATTTTCTCTTTTTCTTTATTTCTTGAGGAAAAACTAACTTACGTTTCTCTTTACCCTCAATAACCTCTTCTTCTTCAACTCTTTGTCTTCACTCAACAATTTGAATACCGAGACTTCGACGTGGAGGAGGAGGAGGGACATCATTGACAAGGTCAGAATCAGGTTCAATCTGAAACGCAAATGTTTATCCCGTAAGGAATAATTTAACAACAATTCATAACAACATTGAAATAAAGAGTAACACAAACCTTATAATCGAACTTGTAGTCCTCGAAATTTAATCGCCAAGGGCAATAGCCTGGGAATCGATTTCGAAGCATTTGAATTTCATTGTTGGAAATATTACCATAAATCCAAGGACCTTCAATTACAATCGGAGTGCGATACCATTTATAATCATGATCCTGACGAATTCTCTCCTTTGTGGGAAAATCAAGCTTGGTTTTGGGAATATGTTTGATTTTGGGATCATCAATTTCATGTAACAAGGAAAATCCCGAATGACTTTTACGAGCGGGACTAACGCTCCATTTCACATAATTTTTCTTTGAGATACAATCTCCATATGTGGCCTGAAAATTTTCAACAGTATAACTACTGCGTTCTGTAAAATCTGGAACGTAGCAAGAAAGATTAGTCCGCCCTTCACTTCGGAGATAACATTCGTCAAGAATACGCCACCAATTTCCGTTATACTGAGTAATGGATCGAGCAAGTCCATGGGGAGAACTACCACGAGTTGCAAGGACTTCAAATTGAAAGGGATTCTCTTCTTCGTATAAAGGAATGCGAAGTCCGGCCTCTAAAACACCAGCAGAAATTAATAAACGATTGGGGGAATAGTTAAACCTCTGCATCGCACCTAAAGTTAACACATCGGAATTTGGATCAAAAAACGAGACTTTAAAGTCTTCAATATCATGTCTCATCTTAAAATTTTCAATGTCCATTGTTCGATAGCTACAAGATGCTTGAGAACGCTTGTTTCTAGAAGTGGGGTTAACATTTGCAGGAGCCTCAGGAACCGGGTTACGAACAGGCCGAGGCACGGCATATCTGGAGGAAGAAATTCTAGCAGGTTTTCCAGATTCTTGATGGTCACCGGAAGCATTGGGATTTCTGGACGACATGATGTTTTACCTGGAAAGAAAGTTTTAAAGGATCAAAATACGAAGGAATCAATTCAATCATATCTGTGAAAAGCTAATTATGATTAAACATCAAAGTAAGATACCCAAAAGAAAATTTTTACATACCTGAAGAAAGGAGATAAACAATTACTTGATCAAAGGAAAAGTAAATATGTCTGGTGTTAAAAGCTCCTAAAACGATTGGGATGACGAAAGTACTTGAAAAAACTCAAGGAAAACAGAGAACAACAACTTTAAGAGGTAAAAGACAGGAGTGAAAAAGACTGCATCGTATTTAAAGCAAAGAATAGAAACCGTCACAATTTGGAAAGGCGTCAATTAAAGGCAAAGATTTGATTTCCTCGAAAAAAGGAGTAAGTGACACAAACGTGATAATAAAAGTTACTGCTTCCGAAAACTTCGCATAACGTGTGAAAAGAAGTGATAGGGAGTAATAATTGTTCTTTCACTTTTTTCAAAGACCTTGGATCGACCGTTAAGATCCTTTTTGAAAAAAGAAGAACAAGGGGGCAAGATGTTGGGAAATAAAATAAGAGCGACACGTGTAAGACGATTAAGAAAGAAACAATGAAATTAAGAAGGATGAGAAGCACACAATCAAAGCCATATTAAAGTTTCGAAACGGGACAGATGTGAAAGACTGAGCAAATCTCTGCATGATCGACACGTAAGATCGGGAAAGTAACATCACACTGATCGAAACATACATCATTAAATGCATATGGAACGGGAAAGAAAGAACAATGATAAGCATGGAGCGGGAAAGTAAGGCAATAATTACTTTTATGACACGTAAGATCGGGACAAAGTTGATTCTCAAGGAACGAAGAGCACGTGTAAACCATGCAAGATAGCGCACCAAAGAGAAAGCATGACCTGACAATCTTATAAATATCCCGATCCTAATATAATAAGGAAAACGATAAAGGGTATCGGGATAAGAGGGACCCACTACTAAATCTATAAATAGAAAAGAGCATTCAACGAAGAAGGGGTCGGAAAATTGAAGAGAGAAAAAGAGGAAGGAAGATTAAGAAGAACAGAAGGAAAAAGGTTATTAGGTATGTACTGTGAATGATTAAATCCAAAAGATAGGACATTCATGATAAAATTTCTGGCTTTCAATAGAAAATGTATTTGGAATTGTAGTTTTGATCAAATTTATGATTTGTAAATGATTGGATTGCCAATATGTTTATCAAATCATTATTCTTAAAGATGAATCTATGTATCAGCTCATTTGTTAAAATCTTATGTTGATTGTACAATCTTTAAATCATTGGTTGTTAATGTCAACGAGAAAATTGACATAAACATGGATAATGGGAAAAGGAAAAGAAATATTATACTAAAACTTACTATAAATAGATTGGACAATTTTTGTCAAGAAGACATTAGAGCTGAATTCACAGATTTTTACTTCAACTTATTTCAAGAAAAGCATTAGTGGAGGCCACAACTTAATGAAAATAACTTTATCAAAATATCTAAAGAGGAAGATAAAGTTTGGGATGTGATAAAAGCATTTTAAAACAACAAGTCTCCTAGACCAGATAATACCTTATGGAGTTCTTCAAAATGGCTTCAGAGGTTATCAAACAGGATGTAATGACAGTTATCACTAACTTTCATAATTCTGAAAAGCCTGAAATAAAACAGATAGATCTAAATTAGCCTGGATACAAAGGTACCATCAGAGACATTTCCTTCAAACTTAATTTATCAAAGATGGTTACCTTGCATCCAAGAATTTATTGCAAGAGGTTAGCATTTCAAGATGGAATCTATCTTTAAAGGATTATTCTTAACAATGAAGGAAGTAACAACTAACAACTCTTTGTGCCTTTATATGAATTTGTACTCTTTGGCATTCCAATACGAGCTTCAACCAGTTCGTATTTGTCTTTAAACATGGGTTAACCGTTTTCCACCGGAATTTCTAATGTGAGAAGTGAAAAGAATTTGTTTTAGCCCACCACCGCTCGACACGAGCTTCACCAATCTTTCGATCAGTATACGGTACATCAATCTTAAAAATACTCCCAGACCCGCATATGTTAATTGCATTTTTGACATTTTCGAACGTGGTAACAATTCTATAAAGTTTATGCAAATCTTAGAATCCCGTCCAAAATTAAATGGTTCTCGACTATTGTCATTAATTATACTGAATAAGTGTTCTGCTCCCTTGAATGAGATTATATTAGATGTACTTTATTCTTCCTCTTCCCATCTGTATGTGATTATATTAAGTGTCATTTTCCCATTCTGTATTTCACACATGTAAATTGAATTACTGATATACACACACGAAAAATCGTTAATTAAGTAGTAACAATCAGTATAAAAATATAAATAATATCACTTTACCTTAATAAATTTTCGAATTATGCAATAATTAAAACACTCAAAATTTTATTTCAAACCTACTTTTAAAACAACTCTAAGTCAAAATAACTATCTACCCCAAACTCAAAAACAAAATTTTCTACTTCTCACAAGATTTATTACTCTACACACATACATAAGTTGATTTACTAGTGCGTACACACAAGATCATTAATTATAGTAACAATCAAAGTAATATTTGTTCCGTCCCACAAAAAGTGAGCATCTTCCTTTATTTTTGATCCAAAATAAATGATTATTTTTATTTTTATATATTATTTTTATAACAAATCCTTACTAATAATTAGTGTTATTAAAAAATTATCTAAGAAATATAAAAAAATTTATAGTCATTTTATAGTCATTGCGTAAATCTTTTTAGAATATTTCTAACGGCATAACATTTATAATTATCTATATTTTAGCTTGTGAGATATATTCGAAGTTTTAACACGCAGATAAAAAAAAATACAAAAAAATGACTCTCATGTTTTTCTTAAAATTGTATAAATACCAAAAAGCTTATTTTTTGTGAAACAGAGGGAATATCACTTTCCTTGATAAATTTTCGAATTATACAACAATCAAAATATATCTGAACTATGGAACAATTAAAACCCTCAAAATTTCATTTCAATCCTACTTTCAACTCTAACTTAATTCTTTTTTATTTATAACAAAAAAAAAACAAAAAAAAAACAACTAACTAACTCGGACAATTCTAGAATAAAAAACACCCTAAATGTTAGTACCAAAATTGTTAACAATAGCCTCTGGAGGATTATTGAAATTCATTAGTCCAAATTCATAAAAAGATTTTATACTCTGCTCCAAACTTAAAATACTATACACATAAAATCCCTAATTAAAATAATACTATTACTTTACCTTAATAACAACTGAAACACCCAAAGTATTACTTTGATTTTTTCCTCTCTACCAATTTGTCTCTTTATGTTTCACTCTACTCTCCTATTTCTCGATCTCAGTCGTTGCTTCTTCCCTCTACTACTGCTTCTTCTCTTTTGATATAAAAAAAAAAAACAAAAATATATTATTCACTACAAGAAAAACGGGATAAAGCGTCTAAAATCTTAGTAAGAGTTCGGAAATTTAGTCGCTTAAATAGTTTAAGCGTCTAAAATTGCAACTGTCAAAATTTTTGGCGGCAATAAACATGTGTCCATTATTATTTAGCAACGAAAAAATACACTTAATCGCTAGATCCTTTGTTCAAGTAATTTATAGCAACTAAAATAATGATCATGTAGCTATTCACTTTGAGGCACCGACTCGTAGCAACAACAAAATAAATTGGTTGCTCAAACCTCTCTCAGCAACTAAGTTTGAGCCACAACCAAATATGTTTAATCGCTAGATCTGTTTTTCAAGTAATTTATAGCAGCTAAAAGTTGATCATGTAGCTATTCACTTTGAGGCACCGACTCGTAGCAACAACAAAATAAATTGGTTGCTCAAACCTCTCTCAGCAACTAAGTTTGAGCCACGACCAAATATGTTTAATAGCTAGATCCGTTTTTCAAGTAACTTATAGCATCTAAAAAAGTGATCATGTAGCTATTCACTGTGATGAGAAGACGGTTGAGAAGAGAATGGTTTCAAGGTTCAGGTGAAGGAATAAAGACAATCGGTTGCTGCTGTCTGTAGAGATGGAAAGAAAGAAGAAACTCAGTAGCATTGGTGTTGCTTCAGAGTTGCCAGAAAGAATATAAAATAGGTTTACAGGAAAGAGAGGAATTAGTCTCCGATGCCATTATTTAGGCGAGAAGAGAAATTCAGTTGATGCCGTGAAGAATAGATTGGGTCTGAATGATTTTTGGAATTAGAGAGAATGGCCAAGAGTTCGAGACGTGGGTTTATGAGTCAAATGTTGGAGAAAATGAGTTTTAAATAAATATTTTGTTGGTCTTGGTATGGTTTGATCTTAGGACCTAAGGGTTTTATGGATGCTCACTCATTTCCTTGAGTGAATGAAACTCTTTAGTTTAGTCCCACATTGGGTAATCTAGAGAAGGATGTCCACTATGTAACTATTCTCATATGGATAGTATGTAACACGTGGGTGGAATGGGGTGGACAAACAATACATGACCCATCCCATGTAATATGCACATACACCATGCACCAAGCACTATGTCTACACGAAATAATTTTTTTGCAACAATTTTCTTTAGGAAATTAATTCTAAAAATATTTTCGTTAAGAGTTTTATTTATGGAAAATTCTTTTGTTTTCGGTTTTAATTGTTTTACAAGAAACAAAACCTAGTTTTATAAGAAAACCTAAACCTAACTTTGTTTGCAAGTAACTCTCTCCTATAAATACAACTCTTAAAATTGTGGGCAAACAATAGATGGCCCAACCCATGCAATATGCACATACACCATGCACCAAGCCCTATGTCTACACGAAATAATTTTTTTGCAATAATTTTATTTAGGAAATTAATTCTAAAAATATTTTCGTTAAGAGTTTTATTTATGGGAAATTCTTTTGTTTCCGGTTTTAATTGTTTTACAAGAAACAAAACCTAGTTTTATAAGAAAACCTAAACCTAACTTGGTTTGCAAGTAACTCTCTCCTATAAATACAACTCTCAAACAATAGATGGCCCAACCCATGCAATATGCACATACACCATGCACCAAGCCCTATGTCTACATAAATAATTTTTTTGCAACAATTTTCTTTAGGAAATTAATTCTAAAAATATTTTCGTTAAGAGTTTTATTTATGGGAAATTCTTTTGTTTTCAGTTTTAATTGTTTTACAAGAAACAAAACCTAGTTTTATAAGAAAACCTAAACCTAACTTGGTTTGCAAGTAACTCTCTCTTATAAATACAACTCTTAAAATTGTTTTCAAGATATCCCAGAAGCGGCTACTATCCTGTCTTCTTTCACCATCTTCTCGCTTTGTTTTACGCTTTTGAGTGTTTATTTCCCTTCCTTCCCTTTTGCTAAGTTCAAGAGTGGGTAATTTGTATTGTGCTAATACAAACTATATCGGGCAGTCTTATCCTGGACACATCTTCGCACGTTGGGGTTTAGCATTGCTCTTCTCGAGTATACCCACGAACTATAAGGACAACTTGTTGAACCTGTGATTCTTCCCTCGTAGTTGTCCGTGGTAGAGTTGTTTTTAATTCAGTTTTTTATATATTATTCTGATACATCTAACGCTGCTGTTCATTGGTGCAAGATTCCAACATCAAATGTGTGGCTATGAATGTGGGTTGTGTTTGAATTGGTGGTTAATTGCAGGGAAGGAGTTGTGAGAAAGCTAAACAAATCAAGCTAACATTTGCTTCTCTTTGTCAAAAACTGCCCACAAGATACTTGAAGAAAGTTTCGGTGCTCTCAATATTAATGTTGGTTTATTAGCAAGATTAGTTTTGTTCTGAAAGATTGGTTTTACTAAATCTTTTGGTGTATTGTTGCAGAATTTTGTTGGTAAGGGACATTGTGAGAAAAGAGCTACCATCCATCAGGTAAACCACTTAAGTCAATACTAAACCATCCATCTTTCACTGTTGAGCTGCAAAGTCTTAAATCTAAGAAAAGGGAACCATGACAGTTGTTATTCTTTTGAATTTTATGAACTATTATGTAGCATGTGTTGCATTTGTGTACTGATCGACATTGATGTGTTTCATTTTTACCATTTTCTTAGATATTTGTTGTCATATGCCACCAAAGGGACACAAAAGATTTCAATTCATGGTAACAAAAGCTGGGGCTAGCTTCTGACAAAAGTTTGACTAGATATAAGATTCTGGGTTTGGTTATACTGATATTTGTGATCAATTTGGTAACTTTTGCAGTATACTATTAACAAGGAAGGTAGTGTAGATTTGGGGATGCATAGGTTGCCGTAAAGTGAAAGTTGGTGATGCCTACATTGTGAAGTAAGTAAATCCTCTCCTTCCTCCCTCCCCCATTGCTTTTTCACGGGAATTCACACGATGGTTATTCTACATTACAATGCTTTGCTTTTAATTGATTATGTATTACAGTTGAACTATTTGAAGTAGAGAGCCAACGTTGTGCTGCCACAATTTCCTACGGAAAAGATTATGTAAGGTCAAGTCCATTGGATAAGGAAAGGGGAAGAGAAGGAGGAGAACAACAACACTATAATTCTCTTAAATGGAAAAATAGTTGTATGGTTGATTGTGTCACTGTTGGGAATTAAGAAGCTGAGCAGTTTTTGTTCTCGACGCTTGGAGATAGTTGTGATCTTAGCATGGCTGTGGTTAGAGACGTATTCTGTTAGTGTTTCTTATCTCTCTTTATTTATGTTGGTTTGCTTATTTCTTATACTGTCATTTTTGTTTTGTGGTCAGAGACTATTCTGTTGAGTGTCTTTTTGTAATTGATGGAATATGAATGATTTTTTATGCAATTGAAGAAATTATCAAAGAATATGTTATTATCAATGTTGCCATGTTATTGTATTTAATAGTTAGAAGAGACACTTAAAAGGGCCAGCAGTAACTCAGGGAGGAGGCTGTTTATGGGTATTCTTATGAAAGTCGAGTGCGTTTCATCAGAAGCAACACGATAGGATGCTTGGTTTAGCAACTTGGTTCCAGTAACAGCCTATGTTTAGTAAATTTTAGAGCTAAAAGAGGCAAATAAAGGGGCAGAACTAACAAGGAGAAAAAATATGTTACAGGGTATTATTTATGAAAGTCAGTGATGTGGGTGTTTCCTATTGGAAGTTACACAAGGAAGGTAGTGTAGATTCGGGATACAAAGGTTGCGGTAAAGTGAAAGTTGGTGATGCCTACATTGTGAAGTAAGCAAATCCTCTCCTTCCTCCCTCCCCATTGCTTTCTCACGGGCATTCACACGCTGGCTATTCCATATTACAATGCTTTGCTTTTTAATTTATTATGTATTACAGTTGAATTATTTGAAGTAGAGAGCCAACGGAGGCAACGTCGTGCTACCACAATTTCCTATGGTATTACATGAGATGAGTCAAGTGCTAAAAAATGTGTATACTGATACTGCAATAATGTGCTGCCGTAATTTCCTGTAGTACGCAAGATGTTAATTATAGTACACAATGTTTATGCCAAAATTCTCATCAGCAAAAACAACCAATGATTTGTCAAAAGATCTAGATTAAAATCCTTACCATATATTTCATTACACTACATCAACTTAATATTCAAATTAAAACATACAAGCACATCAATCATGAAGAGGTTTAAAGAATCACAATCCACCAAATTGGACATTCTATTAAAATTATCACTATCAAATTCATGATCTTTACAAGTATGGAAAAAAGTGTATTCATACATCAATAGTTTCATACTACATCACTGTAAATACATACCTAATAGCTTTTCTTTACTTCTAGTATTTTTCTTTCGTCTTTTCTTCTTCCAAATTTTCCGACCCCCTCTCTGTTGAATGCACTTCTCTATTTATAGTTTTCTCAATGGGTCCCTTTCTTTTTCCTTTTTATCTATCTTTTATGTTTGATGAGTCATGTTTTCCCGATCTTGTCTGTCAATTTATTGATTATCGTTCCACTGTATTCTTTTGGTTGATACCTTTTGTCCCGTTACTTCCTTGCGTTCTCTATATTTTATGATTATCTTTGGATCAGGATGATCGTGCGGTTTACAGGCAGCTTCTTTCTTATGCATTGTCATGCTTTCGCCTTTTTGGCCCGTTACCTTGTACTATTGACACGTGCTCTTCGTACTTTATGAGTCATCTTCTTCCCGATCCTCAGTGTCAGCTATGCAGTTAAAGTAATTTAAGCAATTAATGCTTTCACTTTTCCGCTCTATGCGCATTTATTGCTTCTGCTTTTCCCGTTCCATTTGCATTTAATGCTTTCTGTTTCGATCAGAGTACTAACACTTTCCCATTCCATTTGCATTTAATGCTTTCTGTTTCGATCAGAGTACTAACACTTTCCCGATCGTACGTGTCGATCATGCAGAGATATTTTCAGTCTTTTACATCTGTCATCCACTCGAACTTTTATAAGGTTTGATTGTGTGTTTCTCGCTCTTTTATAAATCTCTGCTTCTTTGCCTAATCGTTTGAAACGTGCTACCTTGACTTTTATTTCCTAACAACTTGCCCCCTTCTTCTTTTTTTTTTTCAGAATTTTTAACGGTTGATCCTGAGTTTTGAAAAAGTAGAAGAACAATAGTTACTCTTTATCTATCACAACTTCTTTTCGCACGTTATCCCGGATTTTCTGTTAGCAGTAACTTCTATTATCACGTTTGTGTCAGTTAACATTTTTCGAGAAAATCAAATCTTTGCCTCAAGTTACACCTTTACCATTTTTGACGGTTCGTTTACCCCTCCCTCTTAAATAGGGTTCAGTCTTTTTTATTTCTGTTTTTTCTTCTTAAAGTTGCAGCTCTTTCTCTTCCTTAAACTTTTCAAATATTCTTATTATCTCTCTGTTATTCTCTCATCTTCCAACGATTCAGGAATTTTTTGCATCAATCATATTTGCTCTACTTTCGATCAAGAAATAGTTTCCCCTCTATCTACATGTAAGTGATTTTCTAATCCTTCTGTACCTATTTTGTTTTGGTGTTTAACCATGATGAATATTGACTTTATGAAAAAATGGATGATTGAAATGGTGATTGTTTATGATTTTTCTTCCCTAATTGCTTCTTGAATTTTTTGATTCCTTCATGCATTGATTCTTCCCTATTTTTTTCACAGATAAAAGATATGTTTTCACTATGTCTTCGAGAACTCAAAATATTGCTCATGAGATTGATTCTCAACACGATGATCAGCCAGAAGTAAGGAGATCTTCTCGGAGTAATGCAACTAGATATGCCACAACTCGGCATACTCATGATACTGCATCTGACCCTTCTGTGGCCGTTAATGTTGCCCCCAAGAGTAAACGTGGACATGCTAGTTGTAGCTATAAATCAATGAATATTAAAGAGTTCAAACCAAAACATCATCTCGAGGGATTCAGCGTTTCTCTTTATGGTGGAGATAAAGATGTAATGACTCTGGGAGCAGCTGAAAGATTTATGTATTCAACCAGTAGTTTACTGATCTCTGCTGGTGCATTGGAGGCTGGGGTTCGTCTTCCCCTATATCATCGGGATCATCCCTATCAGTTCGAGGTTCTTGCATCCCGCTGCAATGCTCCTCATGGTTTAGCTCGGTCCGTTATCTAGTATAACGGAAATTGGTGGCGGATACTTGATGAATGCAGCCTCCGGAACGAAGGAAGAACTAACCTTACCTGTTATACTCCAGACACCACAGAGCAACAACATTACACGGTTGAAAATTTTCATACCACCTATGCGGATAGTGTTTCCGTGAGAAATTTTGTGAAATGGAGTGTTAGTCCTCTTCGCAAGTGCAGTTCGGGATTCCCCTTGTTGCGCTAAATTGACGATCCGAAGCTCAAGTATGTTCCGGGGAGTGGAGAAAGAGTCCGATTGGAACAAGAAGAAAGAATCCGATTGGATCATGACTATAGGTGGTACCGGACTCCACTAGTGATCGAAGGTCCTTGGGTATTTGGTCATATTTACGAGGATGAAGTTTAAGATGTTCGTGGGCGTTTCCCCAATTACCGTCCCTGGAAATTAAATTTCAGTGAATACAAATTCGATTATGAGGTTTGCACGTTTTTTTTTACCAAGTTTGAACTTTGTGCTACATGTTGATCCATCTACTGAGCCCCAAATTGAAGCGCCACCAGCACGCCCAATGCCCGGCGTGCATATTAATGAGGGATGGAAAAAAACTGATAAGGTGGAAATAGTTGAGGGTAAAGGGAAGCGTAAAATGGTAGCTTCCCCAGAGAAGAAGAAAAAACCGAAAAGGTCAAGAAATGCTTCTCTCACTCCCTCTGATAGAGAAGAAGGTGAGATTAGAGATTCTCTCATCCGAAGCAACAACATTGAGGGTGAGGGAACCTCAGTTTCAAGATCTTATACTGAGGGTACGGACCAGACGATTTCGGGACAGCCCGATGTTGTTGCGGGACGGTCCTCCGAAGCTTCTGGGAAAATTGCATTGGGAGCGGACCGGTCTATATCGGGACAGTCCGATGTTGTTGTGGGACGGTCCGCTGAAGCTTCTGGTCAAGCTGCATCGGGAGTGTCCGATACTATAACGGACCATCCCGCTGCTACTGCAAGGGAGATCATATTGGCAGAACCCATTGTTGGCTCCGAAGATGCTCCCATTAATGCTACACCGATAAATTTTTATCAGGCCTTGTCTCCACTTCCCTTTAACTTTGAGGTTGAAGTGGTCTCTTCCGAAGAGGGTATGATGACAACTGATAATCAACCAACTTTGGAAAGAGATGTTGAATGAGGAGATGTTAATGATGAAAATATTGAGAATGTCGCCCCTAGTACTTCAACCACAGAGATCCCAACCGTTCATCCAGAAGAGGATATTCCCACATCCATCTGCAAAGAAAATGCACCTTCCGGGATATTATCAACGGTTTTTCCCCATCCCAATGCTGATGTGCCCAATGCAGAGTCTTCACATTTGCAAGGAAGGAGGGTGACAGAAGGATTAAACCTTTTAGGCGATGAGAATGAAGCCTACAAGTGGTTCTTAGGAAAGGGGCTACTAAATACTGCAGCTTGTCCAGAGATATGGAAATCCGATAGTGGTTCCATGTCCAGGCTGTGGAGTTCACTGGGAACTATCCCTCTGGAGGATACAAGGGAAATTTGGTATGATAGCGAGTTCGCTGAACAGACATTTCCACTGAACCCTCCTCCTTCTTTGGATCAAACTCTAGCTTTTGCATAGGGTCCGCTGTATTCATATCCACAGCAAGCTCTAGCTCAGGTATGGATGTTCATTAGAACTTTTGATTTGTTTCATTGTTTCTTCCGATACTGATGACTTTAATTGCACAGCTTTAAGCATAGCTCCGATTGTTTGTTTGCTGCATTCAAATTTTACAAAGCTCGGGCTATTGTGATGGAGTTCGTATATAAGAATGAAACTGAGAAAGTGCATCGGGAAAATGCCAATCTGCAGCAACAAAATGAAAAGCTCCAACAACAGAATGATAATCTCCAACAACAACTAAAGAATCAAAATCTTCTGAGTCAAGTTATATTTTCTCACTCAAATATTTTTTATTTTTTTTTACACACATGCTTTGGGATCAGCGGGGGATTCCGAACTTGTATTTAGGATGGAGCGTAGGACGACTCAGTTGAATGATCATGCGAGAGAGATTAATAGGAAAATGGGGGTTTTTAGATCAGAGTTAAAAAGATTATCCGATAGTCTTGATCTGGCCACCTGGAGACGCAGTAGAGAAGAATCAAATATCAGCAAGCTGCGGAAACTTTGGTTGTTAAGGAAGCCGAGTTTAAATCCCTCGCTGGAGGTATATCCTTGGGTTATATGTTTTTCTATATAAAATTTCTTATAGTAGTTAATTCTAGCTTTGTTCGATAGGCCTTGAAAAGAAACTTAATGAAGCAACTGCTCGGGATGTGAAAGCGGAAAGAGATGTTGCTATTACAAATGGGAGAATTGAAAATCCGAATAAGCAAACGGAAGAACATTCTTCTAAAGTGCAAGCATTGCAAGGTGAAATCACTCTTTACACAACCAGAGCTAGAGATGCTCAATCCCGAATTAGTGTATTGGGCAGCAAAGTTACATCATGCGAAAACATGCTTATGGATGAAAAAGTAAAAAATGACAATCTATCAAGGGAATTGAGTACTGAAAAAGATCATAGATCCCGCTTGGATGAGCAAGTAAAAGATTGTCAGCGAAAAATTCGAGAACTTCAATTAGATATTGAATATGGAGGTGCTTATACAACGTGGGTGAGAGAAGATGCAAAAACAAAAATTTCAATGTCATTCAACACTACTTTGGATCGTGCACAAGATGACATCACTATACTCAATAGTCGGGCTCCTGTTCCGAAGGTTCCTCCGCAGCCATCCAGAGACAACATTCCCGATGCTTGATGATATCTGATTTTCTTTTTCTGTGTAACTTGTATTCGGTAGATTGATTCGTAACTTGTAACTTATAATTTGGGACGTTACTTGGTAACTTTGAGTTGGAATCTACCTTTGATACCCTTTTGAACAATGTTATTCCTGCATAAAAAATAACATATTTGTATGAAATTATTCGGTTGATCAAATTGTTTCATGAGTACATTGCATCGAAGTATGTATACCTCAAAACATGTAATTCGGGAACCCAACACATACGAGTCATACCCGGGCCAGGAGTAAGCTACAAGGTTAGTCCCAAACGTACCCTGAAAATGATAACCATTGATTATATCATTAGGTATCCCTTCTTTATAAGAATATCGCACTTATGGAAATTCTTTAAGGGCGTATACGTACCTAAATTTTTATCTGCTTGAGTTACGATTATTTCGCTAACCGTAAGCGCTCTCCAGAATAAGATGTTCCTGGAGTAATTAATATTTTCATGTCATGCATCTCTTTATCAGGAAATCCCATTGTCAAATGTGTTAATAATCAAGGATTTTCAAGAGAAGGTGCATTATTTATGCTTTACCTAACATGAATGCAATATACTTTCGTAATTGCATTATCGATCAAGGATAATATAGCTTTAAATATTGTGCATTCCATGGGTGTTTCAAAACTTCACCATGCATGTTTCGCAGATAATAAGATCCTTGTCCTGCTGGTGCTTGTATTGTGTACGGACCATCCCAAGTTGGTGCGAACTTGCCTGCGTTTTTATCCCGATGGTACTCCGTAATTTGTCTTAAGACATATTGTCCTTGAACAAAGTTGCGTAACTTGACTTTCTTATGGCAGTCCCGTGCCAACTTTCTTTGGTAATTTTCTATTTTCTGGAGTGCCACCTCTCTTTTTTCTTCCAAGTCATCTAATTTTTGCAACATTAAATCTGAATTTAGATTTTTCTCTCATGTTTTTGTTCTAGTTGTAGGCAAAATGACTTCTGTTGGTATAACTGCTTCCGTTCCATAAGTGAGTAGGAACAGTGATTCTCCAGTGGATTCTTTTCTTGTAGTGCGGTATGCCCATAATGTGTTGTGAAGTTGTTCACACCATTGTTTGTAGTGCCCATCTAACGTTTTTTTTTAATTTGTTGCGATCGTTTTATTTGTGGCTTCGGCTTGTCCGTTACTCTGGGGATAAAGATTTATGTTTCTGGATGTTGAAAGCTTCAAACAGCTTATCAATATTTCTTCCTTGAAATTGTTTTCCGTTATCAGAAACTATGGCTGCCGGAATCTCAAATCTACAGATGATATTTTCAAATAAAAATGTAAACACATCCGAATCCCTGATTCGAGCTAATGCTTTGGCTTCTACCCACTTAGTAAAATAATCAGTGGCCACAATTAAGTATTTCATCTTCTTGGTTCCCTCAGCTAACGGACCTGCAATATCCACCCCCCATTTTGCAAACGGCCATGGACTGAGTACAAGATTAAGTTATGTAGCATGTGCTTTGATTCTTTTGGCGAAACGTTGGTAGTCTTCGCATCTTCGTACCATGTTTTCCGAATCCTTGAGCATGGATATCCAATAATAACCTTGCATTTTGGCTTTCACTGCGAGTGAGCGTCTTCCAATATGATTTCCTGCATCTCCAGAATGTATTTCTTTGAGTATGCGTAATCCCTCATTATGTGACAGGCATCGAAACAATGGTCCTAAAAAGGACTTGCGGTACAAGATTCTATCCCGTAACTGATAATTGTCAGATTTCAGTTGAATTTTCCTTGCTTCTTTAGAATTGGTGGGTAATATTCTATCTTGTAAATATTGGTGAATTGGGATCCTCCAATCTTGTACGTTTAACTCATCATCTGCTTGTTGAAGCATATGTGCGGTGTTTTTTATTGCTGGATCATCAGTGTCTTTGGTTTCACCTTCTTCTATGTTACCAGTTGTCTTTAACTTTATGGATGGTTCATATATTCGTCCGACTTTTATGGATGTAACATTGGGATCACTTATCATTGATGAAATGAATGCTAGTGCGCCAGCATGTCGATTCTTGTCTCGGGATAAATGCCGAAAAACTATACTTGGAATACGATTTGCTAGAGCTTGCACAAGATTTTTGTACTCTGTCAAATCTTCATCGAGTGTTTGGTATCTTAATTCGATCTTTCGAATTATCAACTGTGAATCACTTGTGAGCCGGACATTGCTGATTCCTAACTCAATGCTGAGCTTGAGAGCATGAACCACAACTTCATATTCTACTATATTATTTGTATGCTCATCAAACTCGAGTCGAAATGAATGTATCATCCGTTCACCCATGGGTGCAGTAATTACAATGCCAATTCCCGCACCTTCCTTATTTTGGGACCCATCAACAAAGAATTCCCACCTTTGTGAATTTGCAAAGCTCAAAATATCCTATGGATCCTCTTCTTCACATCCTGGCAATCCTTTAATACAAATGTACAATAAAAAGTGAATAATCAAAGTGATGAAAATTTTAATGATAAAAACTGTGATTAATTTTTTTTTTTTTATGTCTATCGGACCTTGGATTTCATAATCTTCCTCAATAGGGAAGTCCTCAAGGAAATCAGCCAAAACTTAAGATTTTTGCGCAGTTTGTAACTCAAAAATGATGTTGAATTGTTGTATCTGTGCGTTCCATTTTGCGATTCTTCCAACTTTCCCGGTGTTCTTCAATACTGATTCTAATGGTGCTTTGCTCGGAACACGCACGTAATGTGTGAGAAAGTAGGTACGTAATTTTCGGGTAGCAAAAATCAATGACAAAATGAGTTGCTCAATTTTGGTGTAATTTATTTCTGCTGAATTCATGGTCTTGCTAATGTAATATACAGGTTTCTCCATTTTTTCATTCGTACGCACCAACACTGCACTTATTGCATCCTCCGTTGCCGCAATATACAAAGTCAATATTTCTTCGGGTTCTGGCTTCTGCAACACTGGCAATGTGGCAAGATGCATCTTTATGTTTTGGAAAGCTTGATCACATTTTTCATTCCAGTCAAATTTATTTTTCTTTTTGAGTATATCAAGAAATGGTTTACATCTCTCTGAAGATCTGGCAATGAACCGACTGAGAGCAGCCAAACATCCATTCAATTTTTGTACAGTTTTAATGCTCTTTGGGGATGGCATGTTCGTTATTGCTTGAATTTTCGCAGGATCAACTTCAATTCCATTCTTTGTAACCAAGTATCCCAAAAAACGTCCCGATGTCACACCAAAAATGCATTTTTCTGGATTGACTTTCATTTTATATTTCCGCAATGCACCAAATATTTCAGTGAGATCTTGTAGATGATCCGCAAAAAATTTACTCTTTACTAGCATGTCGTCAACATAAACTTCTAAAATTTGCCCAATCCAAGGATTGAATATTGCGTCAACCAGGCGTTGATATGTTGCTCCTGCATTTCGTAATCCAAATGGCATCCTGGTATAACAATACAACCCCCGGGGGGGTGAAGAATGCAGTATGTTCTTGATCCATCTTCGCAAGTGCAATCTGGTTGTATCCCGATTGGCCGTCCATAAAGGACAATGCCTCATGGCCTTGCACGACATCCACTAGTTGATCGATATTGGGAAGTGGATAACTATCCTTTGGGCATGCCTTGTTTAAATTGGTGAAGTCTATACAAATTCTTATTCCACCGTTCTTCTTTGGAACGATCACCATATTGGAAATCCATGTCGGGTATCGTACCTCACGAATGAATCCTGCATTTAATAGTTTTGTTAATTCTTTTTCCACAGGATCGTGATATTCTGGAGCGACCTTGTGTATCCGTTGCCGAAATGGTATTGCATCGGGTCGTATTCCTAATTCATGATGTACAATACTTGGGTTTATCCCCGGCATGTCCTCCATTTTCCATGCGAATACGTCCACAAAATCATGAAGAAGCTTGATCAAATTTTGCTCCATATCGGCCTTCATCAAGCGTTCCAATTCGCACCTGCTTGGGAACTTCTATAGTGCCAATATTTATAACTTTGGTTTCTTCTATAGAAGTGAAAATAGGTTTGGGAACTCCGATAGACGTTGGAGTTTCTTTTAATTGCTATGATGGCAGTCCTTCAGATTGTTGGTTTGATGAATTTCCTTGATTTTTGCTGCTCTCCCCTATTTCATTTGTAATTTTTGGTCCAATACTCTGTTTTAAGTATAGGTCTGTTTCCTCTTCTCTTGCTTTTGCCTTGCGGTCTTTTTTCTTATCCTGCTGTTGTTGTTCCCTCTCCTCATTCATCCGTACTTCCACCAAAATACACAATTTAGCATCGTCTTGATCTCCTCTTATCTCCATTTCCCCTTGTAGTGTTGGGAATCGCAAGTATTGGTGATAAGTTGAGATGAAACCTTTCAACTGGTGTACCCATCGTCTTCCGATGATTTCATTGTATGGGGATGGAGCATCCACAACACTGAACCTTGTCAAAATGTTTATCGGTCCAGCAGAGACTTCCAAATCAATTTCTCCCTTTGGTCGTGAAGCTATTCCTTAAATCCATAGATTACATAATGAGATGGAATTAATTGATCTTCAGTGAGTCCCATTTTACAAAATGTATCATAAAACATGACATTCAAAGAACAGCCCCCATCTAAAAGAATTTCTTGACATTCCATCCGGACATCGGTAAAGTAAGGACCAGAGGGTCATTATGCATTTCGATTTCTTGATCCACCTCTCCCGCTGAGAAAGTCAAGGGGGATGCCATCCAGTCTTCCCATGATTCTGTTATCTTTCCTGATACTTTGAAAATTTCATGATCTTGGACCCTCTTACATAATTTTTTATCGATCGCAACATTCACATTTGTATCTCTTTTTTCAGAAAAAGAAATCATATTGATTGCTTGTTTGTTGTATGGGATATGAACTGCCTTCCCTTTTGTCAGATCTTGTTGTTGGTTCGGGTGCTTGAATAAATTCTTTCAACTCTCCAGCATCAACCATCCTTTGTACCAGAATAATAAAATTTCAACATTGATTTGTTGTATGCCCTTTATAGCAATGATACTCACAGTAGTCCTTTGATTTCTGCGTAAACTCCGGTTGTCGCCCTTTTGAAATCGGCTATGGAAAGTCTGGTTTATAGTTTATGATTTTGAAAAGTTCAGAATATGAAATGTTAATTTTTGTAGAAACTCTTTCTTGAAATTGCTGAATGAACTTTTTGGTATCCTCTATTCGTGGGCGCTGTGATTCGTTAGCTTCAGCTTAATTAGAATTTTTTTTCTTTGGCTCTGGTGATGTTTCAATTGAATTTGTTCTTTTTGTAGTACCTTGCTGTCGTGAGGTTATCCTTGGACATTGTTCGTGAACGTCTTGCAGCCTTGCACATGTTTCTATTATTTCTCTAAGTTAGCCCCTCAGTTTTTGGGTTATTACGATGAATGTCTACAAAAAGCTGGCATCTTCGGTCTGCTATTCCCCACTTGTAATAGTTAACTGCAGCATTTGACTCAACATTTCCGATCGCCTGGCAAACTGCATGCCATCGGGCTGTATAATCTTGAATTGATTCTTCTGGCCATGAAGCAAGTGAGTATAACCTATCTATCCCCGAATCGACGGGTTTGTTATACATGTAGGCCTCGAGGAATTTCCGAACTAATTGCGCATATGATTGAATGGAATTTTCTTGCAATTTGTCATACCATGCTATTGTCGAATCTTTCAAACTTAAGGGGAAACACCAGCACATTATAGCATCATTTCGGTCCCAGCGTGACATCACCCGATTGTAATACTTCAAATGCGAAGTCGGGTCCCTTGTCCCATCGTATCATTCAAACGTGGGAATATTGTATTCTCAAGGCAATTGTGCACATGCTAAATGTGGAGCCAATGGTGTTCGCTTGGCTTCCTTCAAAACTTCTTCTATTCTCCCTCCTTCTTTATTCTTCAAATTTTTTATTTCATCCTTCATTTGTTCCATTGCTTCAAAACACCTTTGCCATTGTGTACGTTGTATCTCCAGGCCTTCCCGCTGCATCCTTGCTCGAGATGATTATCCCGCTAATATCATTCTTTGATCACGGTTGTTCCTTACACTTTTGGGTGTTTGTCTACCTGAAGTTACTTCTTGATCTCGTGGTCTTGTTGCAGTTGGTCTCTCCCCACGTTGAATGTTGTCCTTTAATGCTTGATTTTCCCTGGTCAGGGATGAAATTCGATCAGTACAGGATCTTTGTTCCCTCCGCATCTCATTCATTTCCTCCATCAAATTTTGCAAGTAATTTACATTATTTCGAGTATCCTCCTGAGGTGGAGAATGATTTTGGGCTATAGTATTTGATGCATATTCTTGAAAAGGTGAATGGTTTCCTGAATCACTCTGTTGAACCTCTGTCTCACTCTCTTCTTATCTTTGGTGATAACTTCCACTTGTGTTACTTTCTTGATTTCCAGAATTTGCTTCTTGTGACATATCTTCTTCTGGCTTGTTTTCCCTTGATTGTTTATTTTCTTTCTTGAATGCTTTCTGAAAAATTTCCTTGTGCTAATAGCTTTAAAAAGTTAGTCATATAATTTCAACAAGCTAATTGATCAAAGAAACAAATAAAACAAATTTATGGTGTCCTAATTATTTGAAATCTAACTATATTTTTGGTGGAGAGAAAAACAACGTCTATCATAACACTTCTTCAATCTTAAAATTTACACGAAAAATAAAAGAAATCAGTTATTAAGATAAATTTATTCAGACTGAAGATTCCCAAGTTTCATCGAAATTCAACTTTAATTTTAAAAATCATACAAGGAATTTCTTGCAATAAAACTTTTGTATTAGTAAAAATTCATTTAAGCCAAAAATTTCGTTATTTCACTTTAATGAAAATCTTCCGTATGATTACTAATCTCCTGGTACTAAATTTCTCTACTTTTAAATAAAAAAAATAACAGAAAACACCATTTTTCTACGACAGGTAGGATAAATCCTTTGACACTGTCCCTGTTTCTAGCGCCAACTTGTTTATGCCAAAATTCTCATCAGCAAAAACAACCAATGATTTGTCAAAAGATCTAGATTAAAATCCTTACCATACATTTCATTACACTACATCACCTTAATATTCATATTAAAACATACAAGCACATCAATCATGAAGATGCTTAAAGAATCACAATCTACCAAATTGGACATTCTATTAAAATTATCACTATCAAATTCATGATCTTTACAAGTATGGAAAAAAGTGTATTCATACATCAATAGTTTCATACTACATCACTGTAAATACATACCTAATTGCTTTTCTCTACTTCCAGTATTTTTCCTTCGTCTTTTCTTCTTCCAAATTTTCCGACCCCCTCTCTGTTGAATGAACTTCTCTATTTATAGTTTTCTCAATGGGTCCCTTTATTTTTCCTTTTTATCTATCTTTTATGTTTGATGAGTCATGTTTTCCCGATCTTGTCTGTCAATTTATTGATTATCGTTCCACTGTATTCTTTTGGTCTGATACCTTTTGTCCCGTTACTTCCTTCCGTTCTCTATATTTTATGATTATCTTTGGATCAGGATGATCGTGCGGTTTACAGGCAGCTTCTTTCTTATGCATTGTCATGCTTTCGCCTTTTTGGCCCGTTACCTTGTACTATTGACACGTGCTCTTCGTACTTTATGAGTCATTTTCTTCCCGATCCTCAGTGTCATCTATGCAGTTAAAGTAATTTAAGCAATTAATGCTTTCACTTTTCCGCTCTATGCGCATTTATTGCTCCTGCTTTTCCCATTCCGTTTGCATTTAATGATTTCTATTTCGATCAGAGTACTAACGCTTTCCTGTTCCATTTGCATTTAATGCTTTCTGTTTCGATCAGAGTACTAACACTTTCCCGATCGTACGTGTCGATCATGCAGAGATATTTTCAGTCTTTTACACCTGTCATCCACTCGAACTTTTTTAAGGTTTGATTGTGTGTTTCTCGCTCTTTTATAAATCTCTGCTTCTTTGCCTAATCGTTTGACACGTGCTACTGATAGACACATTTTAGTGTCTGAATTGCACCTTAATTTCTAGTGAGTTAGTATTCGATTTTGTATCTATTACGTGTTTTTATGCTTTTGTAGGTACATTAGAAGAATAAAGATTTGTGGAAAAATTGGCTCAAAAAGTGTTCAAGGCACCCGGGAAAATGGATCAAAGCACCCACACTTTGGATTGGGGCACCACTGGATCGGGTCAACCCAGCGGGTCAACCCAGCGAGTCAACCCAGCGAGCTGGATCGGGCCGAGTCACTGGGTCAACTCATCGGGCTCAACTGTTTCTATTGCCAACACAAAATCAACGTGTAATTTGGTTTCTTTCGCTTCCAGATTGTTCCAAATGTTAGTAGATATCCCACACAAGTTAGAACAATCGAGAAACAGCAAAAAGATCCCGTGAAATCAGTTGAAAAATCATGAACATGGCCGGAATTGGGTTTCGATTAGGATTGGGATTTGTGGGCTGTTCTAGAGAGTTCTATTAGGTTTAGAACTCTCTCTAGGGTTTCTACTATCTATAAATACCAAGAGAAGCCAAGAGAATCGAGTACAAAAGCTTAGAGAAGATTTTAGAGAATTCCGGCCACTATTCCGTCACCGCCGACGAGCTGCTGCTGCACCGGCCGGCTGTTCTTCATCCATCACTGCCGGAGAAGAAGACTCAGTAACATTTATACGTGTTGCTGATTTGAATTTTCCTGTTGTCTATTGCTTCAAACCATTTGTTGCTTAAACTCTTCTGTAACAGCTGAACCCTCTCCTGTAACGCATATAAGCGTATCAAATCAGCTGTTACAGCGTTATCCAACCTTGTAATCAATATTTTGAGCAATGAAATCAACTTTTGAGCAAGTTTTCTTCACCATGAGCTAAGTCTATTTACTGGGATGATGGATAAGGTAATTTTCTCAATTTTATGTGATTTAATTATTTTCTAATAATTATTTATAATTCTTTTATCATTAAAATTGCATAGTTTTGAATAGTAAAAACGGTTTTCTTTCAACAGTTGTGCTTTTGCTTGATGGATTATGCTTAGTTAATTAATTTTGATAGTCCATGCTTGTGATTTACCTCTGTTTGTTAGCATAACAAAACCAACTTTGGCAATTATTTGTGCTTTAATTAATTTAAAAAGAATTATCTGATTAATCACATAGGTTGTTAGATTTACCTGATTCCTGATTCCTGGTACGTTTAAAATTATTCAAAAATCATCTTTAGGTTATTTAGTCTTTTTCTTACTCCTGAAATTTTCTAGAGTTAATTAGAATCATTATTTTCTAAAATCATTACCTTCACAAGTTCGAGAATCGAACCTCTTTTTACCACTATATAAAATCACATCAGCTACCTTGACTTTTATTTCCTAACACATAACATGGGAAATCATGTGAATATTGATACTTATAGTACACCTGCATGCTGAGTGCTCGGCTTCGACATGTATGTTGCCTGCATTTCTAGATGTATTTGGATGAGTCAGCTTTGAAGAATGATCCTCTTCGCCCTTATTTTGCCTGGCGAATTTGAGGGCGACCAAATACTAATTAGGGGCGATTTTTTAACCCAATCCCATTGATGTGGCTATGGGATGACCTAAGGTATGTAAAAATATTTAAATACCCTTTCACTAATCAAACAATTATCATAAAACCTTTCACTAATCTAAAAAAATAAAAATAAAATTCAATTTTTTTTTTACAAAAATATATTTTTGTTTAATTTTTATTTTAGAAAAATATTTTTTTTTCAATTTTTTTTAACTTTTTGTTAAAATCATTGTATAATCGGTAGGTTAAAAAATTCTTAAACTACCGATTATGCATTTTCAAAATGTTGATTTTTGAAAAAAAAATTCAATTTCCAATTTGGGGCTACTTGCACAATCGGTAGGTTAAAAAATTCTTAAACTACCGAT
>JAJJMC010033707.1:989141-1009234 GCA_023531435.1 Papaver californicum | reverse complement strand
AAAAAAAACCGATTTCCAATTTGGGGCTACTTGCACAATCGGTAGGTTAAAAAATTCTTTAACTATCGATTGTGCATTTTCAAAATGTTGGATTTTTGAAAAAAAAAATCGATTTCCAATTTGGGGCTACTTGCACAATCGGTAGGTTAAAAAATTCTTAAACTACCGATTATGCATTTTCAAAATGTTGGATTTTTGAAAAAAAATCGATTTCCAATTTGGGGCTACTTGCACAATCGTTAGGTTAAAAAATTCTTAAACTCCCGATTGTGCATTTTAAAATGTTGGATTTTTGAAAAAAAAAATCGATTTCCAATTTGGGGCTACTTGCACAATCGGTAGGTTAAAAAATTCTTAAACTACCGATTATGCATTTTCAAAATGTTGGATTTTTGAAAAAAAAATCGATTTCCAATTTGGGGCTACTTGCACAATCGTTAGGTTAAAAAATTCTTAAACTACCGATTGTGCATTTTCAAAATGTTGGATTTTTGAAAAAAAAATCGATTTCCAATTTGGGGCTACTTGCACAATCGGTAGGTTAAAAAATTCTTAAACTACCGATTGTGCATTATCAAAATGTTGGATTTTTGAAAAAAAAATCGATTTCCAATTTGGGGCTACTTGCACGATCGGTAGCCCCGAATTAATGGCTCAACCGTTCACAGTAGAGGAAGATTTGTCGTTATGTAGGCGCTATGTGCAATTCTATCCGAAGCGGGGAGAAGAACGTATGCAAAATGGTGTAATGAGTATGAGTTATTTGGATAATGTAATCGAACATTTTTGTGTTGACACCGGGAACCCCAATAACCGTAATAAATCTGATCTTTTTTGTCGATTTCGTTCTATAGGCAGAGAAGTTGATCCATTTTTGAGTTTAACTTATCTTGTCAATCGATATCGTTTGAGGGGTGAAACTAATGATGAAGTTATAACGATATCTCTCGAGGAATGGCGACGATGGAAACGATCAAATTACCGTTACAAAGCTCATTTCAATACCATTAAGGTGATGGACAGATTCAACCCGTTTAAGGTTCGTTCACGCCGTTAAAGTAGAAAGAAATTTTCCAAGACAGTGTAAAATAATAATTAATATAATAATAGTGTAAAACAGCAGGTTTAATGAACAATATGTAGTAAGTTTATTTAAACAAGTTTTTCTTCGGATGTTGAAATAGTATTACGAAGTTAGATGTTAAGTAAAATCGGCATACAATAATGTTCGTAAACTACCGATTACGTACAATCGATAGTTATTAAATTCCCATGCTAACGATTATCCACAATCGGTAGTTTTTTATGTTCACTAACTACCGATTGTTAATATTAGTTCGAACTTAGTGTACATATTTTCTGTACACTCTTGTTACACCAGGCCTCAAAGTTTTTTTTTTTTAAAAAAGACGTTAAGACTCTAATCTATATAAGGAGGGTGACCCCTTCTTATTTATGCACCTCCAATACATTTTAACTTTCCAACTTCGAAGAAATAACCGTATAGATTAATGGCTCAACCTATTCTCAACTAAAACATCCACATTTTCCATTTCTTTTCTTCTACCGATTCTTCTACTCCCTTTATTCTCATTCTCCATTGAAAATGTCTCCAAAATCTTTACCTAAACAATCAAAGAAGGGAAATGAAAATATGGTTATAGAGGAGTCAAAACCATTGAAATCAATTCGTCAACCGATTCCTAGGCAGATATCTATGTTTTTAATCCTCGACTCTTTATCAGGGATAAAGACTTCTCAGGTATAAACCCATACTACAATGAAGCTGTAGAGTATATAGGTCCACTTCAGGCTGATCCTAAGGGGAACGAGAAGAAGAAGAAGAAGAAGCAGGTTGAAACTAGGACCAAGTCGAGAGTAACAAGGAGTGGAAGAATTTCATGTGAATTTCTATGATGTGTTTTGTTTCGTTTTGTTCGGATTTTTTTAGTTTTTTTGAACAAGTTTAATGAACAATATGTAGTAAGTTTATTTGAACAAGTTTTTCTTCGGATGTTGAAATAGTATTACGAAGTTAGATGTCAAGTAAAATCGGCATATTCGGTAGATAACTATGTTTCTAAACTACCAATTACATACAATCGGTAGTTATTAAATTCCCGTGCTACCGATTATCCACAATCGGTAGTTATTTATTTTCACTAACTACCGATTATGGCAAGAAAAGTCCTGGGAAAAAAACAAGTATAATCGGTAGGTTAAGGTGATCATTAAACTACCGATTACAAAGTTTAAAATTTAAAGTTTAGTTCAATTTTGGCTACAATCGGTAGATACAAATTTTCAATTACTACCGATTGTGAATGATGAAGAGTTAGAAATTTTGGAAGGTTTTGAGAAATTCAATTTGGGGCGACACCTATAATCGTAAGTTTAAGTACTCCTTAAACTACCGATTGTATAATCGTAGGAACAAAAATCACGAGCCTACCGATTGTACAAAACTATAACTCGAAAAATCAATCTAAAACACTCTCGAATTCTCTTCCAAAACTAACTCAAATAATTTTCTAACACTAACTATAACCAAATTAATTAATCATTTAATTAAAATTAACACTGATTAAGCAAAGGTAGATTAGCCATTATAGACAATATATGGATAAGGGATGTATTGAGATTACTTCAAAATGACCTTATTTTATTTTATTAGTCCCCCTATTTAGTTTTTGGTCG
This sequence comes from Papaver californicum, assembly GCA_023531435.1. NCBI lineage: Eukaryota > Viridiplantae > Streptophyta > Magnoliopsida > Ranunculales > Papaveraceae > Papaver > Papaver californicum. The sequence continues at coordinate 1,006,537 of JAJJMC010033707.1, read as the reverse complement.
CCCACAAATTCACCAGGTTATTTTGGTGTAGTAAGGTTAATTTGTTGTGCATTTTTATGCTATCAATCAACTTGGTCTGCTACCCTGCATTTCTAACAAATTTAGCTAAACTTATGTAAAATTTTGGATCGGCCGAATCCTTAATTGTTCTCAGGGTTGTAGTTGAACTTCACTACATATGAAGATCAAAAATTATATCTGTGAAATTAGAATTTAAGCTCCACATATATGTTTACACCTTTAATTGTTTAAATCCCATAACTTCGGAAACGCATGCATATGGTCTCAGTTCCGGACTTAAAACGTTCGAAAGCCAAAAGTGCTCTAATGTTTATAACTATAGTGAAATTTTAACTACGTACAAATAGATGTGTGAGTACTAAAAATGAAGTGCACCAAAAGAGAAGCAAGAATCAACTCTTGATCGCAAGCCCATATCAAGTTCAAGCCCAAGTTGACAGCAGCCCAGCTTGGTCCGCAAGGTCCGCACCATAGAGCTTGTCATTCCCGCAGCTTGGTCCGTAAGGTCCTCAACAGAATGCACAAAGCTCAAGCCCGCAACCTTAAGCTTAAGTCCGAAGCCCACCAAGTCCGCATCACCAAGCGAATACAACATTCATTCCCGCACAAACCATGCAAGCCTATTTAAGAAGCCCAGCACTTGATTGGATTAACCCAACTCTTGAGCGGGAATTGATTCATTTAAAATGAGAACTTTGAACGTAATTGGAACGCAAGGCAACATTCCCGCTCCACCTTTGAAGACCGCAAGTGGTGAATTTGAATAGTTTCATTCCCGCTCAAGCTTATGAACTGATTTAATTCCCGCAGCCAAAGCTCCGCCCGTAGCTCTAGCCCGTAGTTCTTGCCCGTATCAACTTTTGCTCGCACTAAAATTGGATTGAGACCATTTGAAGATAAGATTAATATGGACACGTTGCGGACTCTATTGACATATGGCGAACTGTGATGAATCTTTTTCAACACGTGGCGGACTTTATTGACATGTGGCAAAGGGGCATTTTAGTAAATGTTATCTCTTTTATCCTTTTAAATACAAGATTAATGTGTTAAGAGAAGGGACTTTTGGCAATTCATTTCTTCTGCTTCATTTCTACTGTATCCAAAAGAGGTCAATAAGAACTTCCAACTTTCATTACCCGTGGATATAGTTAAATTATTGCCAAACCACGTTAAATCACTGTGTGTTGTATTGATATTTCTTTGATTTTGGATTTCATTTCAATTTCTATTTTGGGTTCTCTGTATCATAAAATGAACTTCAATTTTTGGTTGTTGGCGATCATGAAAAATGGTCGCTCCAATTTGGCGCTAGAAACAGGGACAAAGTAAAGAATTCATTCTTCCCGTACAATTTTGATTTCTAAAATTTGATTTCTAAAATTTATTCTTCTTGTACAAATTTTGATTTCTAAAATTTGATGGAGAAGATGAGTTTCTTTCTCTTTGATTGCTCTTTCAAACAGATTGGGAATCAACCTAAGTATGTGTTTAGTACCCATAGTTTTCGATTTGATTTTCATTAATTATGAACTCATGATTTCATCTAATGATCTATCGTCTGTTCCTATTTAAATTAGATTTTGAGAATGGAGTTAAACATTTTATTTGCTGTAGAAAACCCCTAATTTCCTATTTCTTTAATAAGGGTTTTGTTCTCTTCAAATGATATTTCAAAAAATTCCCCAAAAGAAAACTTTTCTGTAAATGGGATGGAAACCCTTTCGGTTCAAAAGTTCCCCTCATTTCATATTTCTTTAAAGTCCTGCAAATGGAATTGAAACCCTTTAACTTTTGCATTTTAACCCCGCTACTGAAATATGTATGAACTCTAATGGCATCTATGATTTTTGGGAAGATTAAGTTATCCCTGGAGCAATCAAAAATTTGTTTCTTATTTATAAAATGAACGTTAAATATTTGTAAAAAATTACCCTTGACCTGATTTAGAAAAAATTTCAGTTACCCATCATCTCTTTCGATTCAAGAAAGTCTCACTACAGCCAAGAAGTGAACAAGATGTGAAGCAGAAGCAACTACTGTTGTGTATGCACATTCAACAAATTCTTTTTTTTATCGATCCTGTTGGATAATTGCAGTATAGATAGCTGAACAAAAACAGGGATAATTTCAAAAGAATCAGTAGAGGTCTGAATTTGGTGCTGCTACAGGTCTCATTGACGTCGGTTCTAGCCAAGGGTCTAATGAGAAGTTTCAGTGTAAGATGGATCAGGGCTGGAGCTTATGGAGAGTTTCGGTACAATTTTATGGTGGTTTGGACAGATTTTATATGCCAAGAAACCATTGAGACCGAGTTGTTGTTGGACTGATTTTGTGGGTCTTTATGATGGGAATTGAGAAATAATTGAGCCAGATTCGTTGACGGTAGTAGAATGGCTTAAAATCGTGGTGATTTTGGTCGAGTTTATGGTGTTGATTCGGGATGCAACTTGAGAAATTTCAGTTGAAGTTATTATTGATGTGACTGATCTCATGAATGATTATATGAGGTTTTGAGAGATTTTGGAAGCTAAGAAGAACAACATGTAGTACGGATCAGTAGAGTTTTGGGTTGTTGTTGTCCTGGAAAATGAGAGGAAAAGCAGGTGGAAATTGGTTTAGATGCCGCAACTAAGGTGATCATGAAAACTGGTTTAGATGCCGCAACTAAGGTAATCTATTTTAGAAGGACTGGAGCTCGTTTTCAAGTCAAGACAATAGTGTTGTATGTCACTAGAGGTCTGAATTTGTGGTGATATTGAATTAATTAACAAAGAAAAGTCCTCAAGTGTTAGAAATGGAGGCCAAAAAAGTTCTGAACGTGAAATAGACTCAAATGGGGTCTCTTCAGGCATAAATGAAGAAGCATGGTTTGCTGTGCAAGAAAGATGGCCCTGAGCTTGTTCCAAACTTGACTAAGATAGCAAGAACATGAATTGGATTGGAGTTCCTCTAAACAGAACTTGCAAGTACAGACAAACAATCCAAAGACAATTGCAATATAGCTCAAGATAAGAAATAATCTGTATCACGGGTGTAAGATCTATCAGACTAGTCTTTTGTTCCACTGTTTGAAGGACCGTGGCATTGTGAACTTCAGCTGACCAACGAAGTACGTCATTGACGGAGTAAGGCTATAACGATATACGTTCGCAACAGAGATGGCTATTCTAACCTCAAAGTTCTGCTGTTCCTCACCTGTTCTTCACCTGTGAGGAAAAATCAAGAGGATTAGTGAGAGTTTTTGAGTCCTGGACTGATTAGAAATGATGGGTTTAGGTTGAATTTGAGTTTAGTACAGAAGAAGATGTTGTGTTGAATTTGGGATTTTCTGTGGTTGGGAATAATCAAACGAAGGAATGGGTATGTAAGATGGGTTATGCATCCCCATTGCTGATCCTGCTCATGGATGGAAATCTTATCAAAAGTCAAGTCGTCAGTAATCAAAAGAACCTGAATCACAACCGAGGGCAACTGATCGACAAATTTATTAAGAGACACCCTGGCTTCTTGATCATATCGTCGCGCGATCATACCTGCTGTATCAAGCAATGCCTTCCATGCATCTCCTGTGAGAATTGTAATCAATATTGAATTAGTATAACCATCCCAAAAAGAACTTACATGGGGAGGAGAATATGGTGACAGAAACAAAAAACTTGAGTATCATATGATTATCACCTGTTCAAAGTATGGGACTATAGCATACTAATGCTGGCCTGTTGTTGAATGAGATTATAGCATTATCCTTCGACGAAAGATATGTGAAATTCTTTTATTACACTCCACTTGCACAAAGAAGTTTCAAGAACCAGAAATGATAATAAATCAAACCTTCGGTATCTTTTCACTGTAATAGCTCCCCGTCAGCAACTGAAGTAGTACGCCGTTGCTGTTATTCAATATAATAAGCAAGTGAGGAAGAATAGCGCAAATATGTGAAGCTTCAAACATCACATTAAACAAAGATAACTAACCTATGACCAAGAGAAAAAATAGGAAGATCGAAAAGATCTCTGGCTGCCAGATTAGCATCAGGAATTCCAGACGCTAAGATCGTATCCAAGCAAGCATTAAATCTTTCATACACTTCTTTAGCAGCTTCAGAATGATCAAATGTCACATTATATGGTACGGAGATTATAACATACCCTTCCTTCGCCAAAAGATCGATTAAAAGGCTGCACAATATATTTAGAGGAAACAAATGAGGACCATCATTTCAGAGGCCTGATAGCAAGTGGTGATATAATGGAATCTACAACAGAACAATTGAACAAGGAGATTCAAGTGTTAGCCTTTTTTCCATATGGGCTAAAATAAGGGGGAAAAGGATATGTGATGCATTAGTCCCATTAGCCCCCACTACTCTCTCCCACCTTTAGGAAAACCATCCACTATATATCTATCCGCAACTACTCTATAATGGCTAGGGTTAGTTTTACAGAGGATAGAAAATAGAACAGAAAGGTCACCAAAACCATTCTCAATTCTGCATACACCATCTACTATTGAAAAGGAGGGTTTGGCACCGAAGTTCATAACAACCAAAATTAGGGCAAACTTAAGGATTCAAGATCAAAGGCTGAAGGTATTTATAATCCCTTTGCATGTGATTAGAACATGCATCTAGGTTTTCTAACATTTGGTATCAGATCAATAATTAACCTCTGCCTTGATTGAGTAATTTAGGTTCTTTGAGTTTGAGTAAATTGGTTCATGAATATGTGATTTCTCATGGGGTTGTGTGAAGGGAAACTAAAACTTAATTCAACTGTCAAGATGAACACACCACCGTATTATGAAACTGTATAGAACATAGATTTCTTGTTCCGTGTGAAACCCAAAATTCAGAATCTATATTAGTTTTGATGTGTCTACAGTTAACACGCCAAAAGTCTGACAGTATATGTCATTGTTACAAAGGTTTTAGTTTGTTTTGTACAATTGCTTTTTGTTTTTTTTAGACTTACGAATTAGGTTCACATATAGTTCTTTAATTATTTTTTTTGGCTGGATTACCTTCCTCTACTGTATGCACTAAAACTCTCACCTAAGATGTTTTAATTTATTGTATTATAATAAGAAATGGTTTAATTAGCTTGAGTACCTATTGTTTTGTATGCTTGATGATTGCTTGATACGTGTGGTTTGAATCTTGACTACGGGAATCTTCCATTTGAGATTTTAGAAAATTGTACAAAATATAGAAAACTTGGAATCATTTGTTGTTGAATTAGTTCCATTTTATCAACCCACATAGAACACCGGGCTATTTCCGGCTACCGGATAAACTAAGTAAAAAAAGGCTTTAACTAAATCCATGGACCATGGTCGGTGGAGCAATGTAGTGAGTCAAAAACTACTCCAAAGGTAGCAGTTGTTGTCATTGTGCTCTTAGTTTTGAACAACTAAAAGTATATGATTTTGATAGATTGAACAGGCTGATTTGTTATGTATTAATTCTATGAATTGGTTTCAAGTTGATCAGAAGATTATGGCAGTGTCAGTAGCATAGCTGCAAGCATGACAGTATTACGCGATGACGTTTTTTTTTTTTAATATAGGAGGTCATCTTGATAACTGATTTATTTATTTTTTGTTTGTTTTTCAAGTCACGAACACATAAATTTAAAGACAATACGATAAGAACCAATGATCATTATGAATATATATACATTATAAATATAGATGTATCATTTACAACACAGAAGTTAGCATTTATCACCATTACAATATTTGTGATGTCTGTTTAATCATATAGTGCTAAAGATATTTGTGATGTCTGGTTTTTCATGTTGTATTATTATTTGTTGACATGTGCAATGGTTATAAATAATTATTTGTATATATATATATTATGACCATTAGGATTGTACATGAACAAAGATTAAAGAAATATGTCAAGTGATTTAATAATTTTAGTAATTAGAGAGTAGCCACAGCATCTCTAGTTATTTAAAATTTTCTTAAGAAATCACATGTGGAAACTAGACATAAATTTATAATTAATCATACGTAATATGATGAAATATGCCCACAGGAAATTTTATTATGTTCCTTAATCTACCCACAGGAATTAAGGAATGAATATGGTTTAATAGTTTCATCATGTAGTTATGAATCTAATTTGAGTAGGACTTTAGCCCACAGGCAAGTTTTATGTCACTAGATTCATATTTTTTATACATGACTTGCATTGGTAAATCATGATTAAGTTTTAAGTCTCAATTTTTTTTGTTTATAAGCATGTATATATTTTTCTTTGCAACAATTTTAACTGGAAATATTTCTGATGTCAATTGTGACATTCCTGAATTAAAGGGTGATAACTATAAGGTGTGGAAAGAAATAGTGCTTTTACAATTGGGATGAATGGATATCGACTATGCTATTCGGAAAGACGAACCACCTAGCATAACTGAGACTAGTACTCTTGATGCAGTTGATCTTTATGAAAAATGGGATCGATCTAATCGTCTCTCAGTTATGTTCATAAAGACCAAAATTTGTGCTAGTATTCGGGGTTCTGTCGATAAGCATACTAAGGTTAAAGATCTCCTTAAAGCCATTGATGAGCAATTTGTAAGTTCTGACAAAGCTCTTGCTAGCACCTTAATTATGAAGTTTTCATCCATGAGGCAAAATGGGTTTAAGAATGTGCGTGATTATATCATGAGCATGAGAGATATTGCGGCCCAACTTAAGGATTTGGAAGTTACCATGTATGATTCTTTCCTAGTTTATTTCATTTTGTGTACTCTTCCTCCACAATATGGCCCCTTTTAAGATATCTTATACACACATAAGGATAAATGGTCAATTAATGAACTTATGACCATATGTATTCAAGAGGAGGGGAGATTGAGGATGGAAAAGGGCGAAAAGGTGAACCTTACTATTGCTTCTTCTTCAAAGAAGAAAAGGGATCACGTTAAGGAAAAGGGAAAGCTTTCAGCTAACCAAGCATAAAGAAGAGTCTTCGTGTTTCTTTTGTTAAAAAAAAAAAAGGGACACATGAAGAATGACTTCATTAAGTTTAAGACTTGGCTTAAGAACAAAGGTAATTCTCTAGCGTTTGTTTATGAATTTAATATGGTTAATATTAATCATAATACATGGTGGATTGACTGTGGTATTACAATCCATGTTTCGAATACCTTCCAGGGTATGACAAACCTAAGGAAACCAACGAGAAGTGAACATTACATTTATTCAGGCAGTCAGATGAGTTCACATGTGGAAGTTGTTGGGACATGCAGTTTAATTTTAAGTAGTGGTTTTATTTTGCTTTTAGAAAAGACATTTTATGTACCAGGTTTCACTAGAAACTTGATTTCAGTTTCAAGACTTGTACCTTTATGAATTTCCTTTAATTTTTCAGATTCTGGTTTCAGTATTCTCAGAAATTCTGAAGTTATTGGTTATGGTAATTTGTCTATCGTCTTTATTTGCAAAATGATATCACTCAAAGTTCTATGCATGTTAATACTGGGTTAAAAAGATGTATTATGAATGAGGACTCCTCTATTTTGTGGCACCGGAGATTGAGACATATCTCCATTGAGAGAGTTAAGAGATTGGTAAAGAATAGGGTAATTAGTACTTTAGACTTTACTGATTTTGATACTTGTGTTGATTGCATTAAGGGAAAGCAAACTAACAAACACAAAATTGGTGCCAAGAGAAGTTCAAACCTATTAGAGATCATACACACAGACTTTTGTTGTCCGGACATGAACGCTAATAATCCGAAATACTTTATCACCTTCATAGATGATTATTCACAATATATGTATCTTTACTTGTTTCGTTCTAAAGACGAAGTTTTGGATGCCTTTAAATTGTTTAAGGTTAAAGTGGAGAAACAATGTGGTAAGCACATTAAGATTGTGAGACCAGATAGAGGTGGAGAGTACTATGGTAGATTTCTTCATAGCATTAGAATTGTGGAATCAAGAAATGCTAAATTTCTTGAAAATGACTTGATTAGTGGGAGTGATCAATTTCAGGAAATTGTTCCTGAAAAAGATAATGATCAACTTCCACCTACTGTTTCAAGTGACAAGTTGATTGTCAACTATTTCTAGTGACTATTTAGTGTATATGCGAGATTCGGATTGTAATATTTGAGCCGATAATGATCTTATGTTATTTTCACAAGCCATAAATTCTACAGATTCATACTTATGGATCAATGTATATACCTTAAGATCAGTGGGAGACCTTAAGTGAGGGATCAATGTATATACCTTAAGTGTAGCACCCATTGTAAAAGATGATTGGTTCAGTTTGGACCAATGTCCCAAGAATGACATTGAAAGGGAACAAATGAAAAATGTTCAATATGCTTCAGCTGTTGGTAGCATTATATATGCTCAGGTCTATACTAGACCCGACATTTCATATGCCGTTGGAATATTAGTAAGATATCAGAGTAACCCAGGAATCGATCACTGTAAGGCTGCGAAGAAAGTATTGAGATACCTTAAGGGTACTAAGGATAACATGCTTATATATAAACGAACAAATAGTCTTGAAGTAGTAGACTAAGTTCGTTTTTTCTTGTTTTGAGACTGCCTCACATGGTGTATGGCTGAAAGGCTTCATATCTGGGCTAAGAGTTGTTGACTCTATTAGCTGAACATTAAGAATGTATTGTAACAATTCAGTTGTTGTTTTATGGCTAAGGATAATAATAGTGAAAGTCGAAGTAAATACATCGACATTAAGTATCTAGCCGTAAAAGAACGTGTACAAGAAAAGAGTGATCATTGAACACATTAGCACTGAATTGATGATCCCTTGACTAAAGGCATGCATACTAAAGAATCCAAGGATCATGTAGTAAGGACGGGACTTGGTCCTATAATGTAGTACATTCTTTATGGTTTTCTGAAGCTTTTATTTTAGTTGGATTATTTCTCATTTGGAATTTATGTACGTACTTACTTCAGTTATTTTGTTGAGAAATGTCATTACAGTTAGACCTGGAGAAGACATATGGTTTATTCGTTAAGTTAAGTATGAATGGTGAAAGACTAAGTATATTGTGATACATGGAAGAACAATTCTTGCTCTAAAGAGGATTAATCGCTATGATCCGTATATGGAGTCTTTCATGAAATGGATCAAGTGGGAGAATGTTAGCCCCATATGGGCTAAATAAGGGGAAAAAGGATATGTGATCCATTAGCCCCATTAGCCCCCACTACTCTCTCTCACCTTTAGGAAAACCACCCACTATATATCTATCCGCAACTACTCTATGATGGCTAGGGTTAGTTTTACAGAGGATAGAAAATAGAACAGAAAGGTCACCAAAACCATTCTCAATTCTACATACACCATCTACTATTGAGAAGGAGGGTTTGGCACCGAAGTTCATAACAACCAAAATTAGGGCAAACTTAAGGATTCAAGATCAATGGCTGGAGTTATTTATAATCCCTTTCTTTTGCTTCCGCTTTAATTTGTATGTTCTTATATTGTGATTAGAACATTCATCTAGGTTTTCTAACATCAAGCTCGTTCGAGGTGGAGGATACCGACAATACAGAGTTAGAGCACCCAATTAGTGGTGATGTCATCAAGTTTACATATACTGATAACAAAAACAAGTTTGAAATGGGTGATACTTGGCAGGCCAACACAACCAGAGGTTATACAGATAACTACCGACTTCAGTTGATACACAACCTGTAGCCCAGGATCTGAGATTGTGAGAAACTGTGAATAAAGGATCATGAGTCGGATCAGTCGACGACTTGACATCATGATGTCCCTTCAATTCTTATGAAATTCGAGGATATCAAAGAAGAAAGTTACAAACTCCCGTGGATTTTAATGGTCTATAGTTCAAGTTAAAATTTAGATTAACTTAAAGAAAACACCAACAACATAAAGAACCGCTTCATACTCATTATTTCCGCAGCTCAACGAATTAAAATAAGAAGTGGATCAACTGATCAATTCGAGGGACCACTCTAATAAAAGGATAATGTCATCCATCAAAGAGCTTTTGCTTAAATATTGTAGATATTTAGTCATTGAGAAATACAAAGGATGTTGCTGAAAGTCTATAGCTAGCTATACCATGTTTTGCTAAAATCTACGGATGATGAGTTCAAGAACTTAGTAGTGGGGAGCACATATTGAGAAATACAAAGGATCATTGAAGTTGGAAGACATAAAATGTGTTAATTAGAGGATTATATTATAGCTTGATGCAGCACTAGGTGACAGACAGACATCAGTTGTGGCTTTACTACTAGGGCGATTACAACGCAGAGGAGCTGATATAACGTGAAGAGTACATAATTCATTTCTTCGAAGTTCAAAAATGGCCTGGCTACTATGATCCGATTCAAGAATCCAAAAGAAATGATGCTCCGCAAGCTACAATCTCACAACACAAATAATGATCCGCAAGTAATGTAACACAAGAAATGCTCCGCAAGTAATCTTCCGTAATCTTAGTCCCCACAATTACTTCCCAGAAATAAAATTTTACAATACAGTCGAAATGAAAGGTTCTCACACGCATTGGCACGTATGAGAAAAACTGCGACTAATGACACCTGACACAGGACCCGTCTTGAGATGACAGGCTCTTACATGCATTAAACAAATATGCGTCAAATGACGCCTAATGTGGGGCCTTTCTCGAGATGACAGGTTCACGCACATGCATTGGTACGTGTGTATAAATCTGCGTCAAATGACACCTGATACAGGACCCATCTCGATTATCACCTTCAATACTTTCTTGACAAACATGACGAGAAGATACAAGATACTACGGGACAAGGTTCTTACCACTTCCGGGATCTTGATGGAGAAATTTTACGGTATCCATAAAACTCACAATATCACAAAATCATATTACCTCTAAACCCTCAATGCAATCGTACAGTGATTTACGCTTATGCTAGGTACTCTCCTTTTCAGGAAATGCTCACAATCAGCAATATAATCATACATCAAACTGGTTATGTATTCGGTAAAGTTATAAGCACAATCTCGTTCAAAGAAGGTCCATGTCTATGAGTGTATGACTTTTGAATTTTTCGCTAGAAGGGGTACCTAACATGATAATCAATTGTTGTAATTCTCCGTATTAGGGGACTTTCGGGACCGCATCCTAATTTCCTCCTGGGCAGAGAGAAGTTAGATGCGCATTATTCCCATAATATAGCTCATGGTACAAAATGTCCTTGCGGTTAAATAAATCACACTCATTCAATGAACTAACAATCAGTTTATATATCTATATACAAAATTTTGTTTTACAGGAATAAAAACTCAAGATAAAGTGGAAGTGCAACTACCACCAAATTATGATACGAACGAGACATGAAGTCATTTTCTTAAGAATTATTCTTCGAAATAACCTTAAGAAAAGGGGGCAAGTTGTGAGTACCAAATATCAAGTGCACCAAAAGAGAAGCAAGCATCAACTCTTGATCGGAAGCCCATATCAATCTCAAGCCCAAGTTGACAGCAGCCCAACTTAGTCCGCAAGGTCCACACCATGGAGCTTGTCATTCCCGCAGCTTGGTCCGTAAGGTCCTCAACACGGAACTCTTCATGGTTCGCAAAAGAACGCACAAAGCTTAAGCCCGCAACCTTAAGCTTAAGTCCGAAGCCCACCAAGTCCGCATCACCAAGCGAATACGACATTCATTCCCGCACAAACCATGCAAGCCTATTTAAGAAGCCCAGCACTTGATTGGATTAACCCAACTCTTGAGCGGGAATTGATTCATTTAAAATGAGAACTTTGAACGTAATTGGAACGCAAGGCAACATTCCCGCTCCACCTTTGAAGACCGCAAGTGGTGAATTTGAATAGTTTCATTCCCGCTCAAGCTTATGAACTGATTTAATTCCCGCAGCCAAAGCTCAGCACCAGTCCGAAGCCAAAGCTCCGCTCCAGACGGTAGCTCTTGCCCGCACCAACTTTTGCCCGCACTAAAATTGGATTGGGACCATTTGAAGATAAGACTAATATGGACACGTGACGGACTCTATCGGCACATGACGAACTGTGATGAATCTTTTTCGACACGTGGACTCCATCGACACGTGGCGGACTTTATTGACATGTGGCAAATGGGTATTTTAGTAAATGTTATCTCTTCTATCCCTTTAAATACAAAATTAATGTGTTAAGAGAAGGGACTTTTGGCAATTCATTTCTTCTGCTTCATTTCTACTATATCCAAAAGAGGTCAACAAGAACCTCCAACTTTCATTACCCGTGGATGTAGGTAAATTATTGCCGAACCACGTTCAATCAGTGTGTATTGTGTTGATTTTTCTTTGATTTTGGATTTCATTTTAATTTCTATTTTGGGTTCTCTGTATCATAAAATGAACTTCAATTTTTGGTTGTTGGCGATCATGAAAAATGGTCGCTACAAGATGACTACACTTTTAGTATTTAACATAACCCAAATTTATAAATATTTAAAAGAGTTTTTCACCGCTTATGGAAAATGCACCGCACTCTAATTAAATAGAGCTTCATTTATTGCTTCCCCGCCATTAACATTGATTAACATTCACCAAATTTGATAACAAGATTATTATCACAAAATTATTGATTGTTTACAAGCTAATAATAATTGTAAATCTTTTTAAAGATGACATCATGGAGTCTGGCAGTCTGCAACCAAGGTTTAATGCATCACGATGGGATGTGACCTTGCCCCGCCACACCAGATCAAAAATGGTAACTGTTGTGAGAAGTTAAATATACCTGGTGCATAGTACAGGCACAAATCTAGTTATTTCTAATTTAAACTTGTGCGAAGCGTCATAAATTGAACTGGTCAGCTCAAGTTGAACCTGGACTCAACTTAGGACTTGAGCATTTACCCATTAAAGAGGCTGCATATATTTTTTCATGGGGGCTTATAAGATGATAAAATAGGGTAATCAGGAAGTAAACCCAAAAATCTTTTATTTTAGTATTTTTTATAATACCTAGAGTGTCCTAGACAAGGTTTTAAAAACACCCGTTTTTTTCTCGAAAAATCGGCCGTTAAAATGGTCACACCCATATACCGCGCCCGTGAGAGTCCCGGAACCCCGTGCCTATATAACGCTGATAAATAGGAAACAACGACAGTTTTTTAAGACTGTTTCCGTTTTCACACCCGTATAACCGTTTTTCAAAAATTAGTTTGAATATTTTTTTCTTTTGAATAACATTTTAACGTGTGCATTTTAGAACTGTTTTCCCGTTTTCACGCACGTTGTAATCGTGTAAATAAATTTCTTACAATATTTTTTTTTTAGTTTTTTCTAGAATGAAAGTTTAAAACTTAAAATTAAAATTTTAAAATAATACAAGGAATTTAAAACTTCGAATTTAAAAGACATAAGATTACTAAATTAGTGTTTATCATTTAAAAGTTACACGAACCAACTACTACCACTACCTTTCTTCAACTTATTTATGTATTTATTATTATATTGAGATTTCTTTCCCTATTACCATAGTCATCGTCGTATTGGTACTGACTGTCTTCATTAGTATAAGTATAAGTATCATCATCATAATCGCCTTCATTATCATCATCATAACCTCCTTCATTTTCATCGTCATTGTTACCTACTTCATTATTGTTATCAATCTTAGAATTATATTCTTCGTTCATATGTTGGATATCATTGTGTGAACGGTCGACGTTGTTATGAGAATCGTATGATTCTTTGTTCACATTACTTATGCATGTATTGCATAATTATTGCCGACAAAATTTCAATGGTTATATTCACCGTCACGAATTTTATCAAACTTTCGTAAATTTATATGGTAAAGATACTAAAAAAAAACTTTAAAAAAAAACTTAGTAACAATGTTTTTTTAGACTCGGTATAACGTTTGCATGCACTTTATAACCGTTAGATAGGAATTTCATATTATATTTTTTTTTACTTTTTTTTACTTTTTTTTAACCGTTATAACACCGTTATTTTAAGAAAACGTATAAAACACACTTTTCCTCCTAAATAACATATTTTTTTACCTAAAACATACTCATAACTGTCAAAATACATTATAACGGTCACCCCAATACCTGTAACCTGGGTCGTGACTTGTTTTTCAAACCTTAGGTATAATATATTGATTGTACTATTTATGCAAAAGTTAGAAATGTTGTACAATAATTAAGACCTAATTAAGTGAGTCAAGCTTTATAATGGGTGGACTAAGTATAAAATATGGGGTAAAAAGATTTAAAAAATAAGATGGCTAGGGCCAGAATTAGTCGACCTTTGGTTTTACCTATGTCTTCAGATGAAGCAGTGGTCGAAAGTTTCCACAATACTCATACGAAATGTCAATGGGTGTGGGCTACACATTATCCGCCATTATATATATAAAAACACCATGGACAACTTTAAAGTGCCGCTCAATTGAAAAATCTTATCTGGAAGTCATTTAAAATGTCGTTCAAGAAAAATTTTCACTCGGTTGGCACTCAAGTAGAGTTTCTAATTTTGGAGCAATTAAAGTGTCGCCCCAGTTAATTAAAAAAAATTGGTGGACGACAATGAATCTGTCGTCTAGTTCCTTTCCTTCTACTTCAGGTAGTGGCAAGAACACTGCATTATCTCGTCTCTGCTCCATTTTAATATATCTATATCTCATAACACTTAGCTCTAAGAATCAATAGATTATTTTCACTTTATAAATAAAAAATTTGGTCTTGTATAAGAGAAACTAATAAACTAAAGTAATAGTTTAGAGTGCATTTGCATTTATCTTAGAGAAATTAACTTAATCGTACGATTTTTGAGAAAATAACTCATCATATCTTACGAAAATCCCATAACATGGAATAAAAAACTAAGGTGACCATACCTCCCATACAAAAACTCATCACATATTATTTTCTTTACATAAAAACAATTTGAAATATAAAGATACAAAAACCCTATTTCCTCTAATAATGGGTAATTTTAGTTTTTAGTTAATTTTAAAATACCCAAGCTGCCCTTCCCTATATAACGTATATGTTTCAAAAGGAAATATCGGCTAAATCAAATCTTGGTGAGAGAAAATCATATTTTCTCCAAATACATTAACAGAATCTGATTCAGGAAGAAAAAAAAATTTTCTCTCTCAAAATCTTCGTTTCTTCTTAGATTCTAGGGTTTCAATTCAAACACATCTTCTCCAAATAAATCCATTGAATAAGTCTCAACAGAACTCGTTTTCATTTGTGTTTAATTGAAGAACAGAAGACAAGTTACAAGTAGTCGAATCATTCATCAGGTAATTTTAATTTGATTTTGGTTTTCTTATTATGATTTTGATTGTATTTTAATTTTCGAGTTGATATTGATTATGAAACTTTTCAGTTTGTTCTTCGAATCAGTCATCAGTGAGATTATATATTGGTTTGAAGAATCCAACTGAAGTTGCAGTTTATTCTTTCAATTTGGTCATATTCTCTTTCGGCTCAAGCTATTGTTTTAGTTCAATCATTCATCGGAGACTGAAATTCAACTTTTCAGGTAATTGATTTTGTTTTTTATTTATTTTTTTGAATTTTTGAGTTTATGTTGATTATGAAACTCAGATCCATTTGTTTTTACGATTTCTCTGGTTATGTTGTTGATGTTCTTATTCAAATATATTGGAATCAAAATTCTTATGTTGTTGATGTTATTATTTAAATTTTGTTATTGTTGTTGTTTATTTTCACATCTAGTGAAACTTTTTTTTGTTTAATACTTTGTCCTGTAGATTATGGAATCTTTTCTCGTGGTTATATCTCACAAAGAGGATACATTATCTTTTCTTATTGGTCTACAAGCATTTGTTTTTTATTTTACTTAATTTTGGTTTTCTTATTATGATTTTGATTGTATTTTAATTTTTCGAGTTGATTTTGATTATGAAACTTTTCAGTTTGTTCTTCGAATCAGTCATCAGTGAGATTAGATATTGGTTTGAAGAATCCAACTGAAGTTACAATTTATTCTTTCAATTTGGTCATATTCTCTTTCGGCTCAAGCTATTGTTTTAGTTCAATCATTCATCGGAGACTGAAATTCCACTTTTCAGGTAATTGATTTTGCTTTTTATTTTGTTTGAATTTTTGAGTTTATGTTGATTATGAAACTCATATCCATTTATTATTACGATTTCTCTGATTATGTTGTTGATGTTCTTATTCAAATCTATTAAAATCAAAATTGTTATGTTGTTGATGTTATTATTCAAATTTTGTTGTTGTTGTTGTTTATATTCACATCTAGTGAAACTTTTTTTGGTTTCATACTTTGTCCTGTAGATTATGGAATCTGTTCTCACGGTTATATCTCACAAAGAGGATACATTATCGGTTCGTATTGGTCTACAAGCATCTGTTTTTTATTTGAAGGGTAGTATATGTTCAAGTTGGTGTCAATTCTCTGTTCTTTCTATAGAAATTTTCCACATAGTTGGTGATCAGCAAAAGGTTATCAATTGTGATTTTGATCTCCAATCGGTTGCTTTATTTACTTTGATTAATAAGCTTCCATCTCTTGAGTTACATGTAAGGCATAGAGATGAGTCCTCTAGTTCTAGTTCAGGAAGTTCAGTAATTATACCTTTCGAGCAGCCACGAAGTTTAGGAATTATACCTGTTGAGCATGCAGGACTTACAAATTTAGTTGATTATGATGTCCGTAATAAAGTTAAAGAACCGTTGAAGTCTGCGCTTTGGTTAGGCATTTTTCAGGGTGTCAATCAGGTGTTTACGGGAGGTGTTCAACAAGTTCGTTCTGATTTGTTGAAATATCATGCAGCATCTGAGTATTCATTTAAGATGACAAGGAATGAGAAGTTGAGGATTGGTGCATGTTGTGCTAAGAAGGAAGAAGAGAAATTTGAATGGCATATATATGTTGTTTCTATTGATGGTGTTGAAGGTAGTCCTTTTATTATCAAGGAGTTAAATAAGAAGCATACTTGTTGTGGTAGAGTTGTAAACAGACCACATGTGTCGAAGAAACTTATTAGTAGCTTGATTCTCGAAGAGATTAAACAGAATCTGATGTAATTTTAATAGTGGTAAATAAGGTGATCGTTTCTCGAACTTGTAAAGGTAATGATCTTAGAAAATAATGATTTAAATTAACTCTAGAAAATTCCAGGAGTATGAAAAAGACTAAATAACCTAAAGATGATTTTTGAATAATTTTAAAAGGACCAGGAATCAGGAATCAGGTAATTCTAACAACCTATGTGATTAATCAGATAATTCTTTTTAAATTAATTGAAGCGCAAGTAATTGCCAAAATTGGTTTTGTTATGCTAAAAAACAGAGGTAAATCACAAGCATGGACTATCAAAATTAATTAACCAA
>JAJJMC010033707.1:970202-989131 GCA_023531435.1 Papaver californicum | reverse complement strand
CAGCCGTTACAAAATAGCTTTAAGCAACAGAAGTGTTTAAAATCTAAGGCAACAGGAGCAAGATGTAACACTGGATATGCAACAAATACAGACGTTGCAGAGTCGTCTTCTTCGGTGATGGTGGGTGAAGAACAAGCCGGCCGGAGCAGCAGCAGGTGATCGGCGGCAACCGGATGTGGCCGGAATTCTCTGAATCGATCTCTAGGGCTGCGTGCTTGATTTCTTCGGCTTCTCTTAATATATATAGGGTATACAAACCCTAGGGAGAGTTCTAAACCTAATAGAACTCTCCAAAACTCTCCAGAATCTTCCCAAATCCGAATCAAACATGGAATCCTTTTTCCCGTCCACATTCACTCCGGGAACCTCTTTTTCCGGCGTAAATCACTCCAAATCGATGTGTTCAGTCTTGTGTGAGTTTCTTCTAGCTTGTGAGACACTTTGGAAGCAAGAAACACCAAATTTCACGTGTTTTTGAGTTCACAGAAGCTTCCCGTGTTGTTGCCGATGAGCTGGATCGGTGACTCGGGCCGGGTTGACTCACTGGGTTGACCCGCTGTGTTGACTGAGTTGACTCGGCCCGATTCTAGGGTGTCCCTTATCCATTGTCCCGGGTGCCTTTATCACTTTTTGAGCCAATTTTCCACAAATCTCTATTCTTCTAATGTACCTATAAAAGCATAAAAACACGTAACAATTGCAAAATAGAATACTAACTTAATAGAAACTAAGGTGCAAATTAGACACTAAAATATGTCTATCAGAATCCAAAGAAGAAGACAAAGGATATTGTGAATCAGTTTACAAGAGAGCATATCTTTGACATTAGTCGTTATTATGCATATGCAGGGAAGAGGTATGCATTGAATATAACATGGGGAGAGAACGAGAAATCATTTATCTACTTGAAATAGTATACCAACAAATTGACGGAAACCAATCCCGGATCTCGTGTTTTTTTGGAAGTTGAAAATGAGACTAAAAAATTTCAGAGATTGTTTATCTCTTTCGGAGCATGCATTCATGGATTCAATTACTGTCGTCCTTTATTATTCCTTGGTGCAGCCCATTTGAAAAGCAAATACCTTGGTCATATCATGGCAGCAACAGGTCTAACCGGGAATGACGGTAAGTTTCTTAAACATTCTATTTGTTTCTGTTGGTTTCATCATTATTATATGCTGAGACATTTTTTCCTGTTCAGTTTCAGAAATCTATCATTTTGCTTATGTTGTGGTTTCATCGGAGAATGACGCGAACTGGAAATGATTTTTGGAGAATTTGAAGGAGTTCTTTCTCCTCTGCGCAAAAAGCTTACTTTTGTGAGTGATCTATGTAGTGGTTTGGTGAATCAAATTCCTGCTGTATTCCCTGATGTTGTTCATGGTTGGTGTTATTGGCATATGAAGAACAATATCAATACATACTTGTCGAAGGCCAATAAGGTTTATAACAATTATATGCTAGGATTGTTTGAAAATGTGTGTATGCTAATACACATACAAAATTTTCAGAGAACTGGGAGAAGTTGTTTCAGGTCAAAAATCAGAAGTTACAAGATTATCTGAGTAGATCTCCGGTTGATAAATGGGCAAGTGTTTATTTCCCGGGTCGTCGTTATGGTAGGTTGTGTTCGAATATCGCTGAGAGTTTCAATAGTTGGATCCGTGAAGAGAGAGAGAGAGAATCCTATAGCCATCATGGCTGATGAGATCAAAGTGAAGCTTATGAATCAAATATGTGTACGTCGCGAGGAATGTGCAACATTATTGAAGTGGCGAGAAACTTTATGTCCAGAATTTGAAATTGAGCTCTATAACAACAAGATGCACGGCCGTGAATACAGTGTCACCAAGTCGTCGCAATATGTGTTTGAAGTTCATTCTACATTAACACAAACAGTCGATTCACAAAGAAGAACATGTTCTTGCAACCGCTGGCGCATCAACGGTTTCCCTTGTTCCCACGCTATCCGTTGTATCATGATAAATGAAGAAGATCCGTATAAGTATGTCGAATTCTACTTTACAAAAAAAGTTCTACAGTAAATCCTATGCAAAAGCAATTAATCATGTTCCCACAGTTGAAAAGCCTGCGATTGTGTCTCCAAAATATATTGTTCTTGTTCCTGATGTTCTACCACAATCAGGTTCTTCAAGGAAGAAGAAGAGAATTCCTAATACAGGTTCAGTTCCTAATAAGAAGATGAGAACTTGTGGTAGCTGTCAACTTTAAGTTGCAACTTTTGCCTCATAGTCTGTACCTTTGTCAATGAGTATCTTGCAGGCCAGCTTTGGCCTCATATTCTGCACCTTTTGTTTTATATGCGCTTCAGACGAAAAATTTCCTTTCAAGAGGCTCTTCATGTAATAACAAACATGAAGGCCGTAATCATTCCTGAAATTAACAAAACAAGATCTTTAAATTGAACAAAACAAAAAAGGAGTTAAATGAAGATAGTGAAGACAAGATCTCTAAACACAAGTTTTTTTAAAGCACTTACACATCTTGCTGACAACACAAAGGTTTTTTCAAAACGAATTCTTTTGATTGACTAGCCGGGTCTAGTGAGAGTTTTGCAACATGTTTTTTGAATTCTAACACCATTCTTTCTTTCATGCTTTCAGCACTTTTATTGCATTCATCTTCAGTGGAAGCCATGGAGTTGTAGTGAGAGAATTCTCCAGTCTCATTATCAGAATTTAGCAATGTCCAGTGGTACAACTTTTCACTAAGTTTTATGAGCAATGGAACGAATATAAATTCTGGACTGTAATCCATGTTGTCGATGAAAGATTCAATTGCAGAGCAACAATTTTTCCCGATTGAGTGTAATGTCTGAAATTCAGTAAAAAATCAAAAATCAAGTTCTAATTTGGTTTCAGAAAGACACTTGTATTAGAGAATTTAGAGGAAACTTACATAGACATATGTGCTTAGAAAAACTGCCTTTTTGTACTTAAGAGTACCATATGGTTTCAAGTTTTTCTTTGGTATGTTTTTTTTTTTTGTAATTTCAGCATGTAGAATTCAATCATATTTTCGGCGATGTCACCCTTTCTTATCAAGGTATTCATATTCCTTCCAGTTATGTACAATCCAAGCTCTTTTTTCTCCCATGCCATGTCACTGTTGTTAAATTGTTGAAAAACAAATTAATGATTAAAGAAGAAGAAAAGAAACTGAAAGAAATGAATTCTCATTTTGGTTTCAACACTGAAATTATGAAACCAAAAAACTGAAAAATATGAATGCCACTTACCTTTCATTATGCATTTTAAAATATCTACACACGAGCGGTTTCTGATTTGAATCGAGTACCTGCATAATCTTCAAGTTGTCAACTGCTTTCAACTTCACCTCCTTTTTTTCTGTTTGTTTCTTCTCCGACTTTTTAGAGTGCTTTCTGCTAACACAACGACTCTTGTTTCTTTTCTTCTTCTTAACTTCCCTAGGTGTATAACCTGCATCTTAATAGGTGCTTGTATATTTATTTTGTTTTTCCTCATCCTTGATATTATGTTATTCACCTTTTGTTCAAGACTGACGTCTTCATGCTCACTATCTTCTTTTTCACTGTCACTTTGCGTCAATCCCAAACTGAAATGAGGTATATCATCTTCTAAATCAATTACATCTTTTGCCATGTGTATAACTGAGTAGTAACACATGCCTTTACTTTCTGGCTTTGTTGTAGAACCCTTATTTGCATATTCATTTTCCATTTACTGAAGAACACTTTCATCAATTGAGCCATGAGTTAACACTTCAATCTCGGTCTCTGGATTTGACGAAGAACTTTTCTTGGCTTCCAATTATACCTACTCAGCCACCTTGATATCTTATATTGTGTCTGGAGTCAATTCAAAAACTTTTTCTATTACACTCTTCAATTCAGTTTTCGACAAAAAAGATTCAGCTTGTTTAGCCACCTTGATATCTTCAGTTGTGTTTGGAGTTATCTCCAAAACTTCTTCTATTACATTATCTGTCGCTTGCTTTACTTTGTTGATTTCAGATTCAACTTGCTCAGCCACCTTCAATTCTTTAATTGTGTTTGGAGTTAACTCTGAAACCTCTTCAATCAGCCACTGAACTTTGCCTTCAGATGATGAAACCTTTTCTGGTTCCATCACTTGTTGCTCTTGAACTTTGTCTTCAGTTGATGAAACCTTTTCTGGTTCCAACAAACAAACTTCAAAATCTTCAATCAAACCTTGAATATGAACTTCATGAGCTGAAACCTTTTCTGGTTCCATTGCATCATCTTGCTGTGTTTCTTCAGGCATATTCATTACCTACAAGATTTATTGATTTCAAAAAAATCAGATTCATTGACAACAAACAAATCAAAGTAATTTATCACTTCAGTATTATCTTCGAAAACAACATTGTCAGAATTTTTCTTTTGTTCACCATCTTCAAACACTAAATCCCTTTCTTGTTCAATCTCAACATCCCCAGCACCTTGTTCTGTTTCTTCTTGCCGCAAAACCTTTTCTTTTTATATCATGCCATCCACAATATTTATAGCTTTGCTTATCATATCCTGCAATATTAACATAGCTAACTTAATATAATTCTCAAATGAAACTTTTCTGGTTTCATTAAAAAATAAATTCATACCAATCTATTCAAATGGAACTATCATTAACCCAACAAACACAAATAAACAAGATCATATTTAACACATCTAAGATTTAGCATATCACCTCCACATCTTCTTCAAAGTTCGAAACCATTTCAGGTACCGTTTCTTCACGGTTTGAAACCGTTTCTGTTTCATCTCTTTTACGTTTCTGTCTCACGTAAGTTTTCATCACTAGTTGTAACCTCTCCTCAATATCATATTTGGCTAGAATTGATTGATCTTCTTCAGAAAGCCCATTGTTACCAACAGTTGTAAGTTTTTCAATCAAAATTCTTGCCCACTAATATTTTTCCTTGTAAGGGTTATCTTCATTTTCAGTTCCAACATTCTCTTCATTTCTAGCACCAACATTCTCTTCACTTCATTACCCTCTTCATTGCCATCACCAACCTGCAGTTCACCATCAATGTACTCTTCAACATGAATATCTTTTCCTCTATATGATGGACCAAGCGTATTTCTTATTCATTATATGGAAGCAAGAAGGATCCCTGACGGTGACCCACATTCATCTGCAGAACACAAGAAAAGTTATGGAACTTTTTTTGATTTCATCATTTTTTTTCATCTGGAATAAGGTGGTAAATAAGCTATGGAACCTTTTTCGGTTCCATCATTTTTTTTCATCTGGAATAAGATGGAACCAAATAAATGATTGAAATTTTTAATTCTCAGACATTAAAAGTTATAAAAAAACAAGAACTATTATTGCTTTTACCTTTGAGAAAATTTCTGGTTTATTGCTAAGATCATCAAAATTATTCACTACTGCCTTGCTTATTTCATCTAGGTTCCATCTAGCGAACCTTGTGTACATGTCGTGCCCATCCTGTCTCAAGGTGATGTTTGACATCTCGGCAAACCAATACTGAAAAAAACAATACACAACATTCAAATTAGCAATCAAACTCGGGAAAAATAAAAAACAAACAACTTATGAATCAAAAGAAACAAAAATTAACTTACCAATGGGTAAATGACGCAACCCGATACATCATAAATTTCTTCAGCTTTTATTATCGACTCAATTAGATACTCGTGAAAATATCTGGGCAACACACCTTATTCATCTCAAATACTTGGTACAAGTATTTTGAAGTCAGATTCTGCCCACCTTTGTTTGGGACAAATATCGAAACCAACAGATAGATGACGAATAGCTTGACGAAGTCTTCATCTTTGGTTTCATCTGCTGCAGTTTCCATCATAGCTCTCAGAATATCAGTTATCCTCATCTTCTTATCTCCCTTAAAATACTCGACCGCAAATATGTTTACCTTTTTCTTCAGCTCATCATCTTTGGCTATATCTACATCCTTCATCATTTGTAGACCAAAAATCACAGCAAATTGTTCTAGTGTAGTCTGCAATATCATATTCTTTGCTCTCATTAACTTGAAACAATCTGGTCTCACACGCTTGTCACTCTTATAATATGACCCTAAGATCATCTGAATTGCTTTTGTCTTTTTCTTCTTGCAACGTACCTTCATAGAATGGTTTAAAGAAACGCCAAAATGGACAAGCAACAAGGGCCTTCATGTGTTGTTCCTTTTTCTGTATCAAAGATTTTATGTTAGGTGCCTCCGCACACAAATGATGCAACGAGCACCTATACGGTTCTGTAAGTCTTTTTTCCCCTTTTGTTAAACCATAAGTAAATCATAAGCACAAATAGAACTTGTCCCAACCATACAGTGAACATTATGAAATCAATTTTGGTTCTATCAAAATAAACATTAAGTAAAAAAACCCAACATAGTTGGTCCCAACCATACAATGAAGATGATGAAACCAGTTTTGGTTCCATCAAAATAGTCATTAAGTAAAAAACACCAACAGAGCTTCCTACTATAAGTGAACATGATGAAACCAATTTTTGTTCTATCAAAATAGCCATTAAGTAAAAAACACCAACAAAGTTGGTCCCAACCATACAGTGAAGATGATGAAACCAATTTTGGTTCCATCAAAATAGTAATTAAGTAAAAAACACCAACAGTGTTGGTCCCAACCATACAGTGAACATGAAACCAATTTTGGTTCCATCAAAATAGTCATTAAGTAAAAAAACACCAACGTAGTTGGTCCCAACCATACAGTGAACATGATGAAATCAATTCTGGTTCCATCAAAATAACCATTAAGTAAATAAATAAGGTGAAAACAGATGAAACCTAAAACCATGCTACAAACAGATGAAACCAAGATGAAAATCAGTGAAACCTAATTACAGAAAAATGTAATTGAAACTAAACTATGAAACCAGTGATTTCGAAACAGATGAAACCTTATTACCCAGATTCATTGATGAAACCAAAATTGTGAAACCAAAAATCATTGATGCATGTTGTTTTTAACCATAAATAATCATTGAAGAATAATGAAACTTCGATTTACCTTTTGGAGAATCTTGTTTCTTAACTGTTTTATTAAGTTTTTTGTTGATCTTTTTTTCTTTCTTTTTCTCTTGTTTCTTCACCATTTTTAATGTTGTTCAATGATTTTGTTTCTATATTATGTTAGGTTGAAATTGTTTGAGATAGAATAGACAGATCTGAGTTAATAGTAGAAGGAGGATGTGGGAAAGGGAGTAAATCTACTGATGATGATGAAAAACCGCTTGACAATAGAAATTCAGTTTTTGATTCTGATTCTTAATGTACCGGTGGTGATGCAGATGATGATGATGATAATGATGACGATAGGGATGATATGATAAAGATGAAGATGATGATGTTTCAAGAGATTTTTCTGATGATTTTGAAATTAGGGAACGGGTGAAACTGGGAAGTGGTTGAAGAGGGAAATAATGTCGTTACAAATTGAATGAGGAGAAATAAATGAGAGTGGTTTAAGGAAGGGTAGTTTAGACAGTTGGTTTCAAATGTTTTTTTTGTTAAAAATTTGTTTTATTGGGTTTTTTGTTGTTGGACAGTGACATGTTTGGGTTTATAACTCACGACCTGATCCATATTCCAGCCACTATATGTATTTATGGTTATCATTCCTAAGAGAAAAATTTGGCCGGATTAGGGGTTGGGATCTCATATCACCGGGACCAAAAAAAGCAACAGGAAATGCAATGCTCTTAGAGCTCTACAAATATAGCATTCTTCCTTGCACGATGAAAATTAAGCGACCATAAAAATATATTGTTGAAATAATTTTAAAACATTAGGAAAACAGTCAATGTGTCTATTTCGAGGACAACGTCATTACAACAGTTACTTTTTATCAACCGTACGATCTAATTTTATACCCTTGCATCTCCACCATCAATTACCTTACTAAAAATAGGTCTATAAATAGATCCATATTCATTTTTTTCTTCTTTTCCCCCAACATAAGAAACATTGGAATAGTAAATCAAAAATTACCTGGAGAAGGCCAATATACCCTGCAATTTGTGTTTGGTTCCACTTTGAAGCTTTACAAAGACGATCAAGCAAGAAAGAAAGGGTTGCACTACCTCACAAGTACTCTGCTACCTTTTTCAGCTACGGATCAAAACTAAGATATTGCAAGACCTGTAGGTAGCAAGTGTTTACCATGTTTCCCGAGAGATCGGGAAAAATGATGGTGCCAAGTGTGTACAACAAGTAAGCTATAGCTATATGTCTAACCCTTGCATCATCCATCTCCTAGATGACTCAAGTTTATCTTTTTTGCCATACTTGGCGGAACCATTTCACTAGCCTTATTCTTCTTCCTTCTGTTGAAGGACTTATTTTCTCCCTTCGGCCTTTCTCCTTATCCTACCTCAAACTCTTGTTGGACTTCATGCTTGTTCCATCCAAGACATTCTGCAACCAAGTTATCAAGATCTTCAAAACAAAGAGAGTTGTTAAAACCCTCATGCACAATTTTTCCCTCAACGGACAAGCCTGTAATTTGGAGAGCATCGTCCGGAGTGATAGTATCTCGCCTATCGGAAGATGAAAAGTACTAGTCTCGGGAAAATACCTCTCCCTGGAAGAGCAAACTGTAACCATATCGTACTGCTTCTGACATGTGGCTATTGCAGGTCATAGTCCCGAAGCCTGTACAAGGGATAGCACCTGTAAGCTCTCGTTATCCAATGGCCAAAAACTCTCCCTTTAGTGTTTGAGTTTCGGGACCGCTGTGGTATGATCCTACATAAACAATGAAATAAACATTAATAATAATATATAAATTTTTCTCTTTGGATTAGATTTGTGAGACGCCAAATATTTTGCTTGGATTTAATTAAACCCATTGTCTGAATTCTGCACTTAGAGTGTATACAACTCTAATGGTCAAGTGTTTGTATCACTTTTAGGTTGACTTAAAACTAAATGTTTTACCTTGATAAAGAAATCAGCCTTAGTTGAAACCCAGGGTGCCTTAATAGATTTCACACATGTTGGACAAGATCTTTGGTCTCTACCCAGACCCGATGAAAAAAATTGGATCACTTTTTACTATATTCGATGAGAATGATTCTGATCTAGTTCATGGCCTATTAGAAGTAGAAGGTGCTCTTATCGGATCCTCACGGATAGAAAAAATTGCAGTCAGTTTGATAATGATCGAGTGACATTGCTTCTTCGGTCTGAACCAAAAAATCCCTTAGGTATAATGCAAAATGGATCTTGTTCTTTTGTTGATCGGATATTTCTATATGACACATGGTATTTAGGTAATTCTACATGTTTTTATATATAAAAGAAGAGGAAACAGAGAGAAACTCGGTTTGGGTATTCTTCTTCTTCCCCTTTTCTTCCATTTTCATTTCTTTTGTCTCGGCTGATTTCTCTCCTTCCCTGAAAACTTAGAGGACATAATTGAAATCACATAACTCGGTGGAGATGTAATTTCTTCAAGTTGCTGATGACGTCTATGCTCGTTAATTGGATTATAAATAGGGTGGACGAATTTCTACTATATTTTCGGTTTGAAGAAATTTGATTTGAAGTGATTTTCACTCAGTCGATCGATGTGGTTGTTATCTATCTTGGTGATATAGTTTTACATATCCTGCATGTTTCAATCAGGTATTTTGTTACAATTGCATCCTTGAATTGAAGTGTAAGCATAGTAAAGCTAGGGTTTATACCAACTTAGGGGTTTATTTATTTGGATGATTTGAACTTTAATTCAAGTGATTCTAAGGCGTGGGATAGATGTATTTTATTTCAATTGCAGAACTATAAATTTGAATTGTGTAAAAGCATAAATTGGGGTCCTTGAACTAGGGTTCTTATATGAAATATGGGGCTTTCCCCCAAATCTGTTACCCATGGATAATTTATGTTAAATAATTGTAGGGGTTATGAGAACTTATTCAATCTGTGTTCGTTGGTCGTAACATTTCTTTTGTAATCTTTCATCCTTACATCATAAACTAATATGTCTTGTTTAAACTACCTATTTCATGCTCTGAATGGTTGTGGGATTGTGAACTTTATGACCTTGAATGGGTATTGTTAGAATCTCCCCATGTATTTTGATGCTAACCAATTTGGCTTAGAAATTATAGCTTGTGTTCCGTGAAGGGTTGTTAAAAGTTCTGTTATATCCAATTATATGTTGATCTATGCCAGCCGTTTACAATCATATGATCTGTCTCGTTTTTGTACAAAGATTTACAATGACTATGGTTGTGACTTAATATTTTTAGTTTTTCTTCTGTGAGTAAATAGATTGATTGAAATGCTTAACAAATATCTTTGATAATTTAGATTTTACATTCAAGTGTATTAAATTGGTGGATCTGATATGTGAACTTGATTGGTTTTTCATTTGGAAAAAAACTAAGTTCTTGACATGTTTCCTGCTAATGTGCTGGTCACTTAGTATGATAGTCTCAGTTATGAGGAATTCCAGGACATGGGTTTCTTCTTTTATATAGCTATGCCATTGCTAAGAGATGCTTGTGTAGTATACTATTTGTCGCATCTATTAGATCAATTCATCATTTGGATACCAAATTATTATGTTGGCTTTCATGACACTAAGTCATATAGTGAGAGTGGGATATGTTAAAAGGTGTGTACATCAACTTTTGTGTTTGTACGACTTAAGGGATTTACTACAGATACTTTGTCTGTATGTAGCAAAAAGGGAGGGATGAGTACTTAAATGGTCCATTGATTTACTTACACCAGCTTGAATGTGTTTTTCCATGTTACTTCATTAATGAGTCTCTCGGCAATTAGGACTAATCTTATTCGGTTGAATTTCCAGATTCTTGAATGGTTGAGATGTTTCCATGATTGTACCAGACTTGTAGCAAGTGTTATTTTTCTCTTGGATATATGTTTTGTTTACAGTTTTATTAGCTTCCGGTAGCTAATGATTTATACTTCCCTTGCTGTGTATGAATTTTGTATATTCTGGAGAGGGAAAATGAATCTCTACTGCCGGTACGAACAGGTAGAAATTGGTTGATTAAGCCAAATTTTGATCAAAATTTAAGGTAATTAGCAATAAATGTAGATTAATGGGTGGCGGGTTACTGATCATAAAGTAAGCCTGATGGTGCTAATGAATAAAGGGTTAGTAGATCAATGAACAACCAGGTAAGAATTTAGTTTCAATAATTAGATGAATGCAGTTAGATGTTCTTCATGTAAATGGCTTATGAATAGTTAATTTGAGACCATGTTTAACGTTTTGTTTATTACCTAAAGCTCATTTGTGTACTTGTTAATTTAGTGGATTCTTCTGCCTATTTAAACTGTTCATACTATGGATTACTGATAGCTTAAAGAACTAAAACATTAAACTTCTATATTGAATGTGTATGGATTGCATTTGGCTTTTGTCTAACCTAAGCTTGGATTGGGTACTTCAAATGTTGACTGAAATATGGTGGTACTGGCAATGTAGAAAGATATCTTTAATTTATGAATCAGAACCGTCGTTGTTGGCCATAATGGTAAAAGGGGTTTCATAATATTTTCAGTATTGGTTTCCTAAAATATTTAGTGCGGTGCTATAGCATCCCATTCTTATAATACTGCTGGCGTTGTGATGAGTAGAGATTGTTGCTCTTACGAAAAACAGTCCATACAATCTTATGTGAGAGATGAGCTACAGATGTGCCCTTAATATTGTTAAAGTATACTGTGTACACATTATGTTTTCTATTGTCTACGAGAACTATATCTTAAATGTACATAATAGCTACATGTCTTGGACTGTTGGTAAACTTGGTTATGTCGAGATTGAAGGGTCTGATTTGTTTTGGGGACCACTGTATATAAAGTTTCGTTGGTCGTCAATTCTAAATAAACTGGCAGGTCTTAGTCGATGCTTAAGGATACCTTTTGATGCCTAACGTGTACAACCGGTGTAGGATAGAGTGATGTGCTGATGTTGGTACTAATCTATCCACTGTTTAAGATTTGTTGGTACCTAGTGAACTATGATGTATTCGCCGATATGGTTTATATGATCAGCCTTTGTCATGTCAGGACTAAAGTGGCATGCCTATATGATAGTGTATCGTTCCTCTTGCTAGACTTTTTAGTGGAACTTTGAGTACTATTTCATGAGAAATATCATTGGAATCAAAGCTAATTTAAGCTGTGTACGGGCTGGTATTGCATTAGATGACCACGTGATGTTGACTTGGTGTTTTTAATCTCATTGTCTAAATATTTAGTGTTATATTTTGTGATTATAATTTCTGTTGTAACTTGAAATATTCATTCAGCTTTGTGCTCGTTTGTGTTTTATATGGTCGGTATGTGTGTATGCAGATTCTATTTTAATTGCTCACTCATTTTGATCTTGCTTCCGTTAATATTATGTACTAGGAATGACAATGAATAGTATTTGTTAATATGTATTACTGTACAGTAGAGATGTACATAATAGCCTAGTTAATAGTTTGTTCCGTGTACACTCTAGTGGTATCTTTGTTGTTTATGCTCACAAATATTATCATGCGAGTATGTGGATTTTGGTAAACTCCATTATTTCTTGACTGATTTGAACTTCAGAAATAACTGTTAACTTGAATGTATATTGATCTGCGTATTTTTTTCCGGGTTTGGTTATAACAGTAACCATCGGAATTGGCTTCCAGTGATTGTTAAACGCTGGAGTGGAATCAGTTTACTTGATATCTGATAAGAGATAGTTGCTACTATTGTGGGTAGTTCATACTATCTAAACAAAGGATGACGAACTATGGTCGTGCTTAATCCCTTCGAGCGACGGAGAGGGTTGGTTATTGCCAAGCAGTTCATACCATCTATTAGAGCATCCACAATCACACGATTATACCCAAAGATCAAA
The DNA here is from genome assembly GCA_023531435.1 of Papaver californicum. NCBI lineage: Eukaryota > Viridiplantae > Streptophyta > Magnoliopsida > Ranunculales > Papaveraceae > Papaver > Papaver californicum. The sequence continues at coordinate 976,209 of JAJJMC010033707.1, read as the reverse complement.
GATTAAATTTTTTGATCTTTGGTCTGGGTCAAAAACAGCGGTGAATGATCAAGCGAGGCCGTAGAGTACCGTTTGTAGGTAAGCGAAAGAGCACGATATCGCTTGTAAAGACGGACGAAATACTAATACTTCGCCTGGTACAAGCGGGATAGTGGCTTTCCGCCTGAGAAACAAACATACAGGCGAAATTTCAACACCCCGCCCACTCCCCAAACGAAATTTTAGTATCCCGCTTGTATAAGCGAAGTACTAGAATAGCGCCTGTGAATTATGCGAAGTAAGCGTGCGAAAAAAAAACTGGGCGAGATGCTGTAGTAACGCTTGAACTCAAGCGAGATGCTGGAGTTGCGCCGTCTTCAACGTGCGAATTAGGTGTGTGGGGGAAAAGGCCGGGCGAGCTACTGGAGTCCCGCTTGGATTTAGGCGAGACTCCAAGATCTCGCCTGTCCCCTTCCCCCATTTATAACCGTAAACTCTCTATTTCTTTTTTCCATCTTCACCTCCTGTCCATTTCCCCCATTCGAAACCCTAGCCGCTCGCCTCCCACACCCCCATTTTTCCAACACTTCCATCCTTTGACGAGAACCCAAAGCTTCGTTTCTCATTTTGTTACTTCGGTCAAACATATTCCAAGCGAAATCAAGGTATATCTTCTACAAACTAAAATTGAATTTACTTGTTTTAAATTGCATATTTACTTGTTTTGATTTGATATGCAATTTAGATGATGTTGTGGTTAAATTAGTTGTATATGTTGTTTAATTACCATATTATAAACCCATTATTGAATTATAAATTTGTGTTCTAATAATAAAATTTGGATTTTAATTAGGGTTTTTGTGCATGTTATCAATTAGGTTTAAAAATTTGTTTATATTTGTTAAATTGAACATATAATAGAAATTCTTGTTGTTTAATTTTAGTGGGTTTATGTTTAATTTTAGGTTAAATGTAGTATGTTGTGTAGAAATTAAAGGAATTAATTTTGATTTAATTTTAAAATAATGTGTATGGATATATTTGAAATTGTGTATTTTGTCATAGGGTTTATGATAAATATTATAAATTGGGTATACTATTATTGATGATTATTTGTTGTTGCATGTATATAATTTATTAATTGGTTGTTTAAATTTAATTGGTTGTGGTTAAATTGTCGATATGTATCGAATTGCTATTTTATGTAGATTCTGAAGATGAATTTCGATGATATGTATCGAATAGTTAGAGTGCCAGGACATCCACATGGGTTGAGTCAGCTCATCATGATAGAACCTGAAGATGGTGGAGTAGTTGATCCAACAAGGGGGTTGAAACGGGGGAAAGGGTAGTTCAACCATCAGTGGTTGACAATCGAATGTTAGCGATAAAGGATAGAACCGATTTGTTGGTTAGGAGACTGACTCGTTCGATTGAGTCTAGGGAGGTGATGAGCATAGAAGAACAACAAAGAGTTCGAATAGTGCTACAAGAGATAACAACCCTTTGTTCTGGTGAAAATTAAGATTGCTAGAACAAACTAAATTTGCTAGTTATGGTTTTGAACTTTATGGTGTGTCCCTTTATCTTTCAAAGTGTTGAACTTTATGGTGTTGAACCTTTTTAGTTCTTTTAATTTACTTCTGTGGTTAAACTTGTACGGATACCAAATGTAGTTGGCAAGTTATTTATCAATTCATCTCAATGCGTTGTCAAGTTATTTATCAATTCATCTTAATTTATTTTGAATTATTATGTAGTCATTCTATTATCATTTCATCGCAATGCCTTGTCAAGGGAAAGCAAAATATCTCTGACCAAGTTAAATATTATTAATATTATTTAGTTAGTCTATTTTTATTTCATCTAATGTTATAAATTGCTAGACATCTCATGTTTAATTTTAGTGGGTGGGTTTATGTTTAATTTATGGTTGAATGTAGTATGTTGTGTACAAATGAAAGGAATTAATTTTGATTTAATTTAAAAACAAATGTGTATGGTAGTATTTGCAATTGGGTAGTTTGAATGAGATTGGTTATAATTGGTGACATTGTTGTATTTTGATAATGGTATATGTATTTTTCGAATGTCTGATGTATAATTGTTGGTACAAATGTGTATGGAAATAGACAATTACATTCAAATTTAGTTGGTGTTAAATTAATTATAATTGTTTAAGCATTGTGGTGAATTATAATTAATATTGACAATGTTCTATTATTTATTTGGACAGATGTCTAGCAATGTTGTTTCGAGATGGGTAGGTAGAAAGAAGAAAAGCAAAAAAGCTAAAATCGCAACTGATTCTGAACCTGAATCCATGGTCCCCGAGTCGGTAGATGTCCCGGGGTTGGAACACTATAACGTTGTTGAAGATACGGAGGAACACGTTTCGACAAATATTACATATTCCTCCGACGCCAACTTCAGGTTTGACCATCGTGGCTCTCTCAAATCAGTTATACAGATGTACAAGAAAATCACTAAAGAGTGTAATAGGGTCCAATATATAATAGAAATGGGAGGTTGGGGCAGATTACTATCCCTACCTTTAGTAGATTCATCCCACGCTCTTATTGATTATATTGTCGAGCGGTTTTGGGATACAACAAACACATTTCACTTTTGTTTTGGAGAGCTTGGGTTCACTCCCCTCGATTGGGTTATGTTGACCGGGCTTAGTATCGGTGTCGGGAGATCTGTTCCTTATGACCCAGCTAAGTACAAATTTGAGTATGTTCGTGACAATATCTTTCCTGAACTGAAAGATAATGCGGTATGCAAAAGAGAAGGTGTTCCCCAACAGTGGGTTTCGGATGCCATCACTCTCAAGTTTTTGACCACCTATTTTGATAAAGATACATTGCACGCGGCGAACGATGATAGTGTTCTTGCTGATAGAGTAGCGAGGGCGTTCTATATGTATGTTCTGGGGAATTTCTTTTTCCCAAATGCAAAAACCTACATTGATGCAGGATGGTTGGCTGCCTTTGATAATCTAAATGAAGTTGATCAATACGACTGGGGTGGTCCTGCATTATCAAAATTGTATTCGGGTCTTGCCACGGCTTCAAGGGGACAAAAATCAGTATCCGGGCCGTTCCAAATTTTGGAGGTAATTTAATTAACCTTATTCAAAATTTTATAGTCGAAATATTTAATTGTTATGTTGTTAAATCATTTTTAAAAAAAAATTATTGTAGTTTTGGGGCTACGAATATCTGGGGATATGTCGTCCAAATATCCCTTCGGCTGAAAGTGAACATGAATGGCCTAGATGTCGTAGGTGGGTTGCCTCCCGGAAGAAGGGTGTTGACATAGTGAAGACAAGGACTAAACTGAACCAGTTATCCGTAGACGTCGTGACGTGGCAACCATGGGTTACTGCAATTAACTACATACCAGAAGATATTGCCCGCAAAGCAATAGAACTTTCTGGACAACGAATAACGTTCACCTGGCTTTGCACTGTATGTTTCCTAGTCCTTTTCTTATACTCAATTTTTTTCAAACTCGTACTGTTCTGAATGGGTAGGTATTCATTTATTTTCATTTTATTGGATAAAGCACAATATGTATCTCGGAGATCGCTGTTGGAGGCAGAACAACCCAACTTGGGGTATTCCTGCAAACCCCCCTGCTTGCATCTCCAACTTTGTAGACGACGAGATTGAGGACATGACATCAATTTCTTGCGTCAATGCAAGTGAATACGTACGTGTCGTGGAGTACGATGTTTATTATGAATATTGGAAACATGTTACCAACCTCTACAAATATGTCGCGCAAGTTGATTGGGAGGTTGAAACGTATGGCTATGCAGGTGACCGTATCAAACACAACATCCCAGGCCTCGTGATCATGTGCCCATTCCTCCCCCCCAACAACTACCATATGTAAGTTATTAACAAAGTTTTGAAAAATTGAATACAGATTACACATTTAAGCTTCTGTGGTTATTCTAAATTATTATCATCGCAGGTGGCGGCTTATGATTTGGTGCAACAGTTTGCAGATTTTACGCAAGAGTTGCGGGATTTTACATTAGCTGAAACCAAAGATCGGATGGACTACATGATTCGCAAAGAAGTGGAGTTCCACCATTTTCGGAATCAATCAGCCGCTCAAATGAGCCTCCTACAAGATCAAAATACGTTGCTGACCAGACAGCTTACCCAGTTTCAAAGTGCAGAACAACCTCTTGGATTCGCCTCATATGCTATGACCACACCTCCGGGACCTTCATCAACAGTTCTACCAACGCAGAACGTCAGACCATCTTTCCCGCCATTTATTCCACCCAGATCAAACTCCGGTTAAACAATAAATTAAAATTTCGAATGACGATGTATTGTACGTGTTCGGTTATTTTTATTGTTGATTTACGGTTATATTAAATGTTACTTTTTAGTATTCCGTTTATGTAGTATGATAATTTGACAGCTCATTACGAAATTTAAATGCCTGTTTTATTACCGTTATGCTACCCTTATGTTACCGTTATGTTACCGTTTTATTACCGTTTTTTTGTCCTTGCATAACGGCTATTTTTTTTGGGTTTATACTACTATAAATAACATTCAATAGCTACACAACTCATTTCATTATTCCCACATTTTATTTTTCAATGTCTGGTTACGAAAATTTTACCCTTAATGCAACCAATTTTACTTTAGATGAAGATTTATCCATATGTCGAAACATAGTGTTACATTATCCAGCAAGGGGTCAACAACGTGATATCAATGGTTGTATGACCATGGAATGGTTGGAACACACACATGCTAACTTTTGCGATGAAACCGGTAATCCCAACAACCGGAACAGAGCAGGCCTTTTTTGTCGATATGTGGAAATTACTAAGGAAGTATTAGAATTTTCTTCTTTAACTGCTAGGGTCAATGAATTTCGTCTTAGGAATGAAACTGATGATGAAGTTGTTGCTCGATCACTACAGGAATGGACAAGATGGAAACGATGTGATTTCCGGTACAAACCTCATTTTGAGATATTAAGGGTAATGGAAGAATTCAACCCTTTTGTGTTGATCTTTGTACCTAGTAGGGCAGCACTTCGTCAACGTCGTCCGACAAGCCAATCCTTTCGGTTTCAGTAAAAGGTTTATTTGTTAAAATATTCCTCTGTATCGGGAGTTTATTTTTCTTTCCCTTTCATGTATTTTTTTCTGATTTAATAAAAGTATTGTATTACCTTAAGTTATTGTTCATTTAACGACGATTCAGGGGATATTATGAGGTCATTAGCATTTTAAAAATTGAAACTCTAAAAATAAATAACCGTTGAACTTTAACTTCAATTGATAATTTTAGGAGTTACTTGCGATTACATTTTGGATTTCATGAACTCATAGCTTGCTACAAATATGAATTCTTCCCCCTTTTCCTGAAAGTAGTGCATTTTAGCAATTTCCTCCTACACAAGGGAAGAAACAGTTATATAATTTGTTATTTGTAATTGTTGTTAATGAAAGAATACACAACTTTTGTAATGGTATGGATACTTACAAATTGTTGGATCGATAATCCTAAATGGGTGTCGTTAAAGATGCGTTGTTTATAGATACATAATCATCTATTCCCTTTCGAATAACTTGGTATCTATCATAAATCTGTACAATAGATCTTTGGTTTGAATTTCCATATTCCTCACCAAAATGTCTGTAGATCCTCCCCCATACAGTTTCTAGATGAACAATTCCTACTATAACATCTTCACGTAAGGTTTCGTAATACCAGGATTTTGTTATAGCCAAGTCTTCGTCTGAATGAAATGTTGACATGGGTGTACGTAAGTTATGAAGTTAACAAAGAAGGTGTTGGGATTAAATACAGAAAAATAATATTTTTAATTACATTGGCTTGTCAAGTTATATTAAATGTGTCTGACAAATCTGAAAAATAATCCTTTAATTGAAATGAGGTCGGTGTATTGTCAATTCATGTCATTGGCTTGTCAACTTATATAAAATATCTCTGACATATCTGAAATTTTAGTCTTTTAATTG
>JAJJMC010033707.1:925465-970192 GCA_023531435.1 Papaver californicum | reverse complement strand
AAATGTGGTCGTTGTATTGTCAATTCATGTCATTGGCTTGTCAAGTTTTATAAAATATCTCTGACAAATCAGAAAAAAGATTCTTTGCAATGAAAAATGTGGTCGGTGTATTGTCAATTCATGTCATTGCCTTATCAAGTTACATAAAATATCTTTGACATAAAAATAAATTGTGTTTAAAATTCTCCCTTTTTTATTATAAATAACCACACTAGGTTGTCAATCAATACAAACCGAGTTTTATAATCATCTCTTGCTCCTTAAAAAATCCAGGACATAACAAAATGGCAAACTATGTAAATCATATAGACAAGTATGGTTCCTCTTCTAGTTATCCTCACTATGTTTCTTATACTTCTTCTTCTTCTGGTTCATTAAACGATGATGATAACACAAGTTACTACTCATCCGATGAAAGTTCACTTGAAGCGAACAGTAATAACCTAGCAGTTACTGCTGGTTTAATGTTGTCAACTATGAACCCTCCACATACACGTATAAAAATACCAAGACAACGTGATGTAGGTGCTAAAGGTCTATGGAGAGACTATTTCTGCAGCAACCCGACATTTCCCCCCAATTTATTCCGAAGAAGATTCAGAATGCGTCGACAATTATTCAACCGTATTTTGGGTGATGTTGTGGCTGCAAATAGTTATTTTGTGCAAAAAATAGATGCTTGTGGTGTTCCAGGATTAACCCCGCACCAAAAAATTACTGCAGCTATTCGTATGTTAGCTTACGGATGTGCGGCCGATGCAATCGATGAGTATTTACGTATTGGGGAAACTACAGTTTTGGAAGCAACTCGTAGATTTTGCAGGGTGATAGTCCAATTGTACGAGGAAGAATATTTGCGGACACCAACTAAGCATGATGTTCAACTCCTTCTTGATGAAAACCAAAAAAGGGGATTTCCAGGGATGCTTGGTAGTGTTGATTGCATGCATTGGAAATGGGACAAATGCCCATCGGCGGAATCCGGTGCTTATACCGCCTACAAGGGTAGCGAAAGTATTATCCTTGAGGCAGTTGTATCGTATGATCTTTGGTTTTGGCACGTATTTTTTGGTATGCCGGGTTCAAACAATGATATCAATGTGATGAACCGTTCTTATATCTTCAAAAAGCTTATCAACGGTAAAGCACCGGCAGTAAACTTTTCAGTCAATGGAAATCAATATAATATGGGGTATTATCTTGGGGATGGAATATACCCAGACACATCAACTATTGTAACTACCATTAAACATCCAGACTCCCAAAAGAAACAGAAATTTTCTGTGATGCAGGAAGGTTGTCGAAAAGATGTAGAACGGGGTTTCGGGGTACTACAAAATCAATTTGCAATCATCAAACAACCCGCACGTATGTGGAATCCGGACGTGTTAGCGTATATAATGAAAACAGTCATTATTCTACATAATATGATAGTGGAGGATGAATGTATTCCCGGTGATTGGCCGCATGACTATGAGCAACGCAGTCACGGTGCTCCGGTTGTTATTTCAAGGGACAACACTGCTCAACTTTCTAGAATGATGAAGGACCAACGCAGACGTGCAGTATTCGATAAACAAACTGGGGTTCGTTTGAGAAATGACCTGATCGAACATATATGGTCATCTGTTGGGGAAGAGTGAACTTTTATATGGGCTTTGGGGGTAAATGTGTTGTTAGTGGACCCGTGGTTAAAGCGGAAGATATCTTATCTTTACTTATTTTAGTCGCGTTATATTTTAATTGTTCTTCGACTCCACCTAGTATTAGAAGTAATTTTAAAAATTAATTCTAAATTAAATTTTTATTTTAAATTAGGATTCGTTAAAAACATAAAAATCCATTGGTTAAAAAATATACTAAAAATTCTTAATAAATTGCTGGTTTAAAACTCAATATGACAATGGTAAATAATAATCCGGACGTTATGATTGGTTTAATCTTTTCCTCAAAATTTCTCCCTTCCTCAGTTCGATGTACTGTCTCGATACATCATCCATTTGGGAGATATCCATCGTCATTATACGAAATTCCTCTTCTGCTTCTTGCCTAGCTTGTATTGCCGTAAACTTTGCATTTGAATCAGCTAATTTAGCTTCAAACTTTGCTTTATCATTAGCTAATTTTGCTGCAAACTCAGCTTCTCTTTGTGCAATCTTCATATCTCTTTGTTCGGTACATTTGGCGTTGAAGCTTTGTTGCTCTCTATAAATATTTTCCATCATTTGTTGTTGTTCACCAAATCTTGCTTTCCCTTTTGTCTTCTGTCGTTTCGCCTCTTTTTTCCCCATTGGACGGATTATTGTGTTGGGGATATCTCCAAGGTCTTCAAAGGCGCTGGGACCATCAAGGCTTAAGTCTGCTGTGTCATGTACGTCCTGAGATTCGTTGTCGTAATCAGACTCTCCTTGTGATGAATCAAAAACAGATGTTGACCTTCTAGAATATTTAATATTATCTAACATAACTGTGTAGCAATCTTCATGTTTAAAACTTCGACCAGTTGCTTCCTTGAAAAGCCTACGTACTTCTGCAAACTGGTGTTTCAATACAATGTTGTTAAAGGATATACAATCAAATAGATTCATGTAATAAGCATAAATAAACGAGTTGTTACCTTATTTTCGGGGCCCCATCCAGTATGATGTTCCCTTTCAACTTCACCCTCCTTTGCAGACATAAGCGCGACATCCTTACTTATAATTTGAAATCGTTTCTGAAGGAAGGTCCAACTTCGTTCTGGCATAGAAGGTATAGCTTCTTTCATCCGACATAGTATACGTGACCATAATTTTTCTTCACATTGATCAGTACCAATGCTACAATCTTGAGAAATAGACAAATGAATCGTACACATGGTAACATCTTCGAAAGACGAAAAATTTGGACCTCGGGGTTTTGATGGCGCCATTTTACTAATCTAATTCAAAACTTATGAAATAAGAACTAACTTTTGAGTTTTCAACTCTACACAATGTATGAGTTTAGTAAAATGCCATTGGTTTAGTATCACATATATATAGGGTAAATATATAGCCGTTAAACGGTAACATATCAACGGTCAAAAATTAACGGTCAAAAATTAACGGTCAAATACAAGCGGACCGTTGGGATCGCGCCCAGCTCCTAGCGGAGCCTTGGCCCCTCGCCCAGACACAAGCGGTCCCTTGGGGTCTCGCCTGTCTCTTCCACCACAAGCGATATCCCAATTTACCGCCCAACCCAAGCGGAGACTTGGCCCCTCGCCCAACTCCAACGTTGCCTTGGGACCTCGCCCAACTCCAAGCGGACCTTTGGAGTGCCGCCCAGGTCCAAGCGAAGTCACTGAATCTCGCCCGTGTATTGAAATTTTAGGCGAAATCTCTGCTTTTCGCTTATGAGTGGGCGAGCTTCTAGTTACTCGTCTGGTGGAGCGAAAGTTTAGCGTATCGCTTGAGCTGGCGAAATGTCAACCCTTCGCCCGTGTTTTTTAAGCGAGATGCTGGTCCGTCGTCTGTTCACAAGCGAGGGAGTAGAGTTTCGCTCGACTATAACTTTTGATCGTCGATCAACGACTTCTTTTAATCCTGAACAGTGATTTTCAACGATTATAAATCAAATTTAATCGCACCGCTGCGGTTGATTTTCAACGATCATCGATCAAATTAAATCTTTGATCTTTAATTTGATCGATGATTGTGGATGCTCTTAGGAGATGATTGCAATCTTAGCAATTTATATCGTTGGTAAGAGGTGGTTGCAGTTAGCCTACTGGGTGTTCATACTACCTTGAGAGATGATTGTAACCTCTTCGAGGTTGTTCATATCATCTAATAAGAAATAAATGTGATTGTTGGATACCAACTCATATCACCAAATGAGATTTGGAGATAATTGTTGCCATTTAGAGGCAATTCATATCATCTGAGAAATTATGATGATAATTCATACCATTGATCTGGAAATGATTACTAACTCTCCTGACTAGTTCATATCATTTGTAAAAGATGGTCGGTTTAGCTTGACCTAGTACTGTGAATTGCCAGGCTCACTGGGGCTCTTACCTACGGGTGGTTATCCGGAAGACCGTCGCTGGAACGGTGGTAGACAAAGGGACTGATCATCCCCACCCGTTGCTGGAACGGTGTGTGTTGTCAGGCCTGCTAGCTCCGACTTACGATTGACAACCCGGAAGACCATTAGTTGTAACAGTGCCTGGTATCCGACCACTCGGGCAGGAGATCTTATATCTTCATAATGAAACGATGGAAATCATATGTAGGATTCGATGACCCTTGAAATATAAAAGTTATCGTTGCGTGCTTATAAAGCAATTTGGAATAAATTGGTGAACATTTGTTTGGAAAGATTGAATTGGTTCCAAGAATTTGAAATTCCGGTTTTTCGAGTGGCATATCGGAAAGTTGGAGCTGACCTAATGGACCGAAACCCGACCCATTGGAAGCAAAAAGAAAATTCCGGTCTGTCACAAAATTAGATTAGATTAGATTAGGTTAGGTTCTTAACTGGGAGTGACAGACCTTTGCCGTCCATAAATGTTGGTAATCAAATAAGACGAAAGATCTATCATTTGGCTCACCTCAAGGTCTTCAATTCTCCCTGTCGGGAAAAAGAACCATGTTGTTAATCACTTGAGTTGTTGTAAGAGGAGTTGACTTCTTCTCTCTCTTTTTCTTTCCCTTTAGCAATTAAGGGACCAACACTTGTTTCGCCCCTATGTTCTTCCACAATCTCATGTTGTTGTTGTGATTGAGAAAGCACAAGTGCACGTTCAGTTACTTCTTATTTTTGTTCACCAATAACCAGTGCACCTTTCTTCCTTTTGTCCGCACCTAAATTTTTCTTGTGACAAGGGGTTGGAATCGAGTCAGCTCTTGGTGTTACCTCTTGCGTTCTTCTCTTCTTCTTGTCATTCTGTGGCCTAAAACAAATTAAGAAGGTATGTTCAATACAAATAACAAGAAAATATAGCTAATAAAGATAAAAATCCAAAAAAATTATGCTTCAAAATAGGAAATCAATGTCGTTTACGGCTGGAAATGAGCTCCTACGATTGGGTTAAAAATATGTACGACTGGCTTATCCAAGAACTGACCTAGCCATTAGCTAAAAAAATAAAAATTCAACCCAAACTCATGGTCAGTTACGGCTAGGAATAGTCATTTACGGTTGGGTCGAGTTTTTCTACGGTTGACTTTTTCAAGCACTGACTTAGCCGTAGACTATAACAAAAATCCCAACCCAAACTCAGAGTCAGTTACGACTAGAAAATGCTATCTACGATTGACTTTTCCAGGCACCGACCTAGCCGTAACCATATTGTTTATGGTTAGGAATGTTTAATTTTCTAACCATATTGAAAACAATTACAATCTTTACGGCTGGGAGTTTATATCTGCCTAACCGTAAATGGGAAAGATTCAATTTTATAGCTGGAAGTTTATCTTTCCCGGTAGTAGATAGGTATGAAACTTATTTTTTAAAATTTGATGACGTCACATCTTAACCATCCAGTGGGGATAGAGGTACACGATGAGATGTTGCTTGCGCATCACGCGATCACAAATTTTTCCTGACTGATTCAATTCGGAAAGATGTGTCTAAAGTACACCTGATTTTGATGTGCATTTATTAGGAGGAATCATGCTTCAAAAAAGAATTAGGAGGAATCTTTCAACACTAGAAAACGAATGACAAGGCATTAAAGTGGTTTACACCTGTCCTTTTCTATTGAACCTCTGTATCAGGCATGGATTTGGTTAACTTACAACAAGCACGTATAAAATTTCTTAGAGAGAAGAAAGCTATAGACAACAAAATGTGCCAAACTCATAGACCAACTTACTGCATATTGATCTGAACAAGGGGCAGTACTTAGTTACCGGAGGTAGGATCCACTGAGTTGGCGATATCAACGACAAATCGATATTTAACATGCTTAACGCTCCAATGGAACAACTGCGGGAAAAAAAAGAGATTTTAGTTGTTTCCCAAAGTCTTGATCAGGGGACCTAAAAGGTTAATAATGGGTTATTTTAATTTACACCGTAAGTGTACGACTATCAATAAAATAATATGTAAACATAGTTTATTCGACAGAGATTATAGAATTGTGATTTCCAGTATTTAAGTAATCAAGCGCTAATAACAAAATTGATATTTGATAATTTTATTCTAAATTAAAAATTCTAAAAATACTAAAAATGATTTACTAATGAAAGAAAACCTTGGACTTCAGATTTTATCACTACTGTGTGTACTAGATGTGTGCAACCATTCTCTATATTATTCTCTATAAAATTACTCAAGACGGCTTAAGACAATCATTTGCATCTTGGAAAATAAATCGTTTTAATTTAATTTATACTTCTCAAAATACTAGTAATTTCCTCCACTATAATATGCTATTCTCTGAAAGAAAATGTATCACATTAATAAAGCATTAGGGCACATGAAGGAAACCATTATCATGATTAAAAAAGAAAATATGACTAAGAGAATTGGTATATAAAAAAATAGTCACAAGATGCTAGCAAACATAGTAGGATGTCCTCTCCAATCTTAGGTGAGGGTTCTTAGCTATTCATTTCAAAAAGAATGGAAGAAAACATAGAAGATGTCATTTTATTCATGATTTAATAAAAGAATTACAATAAAGCACCGACCAATTGAGTCGTTGAAACAATAGAATTATCTATCGAGTTAACGACAGACTTCTAGAGGTGTTGGCACTTTTTGTGACGTTAATCCAGAACTGTAGCAGATATTGTTCCAAAAATTGTTGTAAAACCGTTAAATACGAGAGTATATATCACGGTTTATAACGACAGTTTCGGAGAGCCTTTTTCTTTTTCTTCTTCTTCCGCCAAAAACCCTAGTTTTCTGAGATTATTTTTTTTCTTTGAGTTCTCTGGCTCTTGGGGTTCCCCCCAAGCTCTTCTCTTTGACTTGTATTTATAGTACAACATCAATCAACTCGATTAGCTTCACCAAATCTCTTCGAATCTTCACTCTTTAATTCTCGGGAATATTTGATCATCAAGGATCGAATCTGTTTTGATATCTTATCTCTTTTCTTTTGATTTGTTACCCGAGTTAGCTAGTATAGTAGTATCACGGGGACATACTTGTAAGAATTAGGAAACAAAATCAACAACTTTCCCGATGAATTTTCCTCCCTTTGTCTGCCAGCGAGAATAAGGTTGATGGCGAGATTTTGTTGCTTGATTCGGAGAGTTTGAACTGTGTACAAACTTCTCTTCTTTAGGAAAGAATATCCTTGTCTTAAAACCAAAATTTACTCCAATATCTTGTTGATTTACTCTTCATAGATCGAGAGAAGTGATATTCCCGCCAAATTTCAAAATTTGAACTAAAAGATTCCTCAGTCTCAATCGACCACTACTTTAAAAAAGTGGCGAAAATAAAATCTAATTTTGGAGAGGGATAAATTTTTTTATATGTAACGATTTTTTTGTTAAAAGAAACTACAAATCTGATAATTTTTTAGTTTGAACATTAATTTTTTTTTTATTTTGAGTATCTATTGTTGGTAGAGTATCTATTGTTGTTATATTTAAATGATAGAAAAAAATTAATCTTATCATGTAACAAGTTAGAAAATGTTGTACAATAATTAAGTGAGCCAAACTTTATAATGGGTGGATTAAGTACAAAATATGAGGTAAAAATAAAATTTTAAAAAACTAATGAGGCTAGAGTCAGAATTAGTCGACCATTGATTGATTTTGCCTATGTCTTTAGACAAAGTAGTGGTCGACAGCTTCTACAATACTCAGATGAAATGCCGGTGGGTGTGGGTGTGGGTGTGGGCTACACTTTTTCCGCCTTTTTATGTATAAAAACACCATGAACCACACTTAAAGTACTGCTCAATGGAAAGATCTTATCTGAGAGTCATTTTGAATGTCGCTCAAGGAAAATTTTCACTTAGTTGGCACTCAAGTAGAGTTTCTAATTTTGGAGCAACCAAAGTGTTGCCCCAATTAACTTTTTTTCTTAAAAAAAGTGGACGACAATAAATCTGTAGTCTAGTGTGCTCCTCTACTACTTTAGACAGTGGAAAAAACATTGTGTTACCTCTCTCTGCTCCATTTTAATATATCTTTATCCTATAGCACTTAGCTCTAAGAATTCAGCAGCTCATTTTCACATTATGAATGAAATATTTAGTCTATAGGAAACTAAAAAATTAAAATAATATTTAGAGCGTATTTGCATCTGCCTTAGGAAAATTAACTTCATCATATGATTTTTGAGAAAATAACTCACCATATCTTCCGACAGTCCCATATTCCAGCCAATATATCTGTATTTATGGTTATCATTCCAAAGAGAAAAATTCGTCTGGATTAGGGGTTGGGATCTCATATGACCGGGACCAAAAAAAACCGATGGAAAATGCAATGCTTGTTCTTAGAGCTCTACAAATATAACATTTTTCGAATTGTGCACACTCCTTTAAAGAGTGTACACAAAACAATTTCATCCTATTGGTTGATCTAACCCAACCGTCAAGTATTTAATTAAATTAGTTTTTATTTTTTTTGAATTCAAATAACATTTAATAATAATAATATTAGATATCTATCGTAAAACAAAGTAAATTCAAAATTCAAAATAGATATTTAGGATAGGTGATTTGATGGAAATTATGTACCTTGATCCGGTTAATCCTATTATGTCTTTTTCATCGATTTATGTTCGATCTTTCTTCCTCTAAAATAGTTTATATTAGTGAACTGATCGGTTACATTTTCATCACTTTCAAGGTCAATTTTTGATTTACATCATCATCAACCAAATTAATTAGTTGACTTTATTCCATAACATTTTCATTACAAGTTTTCCTTAAAAGGTTTCTAGTTTACGGTACTTGGTAATACTATTTTTGAACAACAATAACACGTTTGGGTTAGTAATAATTGAAACATCAAAAGATACTAATCTTGGTTATTTTAATATTCATGAAAAAAAATTCCATCAGAAATCAAAATTCTTATAAATTTATTTATTCAGAATTTCAGGAGGAAAACCAGAAAACGATTAACAATTTCATATCCAATCCTAATTACCTGCTTTATATTTTGATATCCCTCTATTTTAGGAAAATATATGATATTTACCTTATTTAGATTTTATTTGAATTACAAAAACACAAAAAAAAACAATTTAAGAAAGAGTTGAGGGTTGGGTTTAAACCAACCAATAGGATTAAATTGTTTTGTGCATGTTCATTAAAGGACTGTGCACGAAATTTGGACTTACATTCGCACTTGCACGATGAAAATTAAGCGACCCCGTATCAAAATATATCGTAGAAATAAGAATTTAAAAACATTAGGAAAAAAAGTGAAAGTGTCTATTTCGAGGACAACGTCATTATAACGGTTACTCTTTATCGATCTAATTTTATACCGTTGCATCTCCACTATAAATAGATGTTTTTGTTTCTCCTTCCGTATTCATCTTTTTTTCTTTTTTTCTCACTTTTTTATCTCTCTTAGAGATCGACAGACAAAAATTTAGGGTTTTGATAATACTCATTATGGTGTTTTTATTCAAGTTTTTGTTGGATTCAAGAATTAGAGTGAAGCATTCAAGTTATATCTATCAGATTAAATCAGGGTTTGAGAGTGATTTGAAGAGGAGTTTTCTGAAGATCTGATGTTTCTCGTGAAAATTCATGATCATTTTGGATCTTTCATGTGTCGATCTATCCTTTTGAAGAAGAATCAATATAAGTTTCCCCTTCACTTCGCTAGCTACTTTGAAATTTCTTATTTCTGGTGATTGTTTTTAAATTTCTATGTAATTTCTCCAAAAATTTGTTTAAACGTAATTTATACACTTGTGTATCAGTTGATGGGAAAAATAATATATACTACTTTTGATTCTACTTTCTTTTTTTTGAAGCATTTTGATTCTACTTTCTGTGTAAAGATTGGTTCCTTTTTCATTCCTGTTTTATAATTTGTTGTGAATTTTTCCCCCTGCTGATTGTTCAGAGACTTATTCTTAGAATTAATGCTTCAATATCAGGTTTAGGGTTAATGATTTCTTTTTGATTAACATTCCAACTTCATCTTATTATTAGAATTTGCTGATTTTGTTGATTTACGACTTGTGGAGATTTGGAACTGCGGATGAAATTGAAGATCGGCTGGCTTCCTTCATGTGTCGATCTATCTATTGAAGAATAAATATAAGTTTTCCCTTCACTTTCTACTATAATTTCGTATTTATGTTCTGTATTTTCAATGTTCTTGTAAATATTGGGAAAATTAATATACTTCTTAGATCTGTTATGTAATTTTTGGTTCAGTTTATGTGTAAATATTGGTTCCTTTCTCATTCCTTTTTTATAATTTGTTCAATCTGTTGTATAATTTTTTCTCAGAATGCTTCAATTTCAGGTTTAGGGTTAACTAGGGGTCTGATTCAATCGTGTTGTGTTCATATTTTCAAGAAAGTGTTTGAATTTCGTTTAATCTTATCTTTAGGTTCTCATGATTCATTTTCAACTTGTTTTTTCCAGGTGTTTATTATTACGGGCTTTGTTTTTGGTACTGAAGATCAAAAGGGGGCTTCTAATTGCTGTCTAGACTCTAGAATACTAATTTTTGAAAAGAATGCAACAGTAGAGGTTTCCAATGGATTCTTCTGGATTATTGCAGAGCAAAATTGGAGTAAAGGTAAGTTTATAATTTAAAAAAGTCAGTGTTCTATAATATCATTATTTTACTCTAAATTTGCAGTCATGTTAAATGACCTAATATATTCAGACTGTGCATGTAGTAAATGATTACCTTCATGGGTCCGTCTCTATTTCGGATCAAGATATTGTTGCCCAGATATTTAAAGGTGTTATTGTTTTTTTTTTTTTTGTGGTTCTCGTGTGGATGCTGCTTTGCTGGTTTCTCATGGAATTTCCATAAGTCAATGCACAGTTTTGAGCCACCTAATCTAATGCTGGTTTGAATTCTTTTGATGCCGGACTTAATTGAACTCAAAAGTTAAAACGTTTTGTAAAGTTGATATGTCATGTTTTTGAAATTTACATAATTCTTTGATATCAAGCAAGGTCGAAGTTTAGCTAGAGATGTTCACTAAACTCAACAATTTTGGTTCAGTACTCTTTATAGTAGCAACCTATGTAGAATAGTTTCTTATTGTTATTTGTTCTCTTGATACGTCATTTTCATTGTTTTCCAGGGATTTGCAAGCATGAGTTCTAATCAATTACAAAGAGTTGAAACTTTTGCATCTTGAATTTGTTGATTAATTAGCTTGCATCCTGTGTCGGTCTATCTTTTGAAGAATATATATAAGTTTTTCCTTCATCTGCTACTTTGAAACTTTATATTCCTGTTCCATACTTAGTGGGTTCTACATTTTCTTGAATGTTTTGTTTAATATACTTTGTAAATATGTATCTTAACTAGGGAACTGATACATCATATTTCAGTTTCCATGTGATATTCATTCCTATTGCACTCCTCTTTCGTAATCGGTTTGATTTGTTGTGCAATTATTTTCCTGCAGACTTAGGGTTCAGGGTTATGAGTTCCATTGGTTATATGTGTCTCTTTCTACTTTTTTCTCATTTGTTTTTATCACTTTTGGGTTTATATATTCAGAAGACCATGTAAGGGTTTTATCTATTTAGGAGAAAACTGACTGATTATGTTAGGGAAAAACCATAGACTGGTGGTTGTTGATTGAATGTTCATGTTTTTATGAGAGTGTTTGAGATTCATTTAATGTATGATGTTTAACTTTCATTTTAGGTCATGATTTCTCATCAACTTATTTGTTCATTAGGTCTTCATTCTGGATTTTGGTTTCGAAGAGATTGTGTTGTCCGTTCTACTGGTTGCATCTATCAACACCTTATTTCAAATTTTTTACTTCTACTTTTTCATTTCCATGTTACGTTATCAGTTATTGCACTGCACCTTACTTAGTACTATCTTTTTTATCTCCTCGACAGGAGGAGAAGGATCTCGTATAACTCGGATTTTATGTTCTCTCTCAGGGATCTGATGAGGCTTTGGTTGACAGCTTCTACCTAAGGTCTGAAATTGTTACCTTTCCCTCAATTCATCCGTATAATTGTGTGATTTTATTTGTTTCATTTTTTAGGATTGTTGGACTTCAGAGAACTGGCCATTCAGAGGCGACATACATGGTTCTAGGTTCAACTTCAATTTCTGGTTGTTCTGTTGGTTGCAGGATGGATTTTGGTTTAACTATATTAGTTTTTTCTCAGTTCATATGTATAATTGTGTGATTTTCTTTGTTTCAGTTTTTAAGATTGTTGGACTTCAGGGAACTGGCCAACCAGAGGCGGCATACAGGGTTCTAGGTTTAACTTCAATTTCTGGTTGTTCTATTGGTAGCAGGATGGATTTTTGCTTAACTGTACTGGTTTTTTTCTCTTCTGCAGTTTGGCTTTGTTCAAGAAAGCAAATCATTTGCCGACTTACTGAGTGACTTTGGTCATCTGTGTTGCTCTACATTTTGTGTTTTTTTTTTGTCAATTTTCCAGGTTTGGCTCATTTTGTTTATTTACCATATAGAATATTGTCATTTTTCTTACACGGTTTCTACGGGTTTTGTTTTTACAAGGAAAGGAGATTCAGATTCTGGAGGCGCGGAGGGTGATGTTTCTATTTTGATTTATTTTTTGTCACGATATATGATGGTATGATGATTTATCCATGGCTTGGAAACACAAACCCTCGGTAAAAATTGATAAGTTTCCTGAATTTATCCTAAGGTCTGAATGTGTGTTTTCTCAGTTGGTTACAGGGATGGCTGTTGGTATGACTGTGTATTTGTCTTTTCTTATACAATTTTGGCCCCTTTCTGAAAAATACACCACTAACTGACTTTGTAATTGGTATATCTTGGTTTTTACATTCTCTTTCAGGGATCCGACGGGACTTTACAAATTCTATCTCAAGGTCTGAATTTGTTAATTTTAGTTTTTGTTTGGTTTTTTGTTACTTATCCTTCAATTGATTCGCCAAATGTGTCATTTCTCAGTTTCAGGTTTTAGGATTTTAGACTTCAAGGAGTTGGCCAATTTGAAACAACATACTGGGTTCTAGTTTTCCTCTCGAATTTTTGGGTGCTTCTGATGGTTGCAAGTAGGTTGTTGATCTAACTGTGAATTTTTTTTCCCTTCTGCAGTTTGGCTTCATTCGAGAAAGCATATCACTAGCTGACCTAGTGAGTGGTTTTAGCATTTTATATTGCTCCATATTTTGTGTTCTTTTAAAGATTTTTTTTTATGGTTAGTTTATAAATTATCATGTAAAATATTGTCACTTTTGTAATGTTTATTGCAATATTGGAATTTTTGTATATATTACTATTTTAGATTAGAAAAAGGTTTTAGTTTGTTTCAATCATGTTATCTTCTAGCCTAGACAGGGTAGTACAAACTTATATAACTTGGTTTTTATGTTCTCTCGCAGGGATCTGACTAGGCTTTGGTTGACTGCTTCTACCCTAAGTTATGAATTTGTTAACTTTAACTTCTGGCTTGTTGTTACCTTTCCCTCAATTGGTCTGCAGAATATCTGTTTTCCCTATTTCAGGTTTTAGGATAACAAAACTTCATGAATCTGGTTAATTGGGAATGACATAGTGGGTTCTAGTTTCTTCTTGAGTTTTTAGGTTGTTCAGTTGCTTGCAAGATGTCTTGTTTTAACTGTGTATCAGTTTTTCCTTTTGCAGTTTGGCTTCATTTCTGAAATTAGCTGACTTAGTGAGTTCTTTTAGACTTTTTTGGTGCTCTATATTTTGTGTTCTTTTAAAGTTTCTTGTATTGGCTCATTTTGTCTTTTGATCATGTTGATCGTTGTCAATTCGATAACCATATTGCTATTCTGTTTTTTTACAATGATATAGGAAGTGAAATTTCTGGTGGTGCAGAGTGTGATGCTTATACTTTGATTTCTATTGATAGTACGCGTCAAGGATGGTATATTAATTATATCCCTGGCTAGGATATATGTTTCCTCGGAAAAGAGGATAAGCCCCCTCTATTTGAACAATTGCCTCGTGTTCAATTTTAACCAGCTGTCTGTCTTATATATGAAGCTTGCTTGCAGGATATATCTGGTTGCTAACTGGAAACAAACAATATAATGGGTCCTAGTTTTCTTTAATTTTAGGTTGTTTTGTTGGTTGCGGGATTCATGTTGGTTTAACTGTTTAATGTTATTCACTTCTGCAGTTTGGCTTCATTCAGGAAAGCATATTGCTAGCTCACTTAGTGAGTGGTTTTAGACTCTATGGTGCTCTATATATTGTGTTCTTTTCAAGGTTCTTGTATTAGCTCATTTGGTATATTTATCATATAAAAAATTATTCCATGCTGGTTTTTCTGCAAGGATACATACACAACATTCAGTTCTAGTGGCGCAGAGGGTGATGTTTCTACTTTGATTTCTTTTTGGTGCTATGCGACAATGATAGTATTTTTATTTTATCCCCCGGATAGGAAGTAGATATCCTCGGTGAAAAGGATAAGTCCCCTCTTTTTTCAGCAATAATTTGCCTTGTGTGCAATTCTAATTATGGTTTTAACCAACCGTCTATCTTAAGCAGGAAGCTTGCTTGTCGCATCTATCTGATTGCAAATTGATCTATGAGTTAATTTCTTTTCTTAATCTTTCTTTGAACAGTTTCCAATGGAGTTTTTTATTACATGTATACTGATTGACAATAAGGTCATCATTTTATTGTTCAGGTACTTTCGTTAGTGTAAAACTAAAGGCTGAAGTGAACTAAATCTTCAACTTAGAATTGAAATAGGAAGTCTACTTTCTGATTTATTATCAATAAGCTTTTTTAATACATTTCTGCAATGTTATTCTTTCTCTGCTTTTATTTCTCACCTATGGTCTTTGATATAGGCGGTGGTTATAACTTTTTTTCATTCAAGGTAGCGTTTAGGTGCATTGACATGTTACAGTAAGTAGCCCATTCAAAAGAGTTCTTACCCAGATATTTCTTCTTGATAAACTTTGTTGGGTTTAATTATATGCATCGACTCCAATTCCTTGATTTGTTCAGCATTTTGCAAGGTGGTTGACATGTTCATTTTGGTGTTGGGATCTTTTGGCTTCGCACCCTCCGCTTTTTTGTTACATTCAATGTTTATTTTTATTTTCCTTCTTCGTTATTGATTTCCTATCAACATCTTTTTGTCTAAGGTTAGAGCTTTAATATGGAATATGGTTTTTTTTTTATCAACTAGTATTATCTTTTCTTTTCTTAGATAGTTTGGGTAGTAGGAACTCATATAAATTGGTTACTAAGATCTCTCTTGAGGGATCTGACGAGGCTTTGGTTGACAGTTTCTTTCCTGAGGTCTGAATTTGTTAAATTTTACTTTCAGTTGGGTTTGCAGTTACCTACCTATCCCTCAATTGATTCATATATTCTATGATGTCTCTGTTTCAGGTTTTAGAATATCTGGACTTCGAGGAACTGGATAATTAGGAAACGACATACTGGGTTCTAGTTTGCACTTGAATTTTCGGGTTTTTCCTGTTGGTTGTAGGATGGTTGTCAGTCTAACTGTGTATTGGTATTTTGTTCTGCAGTTTAGCTTCTTTCGGGAAAGCACTCCCAAGCTGACTTAGTGAGTGGTGTTTGACATTTATAGGCTCTATATTCTTATAAAGTTTCTTGTTGGCTCATTTTTTCTAGTTGGAACTCGTATCATTTGATTTCTTGTTATTTGTCAGGGATATGATGATGATTTGGTTGACATCTTCTATCTTAAGTTCTGAATTTGTGTACTTTTACTTTCAGTTTGGTTTGTTGTTCACCTATCCTTTAATTGACTTACAGGATGTGTCATTTTTTTGTTTCAGGTATAGGATTCTTAGAGATGGCCAGTTGGAAACATATACTGGTTTCTAGTTTCCTACTTGAACTTTTGGGTGGTTCTATTGGTTCTGGCTGGTTTTCTCATCGTGAATTAATTTTCTTTCTGAAGTTTAGCTTCATTCGAAAAAACATATCACCTGCTGACTTGATGAGGGGTTTTAGCCTTTCCTGTTATTGCATATTTTGTGTTCTTTTTAAGTGCAGAGCGTGATACTGCTACATTGATTTCTTTTGGTAGTATTAGTCAAGGACGGTATATTGATCTTATCCCTTGCTAGGAAATACCAATTCCCGGGAAAAAGGTTGAGTCCCATCTCTTCGAACAATTATTTTTCCTCCTGTCTATTTTTAAATATGATTGTTAGATTGAGTAACTTAACTAAACTAGCAGTTTAACCAACTGTCTGTCTTATATTTGAAGCTTACTTGCAACATACATATATATATATATATGGTTGATGATTGATCTACGCATCGATTACTGTTCCTTACTCTTTTCCTTGAACCGTTTTATATATAATTCATTTATATGTGCATAATGACTGTAAATGTCATGATTAAGAGAATTTTTTGTTGTTTTGGTACATCCATCTGTGTAAAACTGAAGACTGAATTGAACTAAGTCTATCAAATCAGAATTTAAATAGGAAGTCCACTTTTTGATTTATATGATAAATATTAGACTTTTTGTTTATATTTCTGCAATGATATAGTACACCTTCTTTCATTTCTTCTTGTTTTTTCATTTCAGGTTCAAATGTTCTAGGTAAGGTTTAGGTGCGTTGACCAGTTTTATTTCCCGTTACTGTTACAGTATCCCATTCAGTGCATTTCACTCTGTTATTTTATGCAACATTTGTTGTTTTTGTGTTAATGTTTTCTTATCAACATATTTGTGTGATATGGAATCTGGTCTTTAATAGACTGTGTTGTCATTCTACTACTTGAATGTATTCAAAGACCTCTTTTTAGACGGTTTTAGCATGCTGCACCTAGTACTATCTTCTTCTTTTGTATTCTGGGATAGGGGTAGTAGGAACTTGTATAACTATGCTTCAAAAAAAAATAGAGGAACTTGTATAACTTGTTTTTTATGTTCTTTCCTGGGATCTGACGAGGCTTTTGTTTACAGTTTTTATCCCAAGGTCTGAATTTGTTAACTTTTACTTTCAGTCTGATTTTTTGTTACTTATCCATCAATTGATTCACTGAATATGTAATTTGTCTGTTCAAGGTTTTAGGATTTTCAGACCTTATTTATTGGGTTGGTGTGTTGGTTTCAAGAAGGTTCTTAGTCTAACAGTGTATTGGTTTTTCCTTCTGCGGTTTAGCTTCGTTCAGAAAAGCATATCCCTAACTGACTGAGTAAGTGGTTCTAGAAATTTTTGATGCTCTATAATTTATGTTCCTTTAAGTCTCTTGTTTTGGCTCATTTTATCTAGTAGGAACTCGTATAACCTCATTTTTATGCTCTTACTCTGGAATTTGACGAGGATTTGGCGGACATCTTCTATCTTATGGTCTGAATTAGTAAAATTTACTTTAAGATCGCTTTGGTGTTTGATATCCCTTAATTAATTCGCAGAATGTGTCATTTCTCTGTTTCAGACTTCAGGATCGTTAGATTTCAAGGAGCTAGCCAATTGGAAACGATCTACTGGATTCTAGTTTTCCACTTGAATTTTTTTTTGTCGGTTCTGTTGGTTGCAAAAGAGCTATTGATGTTATTATGTGTTGGTTTTCCTTTCTTCAGTCTGGCTTTGTTCGTGGAAGAACATAACTAGATGACATAGTGAGTAGTTCTAGCCTTTTGTGTTGCTCCAAATTTTGTGTTTTTTTTCTTTAAGTTTTTTGTTGACTCATTTTGTCTATTTAATATGAAAAGCATTATCACTTTCTTTATTCCCTTTGTTATGATGGATTTTTGTATATATTGCTATATTCGAGGTTAGCAAATGATATTGGTTTGTTTCACCTAGTATTGTTTTTTTCTCCTCAACTGGGGTAGTAGGAACTCATATGACTTGTTTCACCTAGTATTGTCTCTCAGGGATCTGAGTAGGCTTTGGTTGACAGCTTGTACCTTAAGGTATGAATTTGTGAACTCTTACTTTCAGTTTGTTAGTTGTTACCTTTCTCTGAATTGATCTGCAGAATGTCTCAGGGATCTGACTTGGTTGGTATGTTCTCTCTCGGGGATCTGACGAGGCTTTGGTTGACGGCTTCTACCTTAAGGTATGGATTTGTTAACTCTTACTTTCAGTTTGGTTAGTTGTTACCTTTCCCTCAATTGATATGCAGAATGTCGGATTTTCTTTGTGTCAAGTTCCAGAATTTCAAGACTTCATGAAGCTGGATAATTCGAACGATATAATGGGTTATAGTTTTCTACCTGAATTTTCAGGTTGTTCTGTTGTTTGCAGGATTTCTGCTGGTCAAACTGTGTAACGGTATTAGCCTCTGCGGTTTGGCATCGTTCTTGTGTTGACTCATTTGGTCTATTTATCATGTGAAACATTGTCAATTAATTTGTTAACCAGAATGACATGCTGTTTTTTCCCCAAGGATATATAGACGAAAATTAGTTCTTGTTTCGCAGAGGGTGATGCTTCTACTTCGGTTCTCTTCGGTGCTACGCGTCAAGAATAGTATTTTGATCTTATTCCTAACTAGGAAGTACAAGTCATCAGTGAAAAGTTTATTTTCCCTTTTTGCGAACATCAATTAACCTTGTGTGCAATTCTAGATTATGGATACTTAGATCAAGTCATTTAACTAGCATATAGCCACAGACGTCTTTAACCAACTGTTTATGTTATCCTGAAAGCTTGCTTGCGGTATCTATCTAATTGCTGACTGATCCTTCTTTACGTGTATATACTAAAATATCATCATTGTATTGTCCATGTACTTTCATCAGTGTAAAAATGAAGGCTGAAGGGAACTAATTCTTTCAACTCCGAATTGAAACGGGAAGACCACTTTTCAATTCATTATTAATAATATTTTTATGTACATTGCTGCAATGATCATCCTTCCTCTATTTTTGTTTCTCCCCATTGGTCTTTGATTCAGGCATGGTTATAACTTCTTTTTTCCATTCCAGGTTCGGATGTTCAAGTTAACATTTAGGTGCTTTGACCTGCTACAGTAAGTAGCCCATTCAAAATAGTTCTCTCCGTGATATCTCCTCTTGATAAACTTTATTGCATTTAATGACTTGCATCGACTCCAATTCCTTGTTTTTTCCAGGTTTTCGTAAAGTGGTTGATATGTGCATTTCGGTGTCACAGTAAGTAGCCTGTACAAAATAGTTGTTACAAAAATATTTCTTCTTGATAAACTTTGATGTGTTTAATAAATTGCATTCCATGCTTTTTCCAGGGCTTCATAAGGTGGTTGACATGTACATCTTGGTGTTGGACTCCTTTGGCCTTGACACCCGCTGCTCTGTTATTTTATTCATTGGTAATCGTTTTCTTGCTTCTTGTTAACGGTTTTTTATTCACATCTTTGTGTCTAATGTTAGGTATTTAATATGGAATTTGGTCTTTAATTGAGTGTATTGTGGTTTAGTGGTGAAATATTACTAAGTACTGCTTTCAAATTTATTTTTCTAAATTTTCACTCTCTATGTTAGGCTATCAGATGGTTTATTTTGTTTGAACTAGTATTATCTTTTTTCCTCTCAGATAGGGGTAATAGGAACTCAGATAAATTAGTTATTATGTTCTCTGAGGGATCTGTCGAGGCTTTAGTTGACAGTTTCTATCCTAAGGTCTGAATTTGTTAATTTTTACTTTCAGTTTTGTTTGCAGTTATGTACTTATCCCTCAATTGATTCGCAGAATGTGTGATATCTCTGTTTCAGGTTTTAAAGATTCTTAGACTTAAAGGAGCTAGCCAATGGGATACGCCAAACCGGTTTCTAGTCCACTTGAAGTATCAGGTGGTTCTGTTGCCTGTGGCTGGTCTTCTTACTATGAATTGGTTTTCCTTCTGAAGTTTGGCTTCATTCGGGAATGCATATCATTAGCTGACTTGGTGAGGATTTTAGCCTTTTGTGTTATTTCATACTTTGTGTTCTTTTTAAGTTTCTTGTTTTGGCTCAGTTTGCCAACTGATCATCTAGAACATCGTCACATTTGTTACTATGCTGGATTTTTGCATTTACTTAATATCTGAAATAATGGACAATATTTTTTACATATGTGGTTGCATGGTATTTTAGGTCTCTGAGATTAGTTTTACATAGGACATGCAACATTCTAGTGTATTTTGGTCATTCTTTATTTAGGGATTTGATCTATTCTCTGATTTGAATTATGGAAAGAAATTCATTCCCATTTTAATTTTTATTCTGAGCAGGCTGAAATAATATAGTAAATATCCATAATATAGTAAATATCCTCTTGTTATATATTCGCTTCATCTTGTTGCTAATTGACAAACTCATATCATAGTGTAATGTTGAAGAGCTGATACAAGTTTGAAAAATTAGGTTTCTTTTGGGCACTAAGTTTATATTGATTTTGTAGTCATTGTTGTTATTTTTGTTATTGTGTATTAGAAAGGCTTTAGAGACAAGTTTATATTATGCAGCCAGTTGTTATTGTCTTGTTGTTTTTAACTGTCTGGTATTCACCAATCCTGCTTAGATTCATAGTTTTTGTACACATCCAGTGCCTCATAATACTGGAGCTCAGATCATTGGAAATGAATAAGATATTTTCCACCATTAGGTTTTTTTGTTGTTGTTATGGAGGCAATGTACAGGGATGCTGCAGATCCTAATGCCTAACAATTTATGGAAGAGTGTGATGTATGCATTGTTAGGAAATCTGAAATCAGTGCATTCTGTTCATTTTTCTTAGGCTTTAACTTTAATTCTTAACTGCCGTCTTCGCCTATGAAGATATGCTAAATATTGGCAACCACTTTGTTTTTATTGTTTCTTCAGTAATGTAAAAGCTAGAAATCATATGGAACATTGACATGAGAACCCATTCTGCATAATATAGTGCCCTTGGATTATCATTCTTCCAACTCTATTGGAATGTACTCAGAAGTGCGTTTCTGCTCCATCTTAGTTTAGCTCTTCCATTTTGCGAGGCCTCCCTATTAATATGCTCTATACTTGTGTTATTAAAGTCTAATCATGAATAGTCATGGTTGCATGTTCAGTTACTCTAGTGATTCTGTCAGTTACACTAGCTCATCATTTTCTATACTTCGCATAACTAGTAACTGAGATAACAACAGTTATAACCGAGAGCGCTCTTTCCTAACCTAGTAACATAAGCAGCGCACTCTATATGCTTTTTGCCTGGTCTGTCATACTCATAAAGTGATGGAAACTTTCTAATGATTTTTATCTCCTATAACTGGAAGAGTGTTATGTGCTTAGATTCTCTTTACGGCTGTTAGCCTGTTACCCTTCCGGGTTAAAGCAACAACTTCTGCAATGAGATACACTGAATTGTTACCTACTTGCTGATTTTGTGGTTTCTGGTGTGAGAAATCTTGATTTGTTTATCTCTTGGAATATGTTTTTGGCCTCCAGGTACTTGTGTCGGCGTGTACATAGATTGTCCCATTTGTTCATTGTCAAGATTCTACTATTTATACTTATTTGTCATTTCACCTCATGCTTGGCATGTTGTTTAAACGAGTCATCTTTAGAGTGAGTGCTAATGTAGTATATAGCTAACTAGTTTTTTCTCAGCTTACAATGCATTGATAGATCCAGTATAGTAACTACTGCAGCTATAGAAAGATTGGCGAGAAAGCTGTCACTGAGGTTTTCTTAACAATACTTGATAAGTGTATCAGATGGTGCAAATGCCTGCAAAGACTCCTTGTTTGGAACAGGTAATTTTTGAAGTTGGGAATCCCCATGTATTTTCAAAATTATTTAGTGTTCATATGCTGTTATTGAAACTAACATACCATACTTTCACAGTTTAGAAGCCATAAACAAGACAAGAAGCTATATTTGATTTCTTATCTTTGTACTTCTACATTTTGGGGGAGTCTGCAAGTGTCCGCTTTCTGCCAGAATGCAATTGTTATATATTCCACCATGTTAGTATCTCTTTGGGTGCTGACTGCTGAGTAATCACCTAGACCTATTTGTCCATTAACTACTTTTGAAACTAGAACACCTGAATTCAAATTTCTTAACATTATCTTTTTGTGGTAAGTTGTCTTTTCATTATTTATTTCAATCATTATGTGTCCATATGACAAAGGAATCAACTTGATTTTCTGAGTTATCACGTACCATGAGGTTGCTGGCCTCTTTATTACGTACAATGGAGCTCTAAGCCTTCTAATTCAGTTTATGAATTTATAATGTCCCCGTGGGTTTGAGAATTCCATTACACCCTTATTAGACTGGAGTTTCTTTGGTATGCAGATGACAGAAGAGCTGATGATATTAAACCATGGTGAGGCACAACCAGCTGTTAGCTGTACTGGGGATAATGGTTCCATGTCTTACCTTGAACAAATTGTTTTCCCCATCTATGTCATAAGGTTAGTGTTATCTTATTTCATTTGTAATTGCACAGTAAGTCAATGACAGATTTAATGGATAAGTTGCTTATTGTATAAATGCTCTATCTTGATTGATATATCTTGGAAAGAAGGTATGCCTATAAACTGGAATACCAATGACTAGGAATTAAGATATGAAACATTAGCATGCTTGGTACTCTGTCTATGAGTGGTCCTATTTGTGCATTTGATGTTTATTTTATATGCATTCACTAGCACTTAATGTGGTGGATCCCCTGGTGGTTCAGTTGGAGTTACCTTTCCAGTAGGTAAAGTCCCTTATATAAGACACACTAGAATCAAGGGGAGAAGGTGATTAGAACTATATGAATGATTTTGAAAGACCATAAGTGTGTTTGCTAACATGTAATATCCATTTATCATGTTTCTTTTCTGTTTACCAGAACTATATGATTGACTTTAAAAGACCTTAGTATTTTTTCCAACTCATTGATTTATTGTTACCTACTTAAACTCAAAAATGAATTGTTGCTTGTTGATATGTAGGTTTTCTAGATGTCCTGGTTAATTGTGGGGCTTACACAATAGTCTCAAGGCGTTTTTTATTTGTTTCTTTTGGTTTGGCATCAGCTCAGCATCTATAACGAATACATACCCGGCGAGTCTCTTATTGACTTTGCCTCTTATTACACCTTTTGAAAGCAGTATTGCTGGACTGTGAGTTCTGTAAATAATTTATGCCTTCTTCATATGTGAACTTAGGATCATTCTTCAGGGGAGGAATGATCGGAGCTCAAATTCATTCTTTTTTTGGCTTTATATTCTTATAATGGGTGTTTATGCCGTTTATTGCGTTGTTTCTTACGTTTCTGTCTTGTCACAGGTTGTCAAAAATGACTTATCAGTCTTTTCAATGCTTTTAGTGGATTAATGAGGTACTTCTACCCCTGATTGACCTTTTATATCATAATTGTATTAGAAGTCTTGGCCTGGATCTGATTGTTCTTGCCATTCTTGTTTATTGAGATTGTTGTTGTATTTCAGGAGCGATACTCTGTGGGTTATGGCCTGTTTGAGAGGCTTAGTGATATTTGAGGTAACCTCTACTAACCCAATGATGAGCATACATACTCTAATATTTTCTTGTCCATGGTTCACTGGTTCACTGTTGGTTCATCAGTCTTCAGTTCATTAGGGAATTGATCCTAAAATGCTGATAAAGACAACGTATTTGGGAATGCATTGTCGTGTATGATACTACAAATATAGTTCATTATGTAGAGTGTTTTGGTTTTATACTCATCTAACTATACAAGTTCATTTCCTGTAAATATTTCCAGGCTTTATTCACAACCATCCCAAACTAAGGTTTCTCTAAATGATAAAGTACGTGCATGAAGAGGAAAGAGGAAAGTTCGCTTTTTCATACCAAAGGTACTACTATAACTCAGAGGCTAATGATCCTGGAATTTTCTAGCATTATTCCTGTGATTCACCAAAACTGATCAGACGAAAATTAATACCGTTCCATTCCGTCCTAAACTAGACCTCCTTCGGTCTTTTATCTCTATTCCTTTAGACCAACTCAAGAATTCCCCTAGTAGGAAGATTACAGTTAAGCTGACACTACTGGCTGCTAAATAGGGACTTCGAGGGTGTTCGGTTTAATTCTCCTCAGGCAGCTTATTTGAACTTCAAGCTGCCAGTCAAGGTCCTTCTTGCCTTCTCACTTGTTAGAATGGGCTAGTTATTTTTGCCTTTTTTTTGGCACCTTATCGAGAAAGAAAGAAGGTGGTTTACCTTTCAATGATTTATTAACAAAAACTTAGCTTTAAAAACTCAGCATTCACCTCCCACCAAATTAACACATCTAGCCTCATTCAAAGTCTGGGCATTACACTGTCAAATCAGGTTACATCCAACTCACTCAAAATCCACCACCTACCTTAACACCACAACAGCCGCTCACCACCCTAGTGGACCACATAAAGATTTGGAATATGAGGTGCCCACCAAAAAATTGGCTTTCCCTTTGTAAAGTCACCAAGAAGCATATTCCAGCATTTGATATCCTAGCCACACCATCGTATCATCACCCCCAAACACCATTGTCCCATTTGTAATTCTGAATCGGAAAAGGCTGCACATCTTTTATTCAGCTGGCCAACCATCTTCCACGTATAGAATCTCATGTTCACTCATCTAACTCGAAGCCCCAACCTTCTATACAGATACAGAAACTGAAACCGCACCACCCCAACCAACTCAACACCAACCCAGCAACACCACCCAACAACCCAAAACCCACAACAACCAATCTTTATTCAAGATCCCTTCAATCTAGACATTCCGGATCGAAAAAACTAGAGTTCTCCTAGTTTCACAATGTAGCACCTATGGTTAACAAGAAATCCAAAAGTCTAAAAGCAATCGCCACAAATCTCCTAACAAAATCTACCAAAATACTCGAGTCATGTTTGAAGAATTTGAATGGGCACAACATCACCTGCCACCCATCCTACCCAACAATCCACCTTAATAACACCCATCTAGCACATCCATAGGTTGGGAATCAGGCAACAAAGAACCTACATGTAAACCCAACAAATGCAATAACCATGGTATGGGATTGTATTTTCCCAGCTTTTCTACAAAAATTTGTCACTAATGATAGGAGTGCATTCCCACGAAATCAAGACTCCTCTAATAATAAAATTTTAATTTCCCCTCAAAAATGAAAAATAAAAAATCCCATCACATTTTTTTCTCATAGCCTTTTCCGTACAAAATTGTTATATTAATGCAAATAATAAACGGACATAGGTATCTAAATTTGCATGGTTGCTAATGGGTATGTGTACCAAAATCAATAATATGACGAATATGACGACGCTATGAATAATAATTTAAGAAGACAAATATAGGGGCTCCCATATCTTGATGGGGCTCCAATTTTTTTGTCCCAACTAAAACCTGTGGATAAGGGGTGACCTAGGGGCAATTTAAATGTCAATTTTACCCTTAACCTAATTAAAACTTAAACACACTTAACACTAATCAACTCTCCATGTTTTAATCTAATCAAGAGATTCAAGAACAAATCGACCAAAAGCAATCACCACAAAAACCAACAATGGTGTATCTAATTGATTGAACAAAACCCATGTTATTTTTAGAACTTCTAATTGATTGAATTGAATGATTGATTAAGAATTGGGTTTTTAAAAATATGTACACAGTAGAAATTACGGTTGGGTTCGTATGAAAACCCAACCGTAACCTATGATGTTCTTGAGTGTTACGGTTGGGTTTTGAAGAAAACCCAACCGTAACTTCAAATGTAGAAGATGAAGATTTAAGAATGTTATGGTTGGGAAAGCCAACCGTAACAATTTGCGGATTTTTTTCAAAAAGAATTTACGGTTAGGTTTTTAGAAACACCCAACCGTAACTAATCTTCCCCAATTGTAAAATTAGATAAATATATTTTGAGATTTTTTTCATTTCTATATTGTAGAGAATTGAAAGACGGAGCTAACCCAAAAAAAATGAGGTCAATCGGGACATCGTATGAAGGAGTTATGATCAAAACGGTGACATTTTTATTTGTATCCAGGAAGAATTACGGTTGAGGCCAATAAACCCAACCGTAACTCTGGCCTCTTGAGGCCCAAAATGCTCAGAGTTACAAGGTAATGAAATGAAAAAAATCTTAAAATCTATTTATCTAATTTTAAGATTGAGGTTTAAAGATTAGTTACGGTTGGGTTTTGGCTTAAAACCAACCGTAAGTCTGGGGAAGGTTTATTCTTCATATTACGGTTGGGTTTTTAGGCAGAACCCAACCGTAAATACATGTTGAAATTGTAAAAAAAAACTAACAGAATAAGTTACGGTTGGGTTTTAACCCAAAACCCAACCGTAAATTCTACTGGATACCACAAAATTGAATTCTCTAATTTGTATGATTTTCAGTTTTTCTTTGTTTGAATGACCCAATTTACCTTAAATCTAATTAAAATGATTGAATAAGTTCACTTTTTTGATTTTGAAACCCAAATTTGTCCTTAAAACTCAATGCTCCAAGGGATGGCTTACGGTTGGGTTTTAAGGCAAAACCCAACCGTAACTATGGGAAAAAATGGTGTTCTTCATTTTTCTTCGACTTACAGTTGGGTTTTAAGGCAAAAACCCAACCGTAATTGGTTAATTCTTCATATTACGGTTGAGTTATTAAACAAACCCAACCATAACAAATCTTTAAACCCCAATCGTATAACTAGGTAAATAGATTTTAAGATTTTTTAATTTCTATCTTGTAGAGAATTGAAAGACGAAGCTAACCCAAAGAAAATGAGGTCAATCGGACATCGTATGAAGGAGTTATGATCAAAACGGTGACATTTTTATTTGTATGCAGGAAGAATTACGGTTGGGTTGGGCCAATAAACCCAACCTTAACTCTGGCCTCTTGAGGCCCAAAATGCTCAGAGTTACGGTTGGGTTTATTGGCCCGTAATTCTTCTTGGATACAAATAAAAATGTCACCGTTTTGATCATAACTCCTTCATTGACCTCATTTTTTTTGGGTTAGCTTTGTCTTTCAATTCTCT
Organism: Papaver californicum; assembly: GCA_023531435.1. Taxonomy (NCBI): domain Eukaryota; kingdom Viridiplantae; phylum Streptophyta; class Magnoliopsida; order Ranunculales; family Papaveraceae; genus Papaver; species Papaver californicum. The sequence continues at coordinate 943,127 of JAJJMC010033707.1, read as the reverse complement.
ACAAGATAGAAATGAAAAAATCTTAAAATCTATTTATCTAATTTTAAGATTGAGGTTTAAAGATTAGTTAAGGTTGGGTTTTGGCTTAAAACCCAACCGTAAATTTTACTTGAATCTTCATCTCCTACATTTGAAGTTACGGTTGGGTTTGTTTAAAATAACCCAACCGTAATATGAAGAACAAATTAGTTACGGTTGGGTTTGGTTGAAAACCCAACCGTAAATCTGGGCAAAAATGGTGTTCTTCGGTGTTCTTGGTGTTACGGTTGGGTTCGACATGAAACCCAACCGTAACTTTCTCTGAATCACAAAAAATCAAACTTTCAAATCGTGATTTCATCTAATTTGAGCCATAAAAAGATCAAAGAGTTTAATCTAGAGGTATCTAAATGCTACTACGGTTGATTGAATCAAAATCTAGGGTTTAAAAAAAAAACGACAAAATTTTCTTAAATTTTATCAAGTTTTTCTTCCCCCAAAACATAAATTCAAAAAAATTCAAAATTCAAATCATTTAATTAGGTAAAAAATTATGTTTAATTAATCATGATTAGTTTAAATTATCTTAACTAATTAATGTAATTAAGATTACTAATAGGGGTGGTTTGGGTATTGTGAAAATATTATGGATAAAGGGTTTTTGTGTTTTACTTCTCTCTATTTCGTCTTATTAGAGGAGCCCTTCAATCAAATTTGGAGCCCCTATATCAGCCTTCTAATTTAAATGCACTCAAAAAAATTAAATATACCATAAGATAAAAAATATTTTATTTTACATAAAATTTAGTATACTCCTGAATAATTTAGTACCCTTATTAGGGTTGGTTGCACATTATAAGCCACCTAAAAGTGTTAGAAATCAATTCAATGAGTTAGTGGAGTATGACGAAGAGGATGACGTTAAGGATGATACACCTAGTCAAAAAAATCAAGTTTACTTTGACTTGTGCACACTGCACACTACAAACAGTCAAGTACTAGACTCAAAACTTCAACATAAATACCAAACTTCACAGAAGAATTTAGCTCTCAAAGAAAGAAGAAAGTGTTTGATTAGATAATGGGAAGATTTGAAGTTATCTAGTGCGTGGTATAGCCCTTCTTTGATTGCAAAGTTAAATGTGCTCTACGACTGAAAGGTTTAAATTATGACTACATTGAAGAGGATCTTTCAAACAAGAGTGATTTACTCTTACAATACAATCCAGTTCATTTAGTCTTACAATACAATCCAGTTCATAAGAAGGTCCCTGTTCTTGTTCATGGTGGAAAACCCATTGTTGAATCGTTGGTCATACTCGAATACATCGATGGGACATGGCCGGACAAATACCCATTACTCCCTATAGATCCTTATGAAAGATCTAAAGCTCGCTTTTGGACTAAATTTATGGAAGACCAGGTAAGTAGTTTTTAACTCCGTTTGTACATTAATTAAGCGAATTTTTTCTTCGGTGCTCAGTTGTTTGATTGATCTTTCATTCAATTTGTTGCATATTATACTAGGAACCAACCTTTTGGGATCTAAGACGCGCAACTGAGGAAACAAAAGAGGAAAAAATTCATGTAATCATGGAAATACTAAAGACCATTGAAGAACAAGGCGACAAGAGGTTCTTCGGCGGAGAGGATATCGGATTCATAGACTTAACATTTGGGACCTTCTTTCGCTGGTTTAAAGGATTTGAAGAGATCAAAGAAATGAAGATATTTGAAACTTGTACACGTTTGCAGCCATGGTTGGAGAGGTTTAATGAAGTGGCAGTAGTCAAAAAAAACTACCAAGGTTGGATGAATTGGTCGCCCATTACAAACCTCTTGTTTTGGCTAGATATGGCTAGAGTTGTTGTATCCGTCAATTAGCTTGGAATTTAAGAAGAATTTATCTTCTCAGTTCTTGTAGCTTATCTTTTATTGCTAAATAAAGTGCGAGATTTTAAGTATATGAACTTCAAAAACAAATCTGAATTCTATTGACACAACTAGCACTCCTTACACGCCTCATATATGATGCAGACTAATTATGAATGCGGGCTTAGGCCTTAGTATAGGAGAACATGGCTTATGCAGGCTCCTAAAGATACCAGATTAAAATTTGAAAAAATGAGCTATTTTGAGAAATCAAAAACTGATAAATTTGTAGTCAGAGATCTCAATGTCACCCTGTCCTCAAATGAATGAATTCCTTACTACAAAAAATATCTAACCATTTTTTACAACTTTTACAACTTGTACTGTATTTAAACTTTACACCCTGAATTCCTACTACAAAATAACCTACTGCCAAAACATTGCACCTGTAATTTCATAATATAGATTCTACGGTCGAAAACTGACTGACAAGGACTAAGGACTAAAAGCGTCCACAAGGGCACGAGTAAACCACGGACCAAATATTAAATACCCTTTTTGATCCGTAAAATGGTAGATTAGTGACACGAGCCTATTTGGGTTTTAGTCCGAAATTTACACTGTTCAAGACTAGAAATAGGAAAAAATCCGGACTAAACAGGGTTTACTCAGACGAAGTCGCTTAAGCGGAGTCGTAATGTACCGCTTCATTCCATGCTTTATCCTAAGACAACGCTTAGAAACACGGGCGGTATCCCAAGAATGCGCCTGATCAAGCGGTAGCCTAGAATTACGCCTGACGAAACGGTGCTTTAGGATCTCGCCATCAACAGGCGCAACCCTAGAATGCCGCTCATATTAAGCGGTATCCTAGTTCACCTCCTACAGTGAAACGAAGATCTAGGACTCCGCTCAGATATAGGCGAGGCGCTAGGACGCCACTCTCTTCTAGGCGCGCTCCTAGGAGTCCGCCTGGTTAATCCGCCTGGTTAATTTTGGTTAATTTGTTACCGTTTTGTTACCGTTGTCAACGACTATAATTTATACTCTGATACACCTATAAATAAATATATTTATATCTATCATTCCCATTTCAAATCCACATCTTTTACATTTGATAGAAAATTTCTAATCTCTCGTTTTCATGTAATGTCGGGTTACGAAAATTTTAGGCTTAATGAAGAGAATTTTACTGTAGAGGAAGATTTATCCCTATGTCGAAACATATTACATTATCCAGCAAGGGGTCATGAACGTCGGATGAATGGTTCAATGAGCATGGAATGGTTAGAACATATTCATGCTAACTTTTGTAACGAAACCGGTAACCCCAATAACCGGAACAGAGCAGACCTTTTTTGTCGATATATGGAACTAACAAGGGAAGTACTCGAATTTTCTTCTTTAACCGCTAAGGTGAATGAAAGAAGAATTAGGAATGAAACTGATGATGAAGTTGTTGCCAGATCTCTGGAGGAATGGAGAAGATGCAAAGGTTCAGATTTTAGGTACCAACCTCATTTCGAGATCCTAAGGGTGATGGAAGAATGCAACCTTTTTGTGTTGATTATTCTCCGAAAATGTGAAGAACGTCGTCCCGGGCGACATACGACCCGTTGAAGGTTTGATAATAGGTTTGCTTAAGGGTTTAAGTGTAATCTAATGATTTATTATATTTCATTTTCTTTAATGTTACGGGATGTATGCCTTTTTCGATTCAATAAAATGAATTATTATCTTTTTAAAAAAAAATTCGAATTCCAATTTGGGGCTACTTATTAGAATCGGTAGTTTAAGAATTTCTTAAACTACCGATTAACATAATCGGTAGATAATAGTGTACCCAAAACTTCCGATTGTTAATATTAGTTCGAACTTAGTGTACATATTTTCTGTACACTCTTGTTACACCAGGCCTCAACGACTTTTTTTTTCCTGAAAAGAAGAGCCGTTAAGACTCTAATCTATGTAAGGAGGGTGACATCTTCTCATTTATGCACCTCCAATACATTTTAATTCTCCAACTTCGAAGAAATAACCGTATAGATTAATGGCTCAACCTATTTTCTCAACTAAAACAACCACCTTTTCCATCTCTTCTCCTCTACCGATTCTTCTACTCCCTTTACTCTCATTCTCCATTGAAAATGTCTCCAAAATCTTTACCTAAACAATCAAAGAAGGGAAAGGAAAAGATGGTGATAGAGGAGTTCAAAACCATTAAAATCAATTCGTCAACCGATTCCGAGGCAGATATCTATGTTTTGGATCCTTGACTCTTTTTAAGGGAGAAAGACTTGTCAGGCATAAACCCATACTACAATAAAGCTGTAGAGTATATAAGTCCACTTCAGGCTGATCCTAAGGGGAACGAGAAAAAGAAAAAGCAGGTTGAAACTAGGACCAAGTCGAGAGTAACAAGGAGTGGAATAATTTCATGAGACCAATGAGATTGATCACTTTCAATTTCTGTAATGTGTTTTGTTTCGTTTTTTTCGGATGTTTTTAGTTTTTTTGAACAAGTTTAATGAATAATATGTAGTAAGTTTATTTGAACAAGTTTTTCTTCGGATGTTGAAAGAGTATTACGAAGTTAGATGTCAAGTAAAATTGGCATATTCGGTAGATAACTATGTTTCTAAACTACCAATTACATACAATCGGTAGTTATTAAATTTGCGTGCTATCGATTATCCATAATCGGCAGTTATTTATGTTCACTAACTACCGATTGTGGCAAGAAAACTTCTGGACAACAAAACCAGTTTAATCGGTAGATAAAATTGATCTTTAAACTACCGATTACAAAGTTTAAAATTTTAAAGTTTAATTCATTATATGTTTACAATCTGTAGATATAAATTTGCAATGCCTACCTATTGAGAAAGATGAAAAGTTTGAAATTTTGAAAGTTTTGAGAAATTCAATTTGGGGCGATACCTATAATCGATAGTTTAAGTACTCCATTAAACTACCGATTGTACAATCGGTAGGAATAAAAATCACGAGCCTACCGATTGTACAAAACTATAACTCGAAAAATCAATCTTAAACACTCATGATTTCTATTCCAAAACTAACTCAAATAATTTTCTAACATTAACTATAACCAAATTAATTAACTAATTAATCAAAATTAACACTAATTAAACAAGGGTAGATTAGCCATTATATAAATTATATGAATAAGGAATGTATTAAGATTACTTTAAAATGATCTTATTTTGTTTTATTAGTCGTCCCTAATTAGTTTTGGGTCGCACTCAAATTCGAGGTAAAAAAAAAGGAAAAAGTTAAATCTCAGATTAACTCGGCGTTTTATTACCCTGACAAGCTGAGCCCCTCTTTGAACATTCTGGTGAGGCATTCATCCAAAAAGAGGCACAGTAAGCAGGAAGTTCTCATGTAGCCTTACCCACATACCAATAGACATAATACATTCGTAAGGCTTATAACCCACTAAGTTGTAGTAACAGATTCTGAATCAGGCAGGGAGATATGAGGAAAGCATAAACAAAGACGAGCAGATTAACTTTTCCGAGTCCTCATACCGATTATCCATACAAAACTAACCAGGAGTGTGCAAGATTTCGTAGTAAGTGAAATTCGCTAATTATGTAAGGGACATCAGTATTTAATAATGTAAAGTTAAACCTAAGCCCATGAACAAAAACCAGAAAATTCATAAATTGTGCAAGGTTGATAATAGGGGATCACTATTTTTCAAATACGAACACCAAGCTTTACTCTCTCTAGACCAATTCTGTGAAGCTTCACGTAATTCTTCATCCAACAAATCCCCATACGTCTTGTCCTTTCACGATTTAACCACCTGGCAAAGCGTGAGTGCCTCACCATCCTTCCAACCTTCTTTCTCCATAGTCTCTGGACGCCATTATTCCTAAGAAGAATAACTAATAGAAAAGAGGAAAGGGTAAACAAAAGAAATATGGGCTAATGGAACACTGAAATACTATAATTACAAATAAGAATGATGCATGAGGCATAAATACACAACACATACATTCGTAGTAAAAGAATGCATTAGTGAACCATAAGTACACAACAAACAATCAAACTGATAAAATAAGTTTACAGCAATTAGAACAATCAAGGATTTAACTGAGAGCTTGTTGCTGTTACATCTATTTAATGTTATATATACAATATTATGAAATAAATACAACTCTAGCAACATGAAACTAAAATCATTATACTACAAATATAAACAATGTATGATAGTGGTGTTTTCGACGGAAATCTACGATTTGGGAGAAAAAAGTCAGAGTTATTGATTCCTCATTTAGAATATCGAAAAAAAAATTGTAATGTGTAAAACAATTTATTTTTTTATCCTATGCAATAATAATGCTGTGACATCTCGATTCCATAGCTAAGTGTCAAATTTATAAAATAATCACACCCCGAAACGTAACTGTCTCTAATTTAATTACCTAAAAACTGTATTGAATCTCTTGTGCCAAGGAAGAGCCATGAAAGGGTACTCTGATTTAGTGAAATCTACTGGTTTCATAGTTTAGCTACGGCCATTCTGGCAAATCAAACACATTGGAGCACATCCCCATAGATAATAGTTTTAAGGAGAAGACTCAAGCAGAGTGGATATCATTTCGTTTTACACACAAATAAAATCTTGAAAATCATCGTATTTGATTCCCAAGAAGAACTATGTGTCATATACCGCTGAACTCTCTATCATATTATAACCAAATAAAGACATTATTGCAAATCAAGATCAAGGTTATTTGGATTTTAATCCGTAAACACTAATCTTGGTACAATATGTTAGGATCGATGTTATAAAAAAAACAAAATGAAAAATAAAAATACAGACGATTTACTTGGTTCACCCAAATTAGTCTACGTCCAAAGAGATGCTGCAGTTTCACTATGATCTCAAAAACAGAGTTCCAGAGAAATACAATGATGATAATAATCTTGATACAAACCCTAGATAAGGAAACTCTCTCTATATATAAAGACTACTGAAAAATTTGGGCCGGACCGCTCCCCGGACCCCGTGGAGGATTGTTTATGTTCACTCCCGGATCCGGGCATATCGGCCCGTCCTCCGTTCCATAAACAAATCTTTCAAAAAGTTTTATTTAATTTTCCAACGGACCGCCAGTTGAATCGGGTTGAATGCGAAATCTGATCGTGCACTACCAGACTTCACATAAACATAACACAATATAGCATAGATTAACCAAGATTTCTGGACCTTTAGAGATAAAATCTATACCCAACTTAATCAATCAGAGTCTCTATACCAAACACATAATCTCAATCAATCACAAACTCTGAACCAGAAAATCAAACTATGATATAAGTAACCTAATGCAGCACAAATTAGGAAAAAAATCTAAATGAAAATGTAGATAGAGAAACAGAGAATCATAAGGCAGACAAGCTCAGAAGTCATTTATACTAACAACAATTAACCAAATCCACAAATAGATTTCATGGTGATCACCAATTACCCTATAGTCTGTATGTGTGAGTGACTTTTGTTTTCTCAGCCAAAGTTTTTACAAGAAGCTCTTAGAGATTCGTAGCATATCAACATTAAACCAATATTAACATATAAAATAAAAAAATCAAAAATCAAGTAACAATCTTGATATGCTATAGCTGTACTGTACATAGTGATTGAAAATCTATGTTAACTCGAGGAAGAGAGGGCTGGAGTCGTCATTGCCATGCCCAAGGTCACTAAAAAAAAGTTGCCCGAATCAGGGACTACAAAGAGTTGTGGTAACAGATTCTGAAACAGAGATTGAGAAGCGATGAAACCTACTGCATCCAAAACTATTATCCTTAAATTATTACTAGGCCATTCCTAATAATTTTTTACCCCGAAACGAATAGTTTTTTTTTTGTCTCGATAAAGAAAAAAATTGAACGCAAATTTAATTATGTACATTTATATCATTTGTTATTATATAACACATTTTTTATCATATTTTGTAAGAAATTCGGAATGAGTTTCTTCTAAGTGGGGGAAGCTAAAATTTCAGTATACAGAGGATAAATGTTTATATACAGGTTGATACTAAATCTGACTAGACGGTCGAAGACCGCCTGAATTTTTAAGATTATTTTTCACCGACAATTATTATTTTACATACTATTTAGTAATCTTATACTGCATAAAAAAACTAACTAAATGTAAGAAAAAAATATAGTTATAACCTACATTAAGAAAATCCACTAAAACATTATGTATATTAAATAAAATACATTAAATTATATTTTTTTCTAGACTGGGAATTGGACTATGCATGTAATATGTAAATATATTCAATTCAATTACTAAAAATTAAAACTTTGATTCCCTAAATTCAATCAATCATATACAATTTAACATCAATCGAAGATTTATATTTTATAAATAATTTGACTCAATGATGATCAATGTAATCAATCTCGGCCGAGATGGCCGAGATACCGCAATAATATCGGTTTCGGTGTTTATCCGAGATGCCGATATTTATCGATATTTCACTGATACTCACCGAAATATAGAGTCGTACCAGTGTTTCGGTCTCGACCAATATTCCGAAATCCGATATTGACTACCTTGGTGATGATCAGATAATAATAATAGATAAAAAGACCTGAAGAATACAAACAAAAGATGCAAATAAATTAGGACGGCGAGAGTACAATAAGAAAGTAAAAAATTATTGAAGTCCTAATTAATCCCATTATCGCACGACTGCTTGAATCTTATCGAACCCTTGTAATTGCATAAATCCTAGTCTAATGTATGTACCTAGGTGTAGTTCTAGAGTCCATTGTTCTATTTTATCAAAAAATAATAATTAATCTAATCTCATTAAATTTTTGCCCTTATATTTTATGTAAATTGTATAGAGGTCCCCAATAAATTATTTATTATATGAAAAACACCAAATAAAATGTGTATTCGGTTGCCCCCACCCCTTATTGCCCCAAAGTGGGGCTTGTCCTGCTTACCCTTCAGGACCATCACTGATTATTAACTTTTCTGAATCCGTTCATCCCGATTACCCACAAAGCATTTGGTTTCTTTTTGATCTTCTAAGTCTTCAACAACAACCTTAAAAATCTAACTCTTCATCTTCCTTCATTATTTGTGACAACTACTTATATCTATCTTCACATTCTCGGGGTTTGATTTGATTCAGAGAGGAAAAACGCAATCAGGACATGTTAGAGTATAATACATATAAGTAGCCGAGGTCACCGTACAAGGACCAAGGCAACACGTGTGTTCAAAACACTGTTCAAGAAGATACAGAATACCAAATCTTTGTAATCTAGTTAGTAAATCTTATGTATCCTAACTAGATAAGTTTTACCTAGTCAAAATAAGATATTATGTATTATTTTCTAGATTTCTAGGTTTGCTGATTATCCTATTTTCTATAAATAAAAATCATTATGCTAATGTAAATCTATCTCAGTAAATACCGAAGATCAATAATATCATTCATCCTTTAGAATTTCTCCGTGGACGTAGGTTATTGGTGCCGAACCATGTTAATTGCTTTGTCTTCTTAATTTATTTGTGATTGATTCATTTTTATTTATTTGTCTCGATAATAACCATAATTTATTATAACCATAATTTATTATGGTATCAGAATAGAGAAATACACTCAATTTTCTTTCGCTTTCTACTTTTAATTATCATATGACTATCTTCTAACTTGATCCTTCTTCACTATAATATGGTATAGAGGAGGAAAAGATTTATGGCTTCTGCTTTGTAATTGTTTTTTTTTTCTCTAATCAAAATTGCTTCCGCTTCTAATCTTTTTATCTCACTTTTCGATCGACTCTGTTTTTACTGATCTCCATAAGAAATATTTATTTTCTTCCCAAAGTTCAGTTTTTTCTATATCAGTTGATCCGTGCGTTTCATTGCACCAACATTTTCTTTTAGTCAATCGATATTTTCTTCCGGAAATCAAATTTGTGTTTGACTTCTCATTCAAAGTTTATTATCTGTTTAAGATCTAATATATTTTTATCAAACAGATTAGTTAAAATCAGTCATCAAATTCAATCTCTTAATTGTAACATCTGTTGTCGATGTAACTTATCATCTAAATACATTCTTTAATCCTTATCAAAGGAACTTGACGATTTATGTCAATTATTTAGACTCTTATATGAATAGTATGATTTTTATTTCATATATTAACTCATACCCCATATTCATCTTATGGTTTTAAAGGTGTAACATGGTGTTCTATCATGACTAGTATTATTTACAAGTTGAATTTTCACGAGTTCTCTCATGAGTCTATTTAGTGTTCCATCTCAGCCTTGATAAGCTTGTTTTTATCAACATCAAGGTAGCATAATCGATCTTTTATGCTCATTATTTGCTTGTTGGCGTGGTAGCTCTCGTACCAACAGTTGTCTTAATTTTTTTTTGTTCTTTTTCTGTCAAGAACCTCTATTCCGAATACATCATTCCATTTTCGGATATCTAAACACTTCCAAAAGTGTTCCCTTTATATTGCTTAAGCTACGCAATTTTTGCGGCTTTTTAGTCTATTTTCATTCTCAGTTAACATGCATAATCAATGACTATGCTGTTTTTAAACCCCAATATTTTCTCTAAGTTTCTAACCCATTTCAGTTTCTCTTTTCTAATGTTGTTGTTGATAAGTTGAAAGCTGCGTTTGCAATTTTAGGCTTTTAACTTCAAAAGCATATTCTTTGACCGCAATAAGCCAGTACTTATCATGATGGCATATTGTTCTCTAATGCCAAGTGCTAATCTTAAATCTAACTTTTAGTATTGATCCAAAATCAACTTTTAAGAACTGAAGGATATCATTATCCTAATCTAAGTTTTTTTAGCTAATAAGCATTTTCTTTATGCTTTTTATTCGCTTGGAAGAACATAACTTCCATTTATCAACAGTTGACCTATAGCACTAAGTCTTTGGTTTATGATAAATAGTTCCTTTTGTCACAACAGTGTGTTGTTCACAGTCAGCTGTTTCTATATCTATATTCTGAATCAGGATTAGAAGATAAGTTTTATTAATTTGGATTTTTTTTTGATGCCCTTATACCTTGTTTAAACAAGGGGTTTCCCATCAAATGGATAACTTATGTTATCATTGACTAACTTTTGTTGACACACCTTTTATCAGATCAATTTATTTTGCTTTTTTAAGTTAAGGGATGCTAACCATCAATATGTTTGACATCTTTTACAAATTTTAGTTTTAATCATTTGGAACCGATTCTTCATTATCCATTCAAAAAATAAATAAATTTAAAACCCTTATTTCCTAATTATTTTCTATATCAAGGAAAATCCTTCAATCCAAAATGGACAATTCTTATACAAGTTTTTTGTATTTCTTGTTAGCCAAACCTTTAATCCATTTTCCCATTTTAGCTTTGAAAATCAAAACCCAGCAGCTTATTTCGGCCACTTAGGAAATCAAACCTATTTTCCAACACAAAACCATAAATTCTACAGTTGTTCAAATCATATGCTAGCTGCCTCCTTAGTTGTATTTTATATTTTGTTCAAGGGTTGATACAATCAAATATTAAGTCACCATGAAGACCTTATGAATGAAGTGAAGAAGATATTAAAAATCGTTCGCAGTCTTTTTCTCCGGAACATTCCAAGTTGAACACTTTAATTCTCTCTGTGTCCGACTTGAGGGGGGTGTTAGAGTACAATACATACAAGTAGCCGAGGTTACCGTGCAAGAAGGACCGAGGCAACACGTGCGTTCAAGACACGTGCTCAAGAAGATATAGAAGACCAAGTCTTTATAATCAGTTAGTAAATCTTGTGTATCCTAACTAGATAAGTTTTACCTAGTCAAAATAAGATACTCTGTATTATCTTCTATGTTTCTAGGTTTGCTGATTATCCTATTATCTATAAATAGGAATCATTGTGCTAATATAAATCTTTCTCAATAAGTACCAAAGATCAATAATATCATTCACCCTCCGGGGTTTCTCCGTGGATGTAGGCCATTAGTGTCGAACCACGTTAATTGCTTCGTCTTCTTAATTTATTTGTGATTGATTCAATTTTGTTTAATCGATGATCCGTCTTGATGATATCCATAATTTATTAGACTGTATCACTCTTTCTCTCACAAGCTTTTTTTTGAAGTTGTATTACGGTTGTACCCACATAATTTAATGGTTGAAATATCATACACCTAAATTATTATTTTTTATATTTACCAAGTATCCAGTGGAAACGGGCAGAACAGATTAGGACTCATTGTTTGAGAAGGTAGAAATAAAATGAATTGCCGAGTCTAAAAAACTACAACCCCTGTCTCAAAATCAGGAGGCGAACATATAAGGGGGCTAATATGGGCTTAGGCCCGAATCTGCCTCCAAATATACAAGCCTAAAAAATAATCCAGAATTTTTAGGCTTTGGTCAATCCTCTAGCTTGGGCCAATTTCTTTATCCTAACCCTTATAGATTCGTACCTGCTCAAAATGAATTGAATATATCTTAAAATAAGTTTGAGAAATCAAAAACTGTGAATTTTTAGATAGTGGAAAACTCAATATCACTGTCCTCAAATGAGTTAAGGGTGCCGATCGATTAATGGTGTAAATTTTATAAAATTTCAAATCATATCACATAGATTATCTTGTTTAACGCAAAAAGCAATCAAAACAGACTGTATCGTCTAACTCTTTTTCTCTCAAGCTTTTCTTTTAAGTAGTGTCGGTACGGTTGAGGTTTGGGAGTGCAACTATGTGCACCCGTGCACGTACGTTCCTCCCTTCCTCATTTGTTGGGTTTAACGAGCATACTACAATTTTAAAATTTTATTTTATTTTACAGTTTTATTTGGAAAAAGAAAACACAACACAAGTTTTAAAACTGTTTTGTCTCTCTTATTCTTCCACTTGTTATGTTCCTCGGTCTCGTGAAGTTTCTTCATTGATAATGAATATCAATGACTAGTAGCTTTCATAATTTCATTCACTTATTATTAAGATCAATCTGAAAAATAGATTCGTAGGAACAATAATTCCAAGCAACAACAACCAAATCGGGAGTAACTAAGAGCTAATGGGTTTATGATTATCATCTCTGCAATCACTTGGATTTTTTTTATCGGGTTTGATTCAGTATTGTTTGTACCATTATCAAATAGTACACGTGTGAATCGCATATGCCGCTTCATAGTTAGAGTTTTGCTTAATATGGAAGTTCGGTTGACTTATTGTGTAAGCCTATTTAGTTTATTAAAGAAACATATTGAGCTTAATGAGGAAGCTCAGTTAGCTTATTGTAGAAACATATCTTGTTTATTATAGAAACATTCTGGCTTTATTGAGGAAGCCCAGTTGACTTATTATAGAAGCCCAGTTGACTTATTATATAAGCCCATTTATTTATTATAGAAATATTTTAGGCTTATTATGGAAGCTGATTGGCTTATAATATAAGTCCATTGATTTATTATGGAAACCCAGTAACTATTTAAGATAATTATAAATCCTAATCAAAGAGGATAATTTTTTATGGTTATTAAAGATAATCATAAATCCTAGTCAAAGAGCATAACTCTTGATAATTATAAATCCTAGTCGATCCTAACAAAAGAGGATAAATCCATATAATTATCTAATAATAATTATAAATCCTAGTCAAAGAGGATAATTTTTGATAATTATTAAAGATAATTGTAAATCTTAACAAAAAGGGGATAAATATTATAATTATTTAAGATAATTATAAATCTCAGAGTTAGGTGGGTTGAAAGCCTATAAACAGAGGCTAAATTCAACCTCATAAGGTACACGATTTCTATTCATTTTCCTCTCTAGACACCTGCGTAGAACTCTTTCCTTATTTGAGCGCCGGAGTGTCTTTGCAGATACCCCCACCTTCTCATTGGAGTCACAATCATCATCAATCACCGATCTCATTAGAGTCACAGATCTTATCTACAATCACCGATCTTATTAGAGTCACATATCTCATCATCAATCACAGTTCTTATCAGGAATCACAGATCTCATCTACAAAAATTATAATTTTCCTTCATAATCATAATTATCGTCTATTATTACTGAATAAATTGAGTCTACGGCTGGGATTTAATTCATTCATCATTAATTTCGAAGATTGTTGGTGTAAATAATTTTACACCGATAAAGATCTTAGCCATTTCTTTGCGTTGGTGTGTTTTTATTAATTTTTTATTTTATTTTTGATCGGTGGGTGTGCTTGTATCCGATCAAAAATGGGTGTGCTTGTTTTTGATACTGACACTTGTAGTTTAAGACCCTGATTAGAATAATATTAAGATTGTGAAGGGAAATAAGAGAGGAAAAATTGTAGTTACCTTGATTAGAATAGTGAAGGAAGGGAAATAAGAGAGGAGAAATTCTACCTAGAGCAAGAAATGAACATCAGTTCCCTATTTTCTTACTCGATTAAATTTTTTTACAAAAAAATCATTCGTCCTGATGTTTACTTCGACAAAATTCACCCATTGGGAAGAGGGAATATACAGACCTTCCATCTTTATTGTTCCTGAGAAGAGAAGGAGAAAGCGATAATGGAGGTCTAGAAAAATATACACAGTAATACTTAATTATTCTCATTATGTACATTTATTATTTTGTTAAAGAAAATAAATAACTAAAAGAATTAAAATCAAATAGGTAACGTTCGAAGAATTTTACCTAATTAGAAGGAGAAACATGCACCCCGGTTAAAGCCGGGTGGACAAAGTCTGACTCGGAGTTTGGAGCATTATGGTTGTACCTACCTAATTTAATAATGGTTGAAATATCATACACCTAAATTATTGTTTTTTATATTTACCAAGTATCCAGTGGATACTGGCAGAACAGATTAGGACTCATTGTTTGAGAAGGTAGAAATGAAATGAATTGCCGAGTCTAGAAAACTAAAACCCTTGTCTTAAAATCAGGGGGCGAACCTATAGCCCGAGTCAGCCTCCAAGTATACAAGTCTAAAAAAAAATCTAAAAATTTTGGGCTTTGATCTATCCTCTAGCTCAGGCCAATCGTTTTTTCCATCCCTCCTGGGCTCGCCCTGCTCAAAATGAATAGAATCGATCTTAAAATGAGTTTGAGAAATCAAAAACTGTGAATTTTTTAGATTGTGGGGAAACTCAATGTCACTGTCCTCAAATGAGTTAAGAGTGCCTACTGATCAATGGGATAATTTTTATAAAATTTCAAACCATATTACACAAACTATCTTGCTTAACTGTTTTACAACATTAACCAAAATTTTGCAATCACTTAGCAGACAAAAAAATATGTTGCATTCAGTAACGACTGCAATGCTGCAAGGAGGGATTTTCCTTCAGTGTCAAAGAGGGCAGAACGCTAAAACCCAACAGGATCCTGCTTGTACCAATTGTTACCTAAAAAACAATGAAACTTCAACTCAGACTTCACACTGTAAGCTTTACTTGTCAGATGCCCGAGATACTCTCACTGCCTAAAAAAATTGAAAATGACGGAGGCAAAAGGTTCAGATTGGCAAAAGGGATAATAATAATAGTACAAGGAACACATTGCAATCTATGCTTTTCTAGTCGTCCCTGAAGTTTGGCAGGTACCTGAATGGAAGAGATTTACTTTTTGAAGATAGTGGTCAAATTGGCTATGAGGTGTCGGACAAAAGTAGTCTCACATCATTCTAACGGACTGTTTCATAAATAAAAGTAGAGCTGCTTACCAATGTGCGGTACTTGAGAGTTTAAAATATCTCAAGATAACGACGAGTTTCACGATGTTCGAGGTTTGAAATGTATTTCCAGAATCCATGAACCTCCAGTTATGTGCCGTTCGGATTAAATCTGCCGTATATATTTATGGACAGAACACGTAATAGAAATGATCAGACAAAAGGGTTTTATGTAAACACATTTGTTAGTAATCAATCTGAAATCAGTATGGAGTTTAAAAACCCAGAAATGAAAAATCTTGCTTACTTCTCGTAAATGCGCTTAAGGCCAAATGTTTTTATCCCATCATCTGCGGAGAGTTGATGAGCTTCACAAGACCAAATGTTTATCCCATTTAACATGCAACTGTGTGCCTTGTACAAACGGAAGATTTTCCTAATTCAGATACTGGTGCTTTCCTATATTCCTTGTATATTCACCATTACAAGACCTATGAGATGCAAAGCATCCGATACTTCATACTGTCAGATTATTTTGTCATGTTATGCTACTTGTCCTTCAAATTTCCCTATATAACAACAAATAGTCTGAGAGTGCCTACTACAAACTGGGACATTGTAATGAGAGCAGAAGAGTAAAACAACATCTTCATCGCAGTTCTCTTGTCGAATATATCACGATTCTCGTCTAAGATGCGTGTTCAGTTCCCGCTACCAATCCTACAAAAAGTATAAAGTATCCATCTATATATATCACCATCAAAACATTAATGAATTTGTTGCAATTACTCATTTGTTGAGAAACAACATAAAGTTTTAATTTTATTTTAGAATTGGAACCACAAATAAGCATAACAGAAGTTGCATACTCATTTTCAAGTTAACGTTTCTTATTCCAGCACACTCCAAAAAGAAATTCTTCTCTTGCTGAGCTTCACCTCATGAATCACGTGCGAGAAACGGTAATTGTCCTTAGTAGGTAAATGGGGACAGTTAGGGGATCCTTTCTCCGAGGAGTCGAATGAATCTTCACTCCACTATAAACAAGAAAATACTGGATTTAATAAAATGCTTTATGTTTTCACTCATATGTAAGAGAAACTTCTAGATGTCAGGATGTTCCCCTAAAGGAGCTGCTGCAGATAAATATTTTAGGTACTATGAAAATTATGAAATATAGGATCTTGGAATAATATCATGAATAATAAGTAAACCAAGTATAAACAATAACAAAGAACGAGAAAATAAACCAGACTCACAAGACACACAAAATTTATAGTGGTTCAACAATATATACATGTTTACGTCGACTTTGAGCCGCAACAGCTCCAATCCACTATGAATGAATCAATCACAAACGTGTACCCTAATATTTGGGCAACAAATATGGGCTAACTACAACGTATCAGCAGGGAAGTCTGTTGGCCCGTACCCGACAATCCGTGTACATTGGCCATGTCCACTGGCCCATTCCCGTCGGTCTACTTTCAAAACCCTAGAAGAAGGTTCTGGAACATTCCAGATTACTTGGCAGATAAGTTTGCACAATTGTATAAATAAAAGGGACCTAAAACCTAAAAAGTATGGTATTTAACCCTAAAAACTCTTGCAGAAAGCAAATACTAACTTGGGCGTCAGAGTCTCTTTTTTGTGTTTTGCAGGTTCTTTCCATCTTAATTACCAGGAGAAGGAGATCAATCACCAATATCATCGAGACTGTTTGTGGAGAAGATGGATACATTTTTTCCCAAACAGTGGAACACCTTTGTGGAATTCTAGCAAACCCTTGGTTACACCATATGTAAAACCCCTTAACCTATAGTGTGACTTAGTATAGTTGATAGACTTATAAATCCCACAAACGGTTAAGAATATGGGTGTAGTTAGGAATTCGTGGGAAAGTTCCAGTAAAATTAGGAAAATGGACCAAGTATGTATATTAGAAGATTAGGGTTATTTTTTCTTTCACGGTTACTCTCAAAAATAAAATATCCTCCTAAAGTGTTCTTCCTCTATTTTCTTAGAGGCCGCAAGAGAAGTTTTGAAGAGGTAGGAAGACGGAGTTATAGAGAAGCATAATTGAAGATTATAGAGAGATTGTAGTAAAAGC
>JAJJMC010033707.1:900706-925455 GCA_023531435.1 Papaver californicum | reverse complement strand
AGTTAAGGGATTGGTAAAAATTAGCAAAGTGAATGTTAAATGAAAAAAAGCCGGTAGTGATCAGATGCGAATTGATCACGTTGTGGTTTGATTGTTTTGATAATGCTATTGGAAGGCGAATAGTGTTATTTGTGTTTATCATCCGTAGTTGGCTCGACTCCCAGAGGCTGTTGGGCGATGACCGAGGGGTCGCTTAGAAGATATGGATCTATTATCTTGAATGGGGTCGACAACACTTATCTTCCTACGCACTGTAGGGAATTAAGTGGACTACGCAAGAGTCGGTATGTGTCGTCGTACAGTTAGAGGACGAAACTATAGAGAGGGAAGTCGATTAGTTTCGTGGGTGGGAAATCTGTTTTCCGTTTCTTTTATATATAATGGTTTGGTGTGCCTTGTGATTTGTCTTGATTTTTTTTAAAAGTCTATATTTCTGTTTAGGTCTTCGACCTTACTACTTTTAAAGAGGCACTCTTATAAACCATTTCTACCTGACGAAATCATTTCATGAACCTTGTTTCGCTAAATTATCCGTATAGGGTATAAGGGTGTGAGAATCTACTTTAAGTTGGGGTCTGACCCAACTTACTATTACTTTTCAGGGAACGGTAGCCGCGGAGCGACCTAGCTTGTAGAACGATCTTTGTCCCGGAAAGCTACTTTATTTTTCTTCAAGGTGCTTAAACGTTTAAATATTTTATAGCTTGCGTTTAAATCTAAAATTCTTTACTTTAAGTAAGACTTTTATCTTTTAAATTAAATATCCGACCTGCGTGTCGAAGATGAACTATTGTTTTATTTTTGAGACTCTCTTTTATCAGATTAATTTTATATTACACGTTATTTTTATAAGATTTTCTTAAACTTTATCATCCTTCAAAACACCACATGATAGCCGGATTGACATTTGTTGGGTTGAAGGCTTGAGTGTGTTTATTTTATTCCATAGGTAGTGCCACACTTCTATTTTAGGGCGGCCGACCTAGAATGATGAGGTGGGGCGTTACACCATAGCAATTACCTGAGACGATAACCTTGTCTCTTGCTCCTCACTAATTGCACTCATCACAAAACACCTTGATTTTCTCTCTAAAGCTAACAAAAGAAATCTCTCATCGATCTCTCTCTATATTCATAATTATTTCTACATGGCCTAGTACCTATTTATATAGGTTACAAACTTGGCAACCAAGAATCCTAGATAATATTAAAAAACACTTTCCATATATTAGACAAGACATAAAATCGGAAATACCCCTTTAGATTTCCACCTAGGACTAGGAAACTCAAACCCATTCTTAAAATGAGTCTTCAATATACAACAATCTCCCACTTTGAAGAATAATTATTGTATAATCTTCGATTCTCCCTTGCCTTGATCTTCTTATCAACTTGGATTGTCAGTGTTAACCATCTTCCTTGATGCGTCTCCCCTCCCAAATCCTTACTCTGGGAGACCAACTAAATCTTTGCAGAGCATTAGCTTGTCTGATATAACTTCCTTGGCAAATGGTGGTTTCAAAAAAGTGGTAAAAATAGTTCGTTGCTGAGACTTGTGAAGATTCGTTTTAGACCTAATTTTGATTTAAACTAGAAAATAAGTAAAAGATTTTAACAATATTAGGAAGAACCGGAACTCAGGATTCCACAAAAATCACTTCTGAATGACTTCTACAATGATTCTTTAACAATTATAACTCTTTTATTGACTATGTTTCTTTTCCAAAAGTAGATTTCTAAAACATTAACTGTAAATCACAAGCATGGCGCATCAAAAGCTTTTAAGTCCCGGCATACACCATCAAACAAAATCATAACTAATTAAGAAAAATCATAAATCAATTAAAAATCAATGCAAAAGTCATTAAGAATCAAAAATAGTTACCATTCATTCATGAAATATGGCTTCCCCCATTGTCCCAGTGGTTGGGTTTAGCTCATCATGCTCAAAACACTCTCAAAAGATTGGTTCATGGCTCAAAAGTGCTTGAGAAAAAGAAAAGAAGCTAAAAATGATAAAAACAGGAAATCTGCAACGCTGTATAGGAATTACAGATTAACTATTATAGTTCAATTTCAATATAAACATTTCAGACTGAATATAAACGTTGCAAAGTGGATGAAGGAACCGTGACAGACTGGTTGAAGAAACCGTCGCCTCATCTTCTGTTCTTCGTGTTCTTCAACAGCAGCAACATAGAACTTTCCTGGAATTATTTTTCTTCGCTCAGTTTCCTTCTGAGATCGAACCAACCTTCCTTACCTCTTTTCTGGATTTGATACAACCTTTTTGTATACAACAGAACCCTCAAACTTCGAGGGAATCTCTGTTATTTTTTCGATTGAAGCTTTGGGGGTTTTTTCCCCTGTTTTTTTTCTCGAATCCCCCTCCTATTTATAGGTTTAGTAAAACCTAATTAACCTTCCTGAATAGATAAGGACTCAAATATCTTCTGAAACCAACCCAAAATCATGATAATCCAAAACAAAGATGAAAATAAATTTCCGGTCGAAGATGGAATTTCCAGCTTATTTTCCGGCGTGAATTGCTCTCCTTTGACGTGTTTTGATAAGTTTTAATTGTTTCTACTCGCTTTGATACCTAACTCCTCTTCAAATCCCTTAAAACTCGGTCTAACTCAGCTAACTCCTTTCAATCGTGAAGAAAAATTCCCGCCATTTTCGGATATTTGAAATAAAGAATGGGGTGCACTATCCAAGCTACGGGTGCCTTTATCAACTAGCCTATGTGACTTTAGTAATTTTCTTGGGTGCTTTTATCTCTGTTTGATCCGATTTTTCCATAAATATTTATTTCCCAAAAATACCTACAAAGACATAAAAACCCATAATAAGTACAAAATAAGTGCTAACAAAATAGAGAATGTAGGAAAAATAAGACACAAAAATGTGTCTATCAAATAGCCCCAAACTTATTATTTGCTAGTCCTCGAGCAAATCTATTCTAAAAATAAAATACAAATCCTAACTCATTTTCGCAGGCATCGTGATTGCACTTAGCGTGTGCAATAAGCCTTTAAACCCATAGGTGTCCCTATCGGATGAGTTTTAGTCTCGTGAGGGTTTACAAGAGGTAAACCCACAAAACCTTTAATCCAAACCCTAGCTACCTGTGAACGACTAAGGGTAAACACTAAACAAGCTATTTAGTATACTAAATTCTTCGGCTATGGGAATCATTACCCTATATGAGTCCAATTGACGTACACGAGTTTGCACTCAGCATACTAATATTCATATATAAGAAAACAAAGCTTTACTTAGATAGTCGTTCAACCACGATACTCAGAATCTATCAAAGTACAATCACATGAAAAGATTTAGAAGATGGATATAGACAAAATGAAGTTTGCGCGTGTTGACTTAGGTGAACGGTGTTTCCCATATCTGTCTAAAGGTCAGTGCTAGGATGAATCCTAATGGACTGAAATACGCACCCACTGGTCTTAATCCTTATAGTAATATTGACTCAGCTGGTATATACAAGGGTCTCAACGATTGATTTATTAAAAATTAAACAATTATCTTTATTTTATTAAATGTACTGACAACATGATTGGATCAAATGAATCCAAGCGCATGCTCCTTATCAGCACTTACATGATAGTTCTCATGGATCCTGCGTTCCACGCTTGCTTAGGCGACGGAGACATGGAGAACACACACATATTACTATCAAAGTGTCAATACTCGATTTATTTTTGTCTAAATAAAATACAATAATGGGGCTTGATCTCAAACACTCTACGTCATCCTGGCGGCGATAACAATTCGATACTGGTGCTCCACCAAATCACTTAGAGAAACACAAAAAATTTGTAAAAATAAAAACTGAAGGTGATATGGTCGAGATAGACTCTGAGATATGGTGACGACTATCATGTTATTTTTAACACCTGAACACTGTCCTTTTATGAATAGACCATTTAACTGGGCATACCAATTCCTATAGAAAAAGAGCTAAGTTTCCATCTACCTAAAATGGTTAGTATCATCCTGAATTTTTCATAAGTTTCTAGACTTTGGAGTTTCATATTTCACTAAATGTTTCTCCCTTACCCCCAAACTTAAATCTAACATTTTCCTCAATGTTCTAAAGATGAATTATTAAAAGCATGAACAAGGAGAAACTATTACCAATCGAAGGAAAAGAGTTAAGGATAGATATTACCATGTCGCATGAGGATGGGTTACCTCCCAAGAAGTGCTAAGTTTAAAGTCTTCGGCCAGACTTTGAAAAAAACTAGTCACCTCATAGAATCATATAGCAATAGCCGGAACAAAATGTGGGTTATCTGAATCAAATAGTGCTATCACAAATAAAAGGAAACTGGAACATGCCAAGAAAATGAACAAACGAGCACACCCTTATCTAATTTTCTGTTTAAGAAAAATACATTTAGCCGGGGTTCAGGTTCAGGCTCTATAAAAGGGTCTAGATAAAATATTTTCATGGGATGGATTTCCTCATAGGCAGGATCAACATGATCAAGTTTTAAAGTCTAGAGTAACTTAACTAATAAATTTGAAGCACATAATAATAACCTGAAAAGTTGTGGATCCTCAAAGTCAATCATATTTGACTCACACAGTTGACTACTATAAAAATGGTGGTCATTCTTAAGAAAATGTGTCGAATCTAATTCCCTAAAGTAATTAGGCTTAGTCTCAAAACTTAATAACTGACACATTTGAAATTCAAAATGTGTTGAAGATGATCTTGTAAAATGGTAGAGGTGCATATGTCAAGTCCCAAGTTAGGGACCTTTCTAAGAGTCAAAGGTAAAGCACAGGGAGATTGATAGTCACCTCCAAACTTAGAGTTTTCATTGTCTTTAGATAGAATAGTCACAATTTTCATAATTTCTAGATGGTCAGATTCTTGAAAATGGTCAATTACTTCTTTTAGGTTATAATCAGGTGGTGCATCCTCACTCATATTTAAAATCTCTACGGGTCTATCTTTGTTACCTAATATTATTGTTTCTAAATCGCTGGACTCTAAAACAGTATTCTCAGGATAAACCCGTTCCTCTAAACCATTATCGGCTTCAAAATAAGAAATTCTAAAACAGTGGTATCTATAGTCAAATCCTCTTCCTTTTGCATAAGTGAATAATCATTAAAATTATTTGGATTTGAACTAAAAATAGCATTATCATCATGAAACACAATTGGAGTGACAATTTCCTGATCATTATGCATGTATATTTCAAGTTTTTCACCAATACTATCCTCCTCATCATAATAATATGAAGATGTTTACACCTCGTCTAAATAAGTAGTGTTACCAATTTTATCCTCGTCCTCTTGACTAGGTAAACAATTATCAAGGGTAGTACTATATTGGAAATTAAGATCATTTTGAGCAATATTATTCTTTGCAAGACTTTCATTCACACTTATACGAACCTATTTGTATTCTCAGTCAACTTCTTGAGGGAATCCTCTAGAGAAACAAATGGATCATAAGGAGTACTAGATCGCAACTGCTCGTGTGATTCTTCTAGTGAAAGAGTTGGACTACTATTTGTTCCTATCACACTTAATTCAAACCCATGTGTCATCTCATCTAACTTCTTGAGTGATTCTTCTAGAGGCATAATATATTCATGATGAGTACTAGATCGCAACTGCTTCAATGATTCTTCTAGAGGCATAATAGGTTCATTATAAGGACCAGATCACACATGCTTTGGGAAATCCCCCCCAAGACAAAGAACTCGAATTTTGCTCATTTTCATGTTCATATGATGTGTATGTATATGAATAGTAATTGGGATCACCCTGGTATGAGCAATAACCTCCAAAAGGTTGATGGTGGTCCCAACTATTATCCACACTATATTGATAGTACGGATAATGTCCATTTTGAAATTCAGTCGGATATTCATTGTATTGGTCCTCATAATACCAGTTCGACATTTTCTGATAAAAACTTCCTAATATATTTACAAAAAATCTAAGAAAAAATAAATCCTAATAGGAAGGGGGTTCTAAACATACACAAACAAGGCCGACTTAACCAAAAAGCATGATGGATCTACTTAGATTGTTTCGATACCAGCTTCTATTCTTCCAAAAGGCAACTACTTACAATTTTAACAAATCTCTTAGAACTAACCAAATTAGATTAAGTCGAATAGAAATAGGATAAGCTATAAGGAGCTTTGATAACCCTGCCTCTTTGGAAACATTTCCTTGGGTTACAAGGCGGCTCGAATCTACTTAAAATAATGTTCTTAAACTTTGAGTTAGGATAACAGAGTAACCAATACAGTCCTTTTGAATGACTTTCTTATAAGCTCGTTACCCTATCAGTCTCTTTCTAGTCAAAATTTTAAGCTTAGGTTTGCGTTTGGTAACGTGTTCCTAAAGTGCACAAGAAGGAAATGGTGATGAATCCGAGTTTTTATCTTGTATGGCAAGTTCTTGCCCTTTACTAGAAAAGTAAATCTGTATTCAGGTCCTCAACATATATGCACATGAAGGAGTCCAGAAAACCCACTGACAGGGGATTCATGGGTGGTTATAGTCTTACCTCCCATTTCAGACGGGCTATGAAACGTTGAAGTCGACTCAGGCCACCAACTCTTATGTCAGTGTACGAACCCGAGGGCAGTGACAATATCGTAATTGTCGTCCTTCCCTGTGCAGTTTATATTTAATTATACCCTTCCGTAGGGCTAAAAAAATAATAATGTCCAAAAGTCAAAAAGTCAAAAAATAAAAATATAAACAAGAAAATGCCTAAAATAATTACAAAAATCCTAAAAGATTTCCTAATACAATTTTCTAAAAATAAATAAAACCCTAAAAAATAAATAAAATTAACATAAACTAAAAAAAAAAAAAATTATCTTCTTTTTCCATTCTTTTCGATTTATCTTTGACTCCAAGTCTTTAATCAATCAATATGATCTTAGGCTCCAATTTCTTTTTGATCCAAAACCTGTAATACAAAGAAAAATACCCAAATACGTAAAACAGAACAAATAAAAATTTAATTGAACTAACTAACCTAAAAAAAAAAACTAAAAACAAATCTAAAAACAAGTCCCCGGCAACGACGCCAAAAACTTGGTTGTTTCAGAAAAGTGGTAAAAATTAGTTCGTTCGCTGAGACTCGTGAAGATTCGTTTTAGACCTAATTTTGATTTAAACTAGAAAATAAGTAAAAGATTTTAACAATATTGGGAAGAACCGGAACTCAGGATTCCACCAAAATCACTTCTGAATGATTTCTACAATGATTCTTTAACAATTATAGCTCTTTTATTGACTTTGTTTCTTTTCCAAAAGTAGATTTCTAAAACATTAACTGCAAATCACAAGCATGGTGCATCAAAAGCTCTTAAGTCCCAGCATACACCATCAAACAAAATCACAACTAATAAAGAAAAATCATAAATCAATTAAAAATCAATGCAAAATTCATTAAAAATCAAAAATAGTTACCATTCATTCATGAAATATGGATTCCTCCATTGTCCCAGTGGTTGGGTTTAGCTCATCATGCTCAAAACACTCTCAAAAGATTGGTTCATGGCTCAAAAGTGCTTGAGGAGAAGAAAAGAAGCTAATAAAATAGGAAATCTGCGATGCTGTATAGCATTACAGATTAACTATTATAGTTCAATTTCAATATAAACGTTGCAGACTGAAGATAAACGTTGCAAAGTGGATGAAGGAACCGTGACATAGTGGTTGAAGAAACTGTCGCCTTATCTTTTGTTCTTCATGTTCTTCAGCAGCAGCAGCAGAGAAATTTCCTGAAATAATTTTTCTTTGCTCTGTTGTCCTCTGAGACCGACCCAACCTTCCTCACCTCTTTTATGGACTTGATACAACCTTTTTGTATACAGCAGAACCCTCGAATCTTGAGGGAATCTCTGTTATTTTTTCGATTGAAGCTTTGGGTGTTTTCTCCCCTGACTTTTTTCTCGAATCCCCCCTCATATTTATAGGTTTAGTAAAACCTAATTAACCTTCCTGAATAGATAAGGACCCAAATATCTTCTGAAACCAATCCAAAATCATGATAATCCAAAACAGATATGAAAATAAATTTCCGGTCGAAGATGGAATTTCCAGCTTATTTTCCGACGTGAATTGCTCTCCTTTGACGTGTTTTGATAAGTTTTAATTGTTTATACTCGCTTTGATACCTAACTTTTGAGACCCCATTTCTCGGGTTTAAGTAAACCTCTTATATGAATTCTGCACTTAGAGTGCATACAACTCTAATATTCAAGTATTTCTAGGCTACCTCTATAGTAAGTCTTGGTGCCTAAATAGAGAATCCGCCTTAGCGAAACCCTTAGAGTGCTTGAATTCCAATATTCAAGGGCCTTTAACACTTTTAGGTTATCCCTTAGCAGTATTAATGTGCATGACTAGTAGACACCAAATATTTAGAGGATGTTGGACACATGTTTTCCATAACACCCATTAGGGGTAGAGAAAATTTGATTTCTTATGAAAAAGATAAAGAAAAACAACATAAAACTTCTCTTTTGGGGGGGAGCGGCTTCTTCCTCCTTCACTTTTCTAGTTTCGGTCTCTCTCAAAAGATTTCTTTTAGCTCTTCTTTGAAAATTTAAAAACAAGAAAAATATGGAAATCTTCACCTAGTGAGAAGGGTACATTGAGTTATTGTTGCTTGATGATTTTATAAACAAGACTTTCTTCTTCTTTTCTTGATTCTTTCTCCAAGACGGGAAACTTAAAGAATATGATCGAAACCATGCACAAGTGAAATTAAGGAGATGCAAGTAAATTGAGTTTCTAATGTTATTGTCGTGGGCTAGTTTCATATGTGAGGTAGATGAATCTCTCCTTTATGTTCTTCAATTTGGGTAAATACTTGAATTAGGGTTCAAAATGTTAAAACTAGGGTTCTTATGAAATTTGGGGTTTTTCCCCAAATATGTTGGTAATGTCTATTTCATGATAAATTCTTGTATGGGTTTGTGGAATTTTATCTAATTCATGTTTCATTGAAGAGATTTGCTCATTTCCTTTTTCTTTTCACTTGTAAAACCCTAATTAGTCTGTTTTTGTTTCTGATAACGTTATATCCAGTGGTTGGATTATAATAAAAATTAAATATGTTATGATTAATTATTTGATAGATGTTCTATAAAAATTTTATGAGGATCATGTCCTGTTTACTACTTTAAAGATTGCTTGATCCATGACTGCGTTCAGAAGGATTAAAACCCTGGACACTCAGCTGTTCATATAATTTCTTACTGTAGGTTTATCAGATTAATCTAAAATTTTAGTATGATGTTTGTATACATTTAGGTAACCTACTGTAGAAATTTCATGAATTTCTGATCATTTTAGGTACCTCAAATCATAAGAGAATCGTGATTGAATTCTGTGTGTTGATGCTGAAAGTAGTCATGTTGTAATGTGTATAATTATGTGATAAACCGTTGGAATGAGCTTATTTTTGTGTATGTATAGAGTCTTAAAGATACTGTCAAAATTTCAGGAAAATCATGTGCCGTTTACTACTGAAAATTTTGGACACAGTGTGACTGCATTCTGAAAACAGAAATTATGTATAGTTGTGGGATGTTAATTATGTTGTAGTTAGTTCATATGTGTGGATACATATTTGAATTAATCATAATTGTTGAGATTAGTAATTGGTTTGTAATTCAGTGGACTTGTTTTAGTTGTATAGATGTAATGATTGGTGATCTTTGACATTGGGAAATTGTGTGTATGATGGGAGTTAAGATGGAGATGCAGACTTGAGAAGATTGTAGTCTAGCTATGGTGTTGTACTAGTTATCTTGATTTTGAAACAGAAGTAGAGTTGTTGGAAGGGATGACTAGAGCCGAGATAGATGGTGCTATTGATTTGAGGTCATGGAGTTGTGGTTGTGTATTGCTGCAGGTATTGATTTGGTGACTGGTATTTGAATGAGATGAAATGGATTAGATGCATGTTAGGTTTTCAGGAAGATGCACCATTATGGTGTAACAATGTTGGTAAAGCACCATGATGGTGCAAGACTAGAACAGGTTGACATGAGTTTGAGTTCATCCTGAAAATGCACTGTCAGTTCCATGAAACTGATAGTTGAACCGATTCAACTCAATAAACTACCTAGTCATCCGAGTCATACCATCTTACTCGGTAGCTGATTCAGTTGACGCCGAGATAGATGGTGCTATTGATTTGAGGTGATGGAGTTGTGGTTGTGTATTGCTGCAGCTATTGATTTGGTGATTGGTATCTGAATGAGATGAAATGGATTAGATGCATGTTAGGTTTGCAAGAAGATGCACCATTGTGGTGTAACAATGTTGGTAAAGCACCATAATGTCGGTAGCTGACTCAGTTGACCCTTTGACCGTCATATTTAAAGGTCAACGGTTAGTTTGACCGGTGCCTGGAATGACTTTTCCGGTCATCTGAGGTAGTTTCCCGGTAACATTTCCGGCCAAATTCCGGCAACTTTCCCAACCCAATTTGCAGAGACTTTTGTATGGATATTTACTGTTGTTTGTTCTGTAGGACATTATACTCACACCTTGCTAGTATTTGTGAGACTCGGTGTGTGTCCATCTTGCATTTATTTAATGTAGAGTGTTTGAGAAAGCATCTCTATTTAGATTATTGTCGATTCTCTATGTTTGTTATTCTGGTAATATGATTTCTACACCCCTCTGACTGATCTTGAGATTTAGAATGTGTTGTTCATTCTATGATACGTTGAGACATCTCATTTAGCTTACAAAACTAGTTCACTAGTAATGACTTGGGTTTTAAGTAATTTGAGAAATGGATTTTCTTTGGAGTAACAGATTGATGTTTACTCTTAATAGGGTCTTATATGTCTATGTACTTACTTATCAATTCTTTTAAATTATATTTATGTAATTGCTTTTGAATTGGTGACCCATTTGGTGGTTGTCTTATTGTGCATGTAGTATGTATCTGTGAGCTATTATCGATCCCATAATTTTCTACCATCCTAAGAATAAGGAACAATCTAGTAACAACATGTGAGATATTTGGTATCTTCGCTTACTATGGAATTCATTATGTACACTAGAAGTGGAGTAAGTTTACTTGATATTAATTAGTTTTGATACATAGGGTATTTGTTATGTCTATAATGATACTGCAGAATATAATGCCATAAATTATACTTGCAGGCTTACAACACTCTGATAACATGCGAAGTCTCTTTCTTTATACCTTATCTTGTAGTCTATTGTTGATCTTGAGTGGCAGGTACAATTACAAAAATATGATGATATCTTGTTCATCAACGGATAACTGCTAAAGTGATTGTTGGTGATGTGATGTGCTAGGGATAATTATTGCTATGCAACTCATACTATCCATATTATCTAACTTACTGCTACATCTGGAGATAGTTATTGCCTTGCGTAAGCAGTTCATACTATCTTAGAGATTGTTGCTGCTACGACAAGCATTTCATACAATTCATACTAGCTAAACCAAAGAACGAAGAACTACGGTCGTGCTTGATCCCTTCGAGTTATAGAGAGGGTACGTAGGCAGCCGCTATGCGGTTCAGCACAACTACATGAGGTTGTTCATATCATCTAAAAAGGGTTGGTTGCTTCTTGGCAGTTCATACCATCCATTCGGAGATGATTGTAACCTTGGCAGTAAGAGGTAGTTACAGTACTGGCTGTTCATACTACCTTGAGAGATGATTACAACTTCTTCGAGGTTGTTCATATCACCTAATGAGAAATGAAGGGTGATTGTTGGATGCCAATTGATATCACCAAATAATACTTGAAGATGATTGTTGCCATTTAGAGGCAATTCATATCATCTGAGAAGAATGGTTGTGGTTTATGATGACACTTCATACTATCGATCTGGAAATGATTACTAACTCTTTAGAGTAGTTCATATCATTTGTAAAAGATGGTATGTTGAGCTTGACCTATTACTGTGAGTTGTCAGGCCCAACTGGGCTCCCACCTACGGGTGGCTACCCGAAAGACCGTTAGCTAGAACGGTGGATGGTATCCGACTACCCTGACATTGGCAACTGGCCATTCCTCAGACCCAACCGGGGCTCTCATCTACAGATGGCTACTCGGAAGACCGTTAGGTGTAACGGTGGCTGGTATCCGACTACCCTGACATTGGAAACTGGCCATTCCTCATCCATTTTAAAGCAATGCTTTCTAGTTTATAAAGCAATTTGAATTAAATTGATGAACATTTGCTAAGTAAGATCGAATTGGTTAGAAAAATTTAAAAGTACGGTTTCTCGAGTGGCGTATTGGGAAGTTGGAGCTGGCCTAATAGACCAGAACCCGACCTATTAGAAGTAAAAATTCTCCGGTCCGTCACATAACTCCTCTTCAAATCCCTTGAAACTCGGTCACTCAGCTAACTCCTTTCAATCGTGAATAAAAATTCCCGCCTTTTTGGATATTTGAATAAAGGGGGTGCACTATCCAAGCTACGGGTGCCTTTATCAACTAGTTTGTATGCCTTTAATAATTTTCTCGGGTGCTTTGATCTCTTTTTGAGCCGATTTTTCCACAAATATTTATTTCCTAAAAATACCTACAAAGACATAAAAACCCATAATAAGTACAAAATAAGTGCTAACAAAATACATAATGTAGGACAAATAAGATATAAAAATGTGTCTATCAGCAAACATATCAGTTGGATCCTTATAACCAAGAATCTTCTCGAGTTTCAGCTTTCTTTCTTCTAAGAAATCTCGAATGAAATGGTATCAAATATGTATATGCTTCGTCCTAACATGATAGGCTGAAATCTTGTCTAAATTATAGCACTTTGGTTATCAGTATACAAAAAAACACTATCCCATTGTTCCTTACCTAACTCAGCTAATAAACCTTGCAACCATACCATCTCCTTGCTCGCTTCATTCAATGCTACATACTCAACTTCTGTAGTAAATAATGTCACTAACTTCTGTAACCATAAGTTCCAAATCACTGCAGCTGACCCCATAGTATAAACATAACCGGTCCTACTTTGCCTTTTGTCTACATCACCCGCGAAGTTTGCATCAACATAAATCCTCAAGATAGATCCACCTTTTTTATTACACAACGGTATGTTTATGTTACCACTCATATACCTGAGTATCCACTTTACTGCTTCCCAATGTTTCTTACATGGGTTGCTTGGATATCTACTCACTATTTCTACTGCATGTGCAATATCTGGTCTCGTGCATACCATATCATATATTAAATTCCCAATTGCTGATGAATATGTGTATATGCACATTTATGAGGTCTTGATGATCTTCGTACTTCCTGTGGTACTGCAGGAGCAACTCCCACTGTATTAGAAGTCTCTTCGTCTTGTACAAGAGGTTTTTTTATGCCATTAGTAACACCATGCTCTTCATATACCACACTTCTTCCAGAAACATCATCTACGTCGATATACAAGTCTTTATCAGTAAGACTCAACATCCTCAACCTGTGTTGTCTTTCTGTCCTTGTATAACTCATTCTCATTGAGAGTAATATCCCTTTTTTTGATAACTTTGTGACTATCATAGTCCAAAATTTATACCCAAAAACATCACCTACATAACCAATAAATGTACACTTTTTTGCTTGAGAACCTATGTTAAACCTATCACCGGGACTAAGATGAACATAACCAACACAACCAAAAACTTTCAAATAAGAAAGATTTACCTTTTTGTCAAACCAAACCTCCTCGGGTATCTTCATATCTAATGGATTAGGTGTTCTATTGATTAAATAAGCAACCACTTCTGTTGCATGTGCCCAGAAGTTCTCGGGAAAACTAGATTGCAACCTCATGCACCTACCACGTGTATTCAACGTCCATTTCATACGTTCTGCTACTTCATTCTTATATGGTGTCCCTGGGAGCATCCTCTCCAAACGAATTCCATTTGTAGCATAAAACTGTAAGAATTCTTTCTTTTCATACTTGCCACTATTGTCAGATCTTAGACATTTCAATTTCAAACCATTTTCTGTTTCAACCAAAGATTTCCACTTCAGAAACACCTCTGATACCTCGTACTTATTCTTCATGAAATAAATCCATACTTCCTTGAATAATCATAAATAAAGGTAACATAATATTCGAAACCACTGTGATACGCAACATCTATTGGTCTCCATACATCTGTATGAACCAAATCAAGTTTCACACTTCTTAAGATTCTGAATCTCTGCTGAAGCTAACCCGTTTTTGCTTTCCCAACACAATCTTCATAAAAACTCATATCAACAGACTTTACCTTCGGAAGGTACCCTCCCTAAAACAAGATCTTCATGTTCTTCTCACTCATATACCTTTGTCTTTTATGCTATAAGTCATTGTCTTCACCTCTACTAGCCACTTCCAAAGTAGATTCGTCTAAAATCCGGTATAGAATTCCAACTCTAAATCCACGAGCTAACACCATAGCTTCTTTCTTCACTTTCTAGTTATGTTTTGTAAACATAAATTCACAGTCATCATAACAAACTTGGCCCACGGATACCAAGTTTTTCTCTAGATTTGGAACGTGTCATACATTCTTCAATTTCCAAGTCGAACCATTGAATTTCACAATCACATCACCCATCCCGATGATATCACATGCACACCGTCACCTAAGAATACCGGTACATAGTATCCTTTCTTGTAAGAGATCATGATACTCTTATCACTTATCCTATGGAAAGAAGCTCCCGAGTCTATAACCCAAGATTCCTTATGCTTGTCCTTAGAGAGTAATAGAAAACCTTCTATAATCATCTTGTTGTCATCAATAAGGACCTTCACTGGTTCTGCAGCTACAACTACATTGACCTCTTCTTGATTACCTTTGTTTTCACCATTGCTAGGACCTCTGTTTTCCGTACAATCACGTCCGAAATGTCCTTCTTTCTTACACGCCCAACAGTCCACAGTTCCTCTAGGTCGGGATTGACATCTCCCCCTAGACTTTCCTATAAACTTCCCTCTATTCTTGTCATTGTTACAAAACCCCTTATCCACCAATATTTTATAATGGCTAATATACCCTTGATTAATTAGTGATAATGTTGGTTAATTAGTTAATAAGTATTGATTATAGATTATATAGTTAGTGTGATAGAAAATCAATAGAGTTTGATTTTTTTAAGGAGAAATATTGCGTTAGAGAAGAAGAAGAAATTGGGAAACAATTGAAACAAAACTAGGTTTTGGTGATTTCAATGACAAAAATGGACGAGCATGAAGAAGAATGAGTATCTTCACATCATATTACCGGTTCAATAACGTTTAGAGATGGCGATTTGGGGTATTTGTTGGATGTTCCAAATTTTGGTGGAGAAACCCTAGACGATTTAATGAAAGAAATTGAAGATTAAAATAACAAATTCGAGTCAAAATTTGTGCACCTCTAATTAACAGGGATGCACATTACGACCCACTCTAGTTGTATAAATTATTGTAAGTGGTTTTAATTTTCTGTTTTATTCCAATTTTTCTTTTACTAAAATTACATTGAAAAGCAGAAAAAAAAGTAAAGGCACGATTTACTAAATCTCCATTAACACCCTTTTTTTATATTAGTTCTTTTTCTTTTTGGTTTTATGATCCGCAGTCTGATTCTGGATTTTGATAACGAAATTAAACATGATAATCCAGATTCGATCGCGGTTGAAGAAGAAGAATTTGGTCCTCTTGAAAAGATTAAACCAATATCTCAAATAACAAACAATCTTTTTCCAATCAAAAGCTTTGATTCTGAGGAATTGACCATGATGTATCTGATCCATGCATAATATCATGAAAAACGGATACAAATTTTTGACTGCTACTTAGTATCGGCAATAGGTCTGAAAAAGTATCTAAAAGGGTGAAATTTAGATATTTGCACCCTGCCGAAGTAAGGAACCATGGCATATATGTTTGTAACAGATTCCATTTTGAGAGATTTGAAAAAGCACTATCTCGTTGAAGGGTTCTATACATCTGCCATTTCTCAACGCATTTCTTTAGACAAAGACTCTGTTTTTTCCTCTTTTCGGATGGTAAATATTTCCCAGAACATGGAGTGTGAATCAAACCCATGTTTGAGTTGAAATTGAGATACTGATGCAAGTTCTTCCCTTCTGAATCAGAGAGATTCATATCTGAAAGAGGTTGACAATAAGTTCTTTCAAAATTGACTATTTGTCCCTCTGTTAGAGGTGTTCCAGAAATGTCTGGGATCGAGTAAATAGCTCTACGAACGAATGGATCGGATCGAATTGGAAAATGGAAAGATTTGTACAAGTTATACCTTTCGTCACCACTTTGTGGAAAATCGTTAGGTATGAATATGTTAGATACCTGTGACTCGATTGATGAAATAGTATCTCTCTCCAAAAAAACATGTTTTTTTTTGGACCGACGCACAAAGAAAAAATGTTGTTGCGAATGAACAAGATATTGAGGAATTGTCCATACGTAAGATTCATAATTATTGATACAGGCCTTTTCCACATAAAAAGGGAATCTTTTGTTACAATCGAACCAGAAGTGATGTGGATTATTCAAGAATCGAAGTCGATTTGCTTTATAAAAAGAAGAGATCAATGAACTTCTATGAAATGGTTTCACGGGATTCAGCCAATTGTCTCGATCGTGGGATATCATTGAGAAATAGGAATCGGTGTTATCAAAGTCTTTCCTGCGATTATTTCTAGTATGAAATGAGTCAATCATCCACTTTGGTATCTTATTGAATAAAAACGGTGATATTGTTCCTCCATTGATCAAGAATTTCGATTTTTGGGAAGTATCACGATTATCCAATAAGAAGGGTTTCAATTTATTCAAATGAACGATTTGAACACCTATTGATTCTAACAACTGATTGCAGAGTTGATCATTCGGCCCTTTCAATTCATAGATGTGGATCTCGGACCTATGAATGGGGATATTCCCGATACTCACAAAGAAAAAAGGAAGTGACTTAGACAAAAAGAGAAGTGACTTGGACAAAAAGAGAAGTGACTTGGACAAATCTTGTTTGTCGATAACCTCGGACCAATCAATCGAATATTGATTAATACGTAATCGACCGAACACTACTTGAAAACGGCTCTTCTGCTCAGAAACGAAATGTTCCAAATGTTCCTGGAAATTATTGCTCCCGTTGGGCCATTTGTATCTATATGCATTAGGATCCCGATTCATGGATCTCTCGGTTCGAGAAATAAGAGGATCGAACCATTTCTTCTGACTCTTTTTCAAATTCGATAAATGTTGGTTGATCGTATATTTCATTATAGTTCTATGATTCAGAGTATCATTTCCTATTTGATCCCTTTGAATTCCATAAAAGAATCGATTCGATACATTTCTTATGTACCCATAGGTGCTATATTGGATTTGAATCAGATTTCGGATCAATCTATATTGATTGACTGCCTCCATTATGTTGTTGCTAGCAAATACCACTCTTTTTTGGTTTTGGATCTTCCAAGTCATTCCCGCAGGAGATCCGGACCGATTTTTTTCTGATCCTTCGATAAAAAGATTCATTCTCTTCATAAAAAATAGGAGGTAGAACCAAGAAAGATTTCTTTTTCGATTCATCCCTGGAGTTGAATACCTCATTCAATAATTTTTTTTTATCCAACCCGTAGGAATCAATAGAAAAGGAAAATCCCTTATGATACACCAGATCCGGCTCGGTTATTGATAGAGTGAATAGATCTGCCATTTCTTGAAATCTCTCTTCTGATTCAAAATCGCGGTGTAACGTGTACCCCCCCCTGTTTCGGTCATGGAATAGATGAAAGAAAGAAAAAAATGGATTTTGGTTCAAGAATGAAATCTTATTGGAACTGGCCATATCCGGTTCATCCTTCGGAACCATATCACATCCCGGATCTGATGAAATAGGATGAATTGAGACGGTATTTTGTAAATACGTAATTATCTTGAATATATCAACCATTTCTTTATTTTCCGATCGTCTGGAAGGGACAAAAGAAACATCTTGTTCTTTCTTCAACAATTTATGATCTCTAGTGGACCTCTCAGTAGGATTCGAACCCAGATGAAGTTCTGACCATCTGTCAGAGAAAAAGGAACGAATTGATTTTGTAGAATTCCCAAGAATTGCTTCGATTTCTTCCGGAAGCAGATGATTATTCATCTGCTTCTCACGTTCCGTGAATAGCCGGGACATTGAGGAATATCCAGAAAGGCATTTCGGGAATCGGTCTGATTTTCTCTCTGTTCGTTCCGTTTGAAGAAAGGAAGGATCCCAAAGAATCGATCTTTCTTTTAGTTGTTGAATCTCTCTTTGATTGATCAATGTGTGATATTCCGAATCCTCATTACTAATCGAATCGAAAGGGTCTCTGGATTGATCAGAAGATCCTTTCAATTGGCTAGAATTCGTTACTTGAACGAAAATAGATCTTGTGGAATCATATTGAATATTTGACGATACATTCCGTACCTTGCTAAAAAAACCGATCCTTGCTTACCAACCACACATTGTCTAACCAAATCCAACTCTCTCTCGATACGTTCCTCAAAAAATCCGACTCGTGCAGATTCTTCCCCCAACTAACGAAGATATCTTGGCGGAATTGCCACATATGAAATTGAGCACAATTTTGCAAAGAAATACCCCACTTGTTTCTCGAGAAGAGATGGGAAACATGTTCAATCTCATTTGATTGAATAGTTGACTCAGCTCCTTGTTGTTTGAAGAAACCCTCCACTTCAATTGGTCTTTTTTCACGAAAAGCAGACATGAGATAACAAATCCAGTGTTTCACTAAGATTTCGAATAGCTGGCCCGAATTCAAGTTGATTATGTTTCGCTTCTTCCTCAGAGAAAGACGATCAAACAATTCCCAATCATGGTCCTTGCGGATCGGATCATCCGTATAGGATACAAAAAGAAACTCCAGATATTTGATATCTTTCTCTTTAAATGAGATCTCAATTCCAGCTACGGTTTCCTTAGATATCTTACAACTAGAATTCCACCTTTTCCCGATCCGGTTCCTCCACCACCGCGAACCCCAGTTAGAGTCAGGCATGATACACTTTTTCGTTATTGGGAGAACCCAAGTACTCTCTTTCGGATCCATGAAACAACTCTCAGAGATCTTTTTCCCTTTTGGAAGATAGAAGAGCGAAACAATAAACCTATTAATATTGGAAGACCAAAAAGATTCTTCCGATGTATCATTTCTGGGTCCAATGGAATTCATAGGTATAGGAAGAAGCCCCATCAAATAGAGATTTTTTCTTTCGACCATATTTCGATTGTTAATACGATATATAAGGACCGCTACTACAAGCAGTACTACACCTTTGATTGTGAAATATCGATTGCTTGTTGAACCCTGTGAATCGCGTGAAAGGAGGATACTCCAAATTCGAGGGTCAAAGAGTTTCATAAAACGTTCTTGGTGGAAAAAAATGTGAGTGAAAGATCCCACTGAATCGAATTTGGTCCATGAATCTAAGAAATAGTGAGAATTCTTGATCTCTCTCAATATCTCTCTCAATTCGAAGATCCAGGATTTGAATTGATGTCGTTTCATTGATTCCTGTTTCATTGATTCCTCCTAAAGATTTCATTTCAATTGGAATTTGGTTATTCACGATGTACGATGATCCCTGTTAAGCATCCATGGCTGAATGGTTAAAGCGCCCAACTCATAATTGGCAAATTCGTAGGTTCAATTCCTGCTGGATGCACGCCAATGGGAACGTTCAATAAGTCTATTGGAATTGGCTCTGTATCAATGGAATCTCATCATCCATACATAACGAATTGGTATGGTATATTCATACCATAACATATGAACAGTAAGAACTAGAATTCTTATCAATACTGGAACTCATAGGGAAGAAAATGGATTTATGGATGGAATCAAATATGCAGTATTTACAGACAAAAGTATTCGGTTATTGGGGAACAATCAATATACTTCTAATGTCGAATCAGGATCAACTAGGACAGAAATAAAGCATTGGGTCGAACTCTTCTTTGGTGTCAAGGTAATAGCTATGAATAGTCATCGACTCCCGGGAAAGGGTAGAAGAATGGGACCTATGGGACATACAATGCATTACAAATGTATGATCATTACGCTTCAACCGGGTTATTCTATTCCACCACTTAGAAAGAAAAGAACTTAAAAAAAAATACTTAATAACACGGCGATACATTTATACAAAACTTCTACTCCGAGCACACGCAATGGGGCCGTAGAAAGTCAAGTGAAATCTAATTCACGAAATAATTTGATCTCTGGACAGCGTCATTGTGGTAAAGGTCGTAATGCCAGAGGCATCATTACCGTAAGGCATAGAGGGGGAGGTCATAAGCGTCTATACCGTAAAATAGATTTTCGACGGAATGAAAAAGACATATCTGGTAGAATCGTAACCATAGAATACGACCCCAACCGAAATGCATACATTTGTCTCATACACTATGGGGATGGTGAGAAGAGATATATTTTACATCCCAGAGGGGCTATAATTGGAGATACCATTGTTTCTGGTACAGAAGTTCCTATCTCAATGGGAAATGCCCTACCTTTGAGTGCGGTTTGAACCATTGATTTACGTAATTGGAAGTAACCAATTAGGTTTACGACGAAACCTAGAAATCAATCACTGATCCAATTTGAGTACCTCTACGGGATAGACCTCAACAGAAAACTG
The DNA here is from genome assembly GCA_023531435.1 of Papaver californicum. Taxonomy (NCBI): domain Eukaryota; kingdom Viridiplantae; phylum Streptophyta; class Magnoliopsida; order Ranunculales; family Papaveraceae; genus Papaver; species Papaver californicum. The sequence goes on along the minus strand of JAJJMC010033707.1, from coordinate 904,718 downwards.
AAGAGTAACGGCAGCAAGTGATTGAGTTCAGTAGTTCCTCATATAAAATTATTGACTCTAGAGATATGGTAATATGGAGAAGACAAAATTGTTTGAAGCACCGACAGAACCGGAAGCGCCCCTTGTTTCAAAGAGAGGAGGACGGGTTATTCACATTTCATTTGATGGTCAGAGGCGAATTGAAAGCTAAGCAGTGGTAATTCTACCCCCGGGGAAAAATAGAGATGTCTCCTACGTTACCCGTAATATGTGGAAATATCGACGTAATTTCATAGAGTCATTCGGTCTGAATGCTACATGAAGAACATAAGCCAGATGATGGAACGGGGAGACCTAGGATGTAGAAGATCATAACATGAGTGATTCGGCAGATTTGGATTCCAATATATCCACTCATGTGGTACTTCATCATACGATTCATATAAGATCCATCTGTCTAGATATCATTATATACATCCAGAAAGCCGTATGCTTTGGAAGAAGCTTGTACAGTTTGGGAAGGGGTTTTGATTGATCAAAAAGAAGAATCTACTTCAACCGATATGCCCTTAGGCACGGCCATACATAACATAGAAATCACACTTGGAAAGGGTGGACAATTAGCTAGAGCAGCGGGTGCTGTAGCGAAACTGATTGCAAAAGAGGGTAAATCGGCCACATTAAAATTACCGTCTGGGGAGGTCCGTTTGATATCCAAAAACTGCTCAGCAACAGTCGGACAAGTGGGTAATGTTGGGGTGAACCAGAAAAGTTTGGGTAGAGCCGGATCTAAGCGTTGGCTAGGTAAGCGTCCTGTAGTAAGAGGGGTAGTTATGAACCCTGTAGACCATCCCCATGGGGGTGGTGAAGGAAGGGCCCCAATTGGTAGAAAACAACCCACAACCCCTTGGGGTTATCCTGCGCTTGGAAGAAGAAGTAGAAAAAGGAATAAATATAGTGATAGTTTGATTCTTCGTCGACGTACTAAATAGGAGAGAAAATCGAGAATATGTTTCTTCGTCTTTACAAAAGAAAAAAAGATAGGAGTAATTAGCTGTGACACGTTCACTAAAAAAAAATCCTTTTGTTGCTAATCATTTATTAGCAAAAATTGAAAAGCTCAACATAAGGGGGGAAAAAGAAATAATAGTAACTTGGTCCCGGGCATCTACCATTATACCCACAATGATCGGCCATACAATTGCTATTCATAATGGAAAAGACCATCTGCCTATTTATATAACAGATCGTATGGTGGGTCACAAATTGGGAGAATTTGCACCTACTCTAAATTTCCGGGGACATGCGAGAAGCGATAATAAATCTCGTCGTTAATGTTAATAATAATAAAGTTAATATGGGTGCTCGTCGTTCATTAGTGGGAGGTTAACCTTATGATAAAGAGGGACCCAGATGTGGAAGTATCCGCTTTAGGTCAACATATATGTATGTCTGCTCACAAAGCACGAAGAGTAATCGATCAGATTCGTGGGCGTTCCTACGAGGAAACACTTATGATACTAGAACTCATGCCTTATCGAGCATGTTATCCTATTTTTAAATTGGTTTATTCAGCAGCAGCAAATGCTAGTCACAATATGGGTTTCAAGGAAACAGATTTAATCATTAGTCAAGCCGAAGTCAACGAGGGTACTATTGTGAAAAAGTTAAAGCCTCGAGCTCGAGGACGTAGTTATCCGATCAAAAGACCCACCTGTCATATAACTATTGTATTGAAAGATATATCTAAAGATCAAGACTATTTCATATGGTTAAGAAAAACGGGATATGTATATATAGATAAATATACGGATGTTAGAGAGAGGTATCTATGTATGGTAGAGCACGAAAGACTAAAATGGGCTAATGAAGAAAGCGAGGGTGTATGGGACAAAAAATAAATCCACTTGGTTTTAGACTTGGTACAACCCAAAAGCACCATTCCCTTTGGTTTGCACAACCAAAAAGTTATTCTGAGGGTCTACAGGAAGATCAAAAAATACGGGATTGTATCAAGAATTATGTACAAAAAAATATGAGAATATCTTCGGGTGTAGAGGGAATTGCGCGTATAGAGATTCAAAAAAGAATCGACCTGGTCCAGGTCATAATCTATATGGGATTTCCAAAATGGTTAATAGAGGGTAAACCGAGAGGAATTGAAGAATTACAGATCAATGTACAAAAAGGTTTTAATTCTGTGAACCGAAAACTCAACATTGCTATTACAAGAATTGCAAAACCCTATGGAGACCCTAATATTCTTGCCGAATTTATAGCTGGGCAATTAAAAAATAGAGTTTCATTTCGAAAGGCAATGAAAAAAGCTATTGAATTAACTGAGCAAGCAGATACAAAAGGAATTCAAGTACAAATTGCAGGACGTATCGACGGAAAAGAAATTGTGCGTGTCGAATGGATCAGAGAAGGCAGGGTTCCCCTACAAACCATTCGAGCTAAAATTGATTATTGTTCGTATACAGTTCGGACTATTTATGGGGTATTAGGCATAAAAATTTGGATATTTGCAGACGAGAAATAATCAAAGATCTCTTCTTTTACTTTTCTATCTAGCACTGGACAAAAAAAACCTTTCATTTTTTTCTCTTTAATCTAAAATGATTAATTTCAAATCTTCTAATTCTATAGGGTTAAATAAAAATTAGATTGACCCTTTGGTATAATTGCTATGCTTAGTGTGTGACTCGTCGGTTTTTTTAGTTTAGATTAGATTAAAAAAGGAAAGGACGGCCCCAAAGTCTGAACTAAGAACTATGTAACTAATAACCAGCTCATTGCTTCGTATTATCGGGATCCAAAGAAACAGTCACTATATGATGTATTGATCATATCGTTGTAGCAACTGAAATCTTTTTTATATTACATATACATAAAAGAAAAACCAATCTGATCGTGGATTGTGATGTGAAACAAAAAAAGGATGTGGATAAATGGAAGGGGGAGAGAAAGAGAGAAGGAGAATATCAATGATATATGATTCCAATATGTATGGTCTATGAATAATCTCATACAAAGGCAGTGTAATAAAGCATCAATATGGATTCGGCCATAATCATAATTAATCATTAAATGAATCCGGTTCATAGGAAAAAGAAATACAAATAAAAGAGAGCTTCGAGTCAATAAAGACTGAGTAGATTGACTCAGGAACAACAAATTGAATTAGGAGCTCCGTTGCAGAGTTCAGGCCTAGCCATTAACCAAGAAGTGATGGGAACGACGGAACCTATGACTGCAGAAGATTCCATTGAAAACGAATCCTAATGATTCATTAGGTGGGATGGCGGAAAGAACCAGGAAACCTATTCATTTATTCTGAGAGGTCAAGGACTGACCCTACGAATTAAACAGATATTGAAAGAGTCAATATTCGCCCGCGAAGGCCTTATTGGATTGCTAAGTTTTTTGGATTCAATAAAGGTCAAAATAAAGATTCGTAAAAAAAATTCTATATTCTAGAGGTATATTTCCGGTTGTATATAAAACCCAAGATATATAAATTTTTACGTGACAGATTAGATCTCAAAAAACCTATGATTCAGTCTATTAGAAATTCAATACATATTCGTAATATTATGGAATCATTTCATTCGCGAGGAGCTGGATGAGAAGAAACTCTCATGTCCGGTTCTGCAGTAGAGATGGACTTGAGAATAACAAACAACCATCAACTATAACCCCAAAAGAACCAAATTCCGTAAACAACATAGAGGAAGAATGAAGGGAATATCTTACCGAGGCAATCATATTAGTTTCGGTAGATATGCTCTTCAGGCACTTGAACCGGCCTGGATCACATCTAGACAAATAGAAGCAGGGCGACGAGCAATGACACGATATGCGCGTCGTGGTGGAAAAATATGGGTACGTATATTTCCAGACAAACCTGTTACATTAAGACCTACAGAAACGCGTATGGGCTCGGGGAAGGGATCTCCCGAATATTGGGTATCTGTCGTTAAACCGGGTCGAATACTTTATGAAATGGGTGGAGTATCAGAAATTGTAGCCA
>JAJJMC010033707.1:781320-860706 GCA_023531435.1 Papaver californicum | reverse complement strand
TTCTTTGTAGAAGGGAAATTGAAGCGAAATAGCTATTAAATGATGACCAAAATAATTAGAACTAATTTCTAACCATAGATTTAAACCAATCCTAAATAGTCATAGTCCTCCTTAAAAACCAGATCCAAAATTAAAAAAGTCTTTTCTAAAATTCTAATGTCTAAATAAGAATCGACAACTACATCAAATGACATCAGATTTTGAGAAAATTTTGTGATGAATGATCTTGTATTGAATCATACCAAGTACGAACCAGTATGATTAGGAGTGAAATCTTGATTGTGTAATAGTTGCATAGATGTTGGACATGTATTATTACCATTATCTAACCTTTTCGTTTCTTTTTTTGAAGCATGTTTAACCTTCCTAATTTGAGGGACGATGAAAACTAATTTGGGGCTATTAATAAAAACTAATAGGTTACTCAAAAGTAATATCTAAAACCCCTTATCCACCAATTTTTCATAATGGCTAGTATACCCTTGATTAGTTAGTGATAATGTTGTTTTTTATAGTTAGTAAGTATTGATTATAGATTATACAGTTAGTGTGGTCGAAAATCATTATAGTTTGATTTTTTTGAGGAGAAATATTGTGTTAGAAAAGAAGAAGAAAAAGTTGGAAACAATTGAAACAAAACTAGGTTTTGTTGATTTCAATAACAAAAATGGATGAGTATGAAGAAGAATGAGTATCTTCACATCATGTTATCGGTTCAATAACGTTTAGAGATAATGGTTTGTGGTTTATGTTGGATGATCCAAATTTTAGTGGAGAACCATAGACGATTTAATGAAAGAAAATGAAGTATCACATCAAAATGAAGATAATAATGTATCAAACAAATAAGTATTGTGCTAAGAAACTAAAAAAACCACTTTATATGTGCTTGTATGTGATCTTGTGACGGGTCAAAAATTCCACCTCCAGCGCTATACGTCGTGCAGGCCGGAACTTCCCGATGCACCAACTAACCGGGCCTTAAAGCTTCACTTCTCACTGGAAAATGCAGGTAGATTTTCCTTCCCAAGCATGCTTTGCAAGCATGATACTCGAAACGTAGTTCCCACACTTCTCCAACTCACCCTTGTTCTGCAAAGGGTAGTAAGCCATTAAAGCCAATGGTGAAGGCCTTTGTCAAGCATCACATACTTACGAGCAATGTCCAAGCCTAAGTCATGCCTTGGACTAGCACCTAGGCCATTGAAGGCCTAATTTTTCGCTTCATCAACTCTGTTTCGATCATGGGCTGGAGCCTGCATTGATCTTACTCTTTCTAAGGGTTCAACATCCAGGCAAATACCATTCCATGCCGTAACTGTTGATAGGAAGTATGAAAAATCCATGAATAGAATTGCAACTACCTTATCGAGTGTAACAACAATCATCTCTTGACTTGGTATTGTCGAGCCAGATGATACGAGTTACCATAATGTTGTAATCACCTCTAAATTAGATGATATGAACGACAAGGTGTTGCACCTCAATGCATTGCATTGCGACTGCACACGTACACAACCCGTACCTTGAAGGGATCAAGCATGACCGTAGTTCATCCGAATAGGGACAAACAACTTAAGCCTATTAAGGAAAAGCCAACATCGAAAATTGCCAATCATTTCAAAAGGATATGCTTTGACATATATAATCCGCGTCCAACAATTTCCAATAAGATATAGCAAGGCCAAGATAAGCCTAGTCTATATAGGCCAAGGGACTTTCTTAAAGTATGCACCAGCTTATGCATAACTATCGCTACTTAATATGCAAATATTCATTCTTGAATACACAACATGGATGAATGATGCTTTTGCATAACTCATGTTTCATCAGCTAAGCTACAAGAAAATCTGCCAACTGGTTAGCATAGCTAGGTAAATCCGCCAATTGGTTAACATAGCAAGGAAAATCCTCCAAATGGTTAGCATAGCTAGGCAAATCCGCCAACTGGTTAGCATAGATAGGCAATTTTCCAAACCAGTTAGCATAGCTAAGGCATATCCGTTTTCTGGTTAGCATAGATAAGACTATTTCGTTTTCTGGTTAGCATCGCTAAACATCATTGGTTTCCAACCAACACCTCCTCCCTATATATGTTTTATTTTCATTTTCATAAATAAATAAAAGAAAAGGAAGGGACATCCATCGAATGTACTTTAAGCAAAAACGCCAACTGGTTAACAAAATACGCTTTCATGTTTGCACCTCTAGGAAAATCTGCTTTCTGGTTAGCCAGATGCTAGGTTGATCCGCCATATAGTAATGCGTCAACTGGTTAGCACATCCACTAACTGGTTAGCCAGCTGCTAAGCTAATCCACCATGTAGTTAGCGCTTATAGGAATACGTGCTAACTGGTTAACACATCCGCTAATTGGTTAACCAGTTGCTAGGCGAATCTTCCAACTGATTAGCATGAAGGCCAATTATGCCAGGGCTAATGCATTCACACCTTAATATATCCCTGAGTAATCTTTATAATCCTAGGATGAAGCTTCATCCCATCCCCTGACGCGCCCTTGAGTAAGCGTCATGCAAAAATTACGCGTGTTACATTCTTACCACCTTCAAAGAATTTCGTCCCCGAAATTCAACTCAAAAACTATTGTGGACAAGCTTCATTAATTTGGAATTCCTGCGCATATGTCCCATAAAATGATGCACAGAAATCCTGCAAGGGTCTAATGTTTATTAATGAACACATATTAGGATATTCTGAAAACACGTCCGACTCCGCATATCTAGGAATCCTAATAGGGTCTGCAGTTGTCGTAAACACCGATTAAGACCTTCCAAACACACGTCCCATGTTGTATGCTCGAAGATCTGAAAAGGTTTTACAACTCTACCAAGAAAAATCAATTTGGATCCCTAAACATGTGTCCCATACTACATGCTCAAAAATGCAAAGGGATTTACTCAACACAAGATCTTAAGTACACGTCCCATACCATACACTTATGAGTCTCCAAAGTTCATGATTATAGAAAGGGTCATCAAAAGTTGATAAGCAGTTCTTGGCGTAGCACTGTGAGGACCAAACTCAAATGCCAATGTAGTCGGATACAAGCCATCATTCCTGACGATATTTTACTCGTAAGTAAGAGCTGGCCAACTTGACAATGCACTCTGTGCCGCACGGGTGAGGGGTGATCATTCACAATGCCAAGGGTAGTGGGATACCAGCCACCGTTCCAAATGGGTTTTCCGGCAAACTCAAATAACTAGGTCAATCTCATATGAATCTTAACGGAGTAACTGGCATATTAGTTACAATTTCTTTTAGCATAGGCACTTGGCCTGATTTATCTACTCTCTTTTTGCATAACAGTTGGTCTACTCTTCCAACTTTTCTTATTTCCTTTGAAGGAAAATTTTTATAGTTACATTACAAACACTCCCTTGACGAGTCCACAACGCACAGTCCCTAGTATTTTCTCAGAACTTGCTCTGATACCATTTGTGACGGACCGGAAAATTCCGCCTCAGGCTTTATGCGCCACGCAGGCCGGAACTCCCCGATGCGCTAACTAACCGGGCCTTAAAGCTTCACTTCTCAATGGAAAATGCAGGTAGATTTTCCTTCCCAAGAATGCTTTGTAAACATGATACTCGAAACGTATTTCCCACACTGCTCCAACTCACTCTTGTTCTGCAAAAGGTAATAGGCCATTAAAGCCAATGGTGGATGCCTTTGTCAACCATCATATACTTACGAGCAATGTCAAATCCTAAGTCATGCCTTGGACTAGCACCTAGGCCACTGGAGGCTTAATTTTTCGCTTCATTAACTCCGTTTCGATCATGCGCTGGAGCCTGCACTGATCTTGCTCTTGCCAAGGGTGCAACATCCATGCATATGTCATTCCATGTCGTAATGGTTGATAGGATGTATGAACAATCCATCGAATAGAATTTCAACTACCTCATCGAGTGTGACAACAATCATCTCTTGACTTGGTATTGTCGAGCCAGATGATACGAGTTACCATAATGTCACAATCACCTCTAAATTAGATGGTATGAGTGACAAGCTGCTGCACCTCAATACATTGCATTGTGGTTGCCTACGTACCCAACCCGTACCTTGAAGGGATCAAGCATGGCCGTAGTTCATCCGAATGGGGACAAACAACTTAAGCCTATTCAGGCAAAGCCAACATCGAAAAGGGCCAATCGTTTCGAAAGGATATGCTTTCGCATATATAATTTGCATCCAACAATTTCAAATAAGATGTAGCAAGTCGAAGCTAAGCCTAGTCTGTATAGATCAAGGGAATTTCGTAAAATATACACCATCTTATGCATAACTATCGATACTTAGTATGCAACATTCTCGAGTACACAACATAGATGCATGATGCTTTCACATAATTCATGCTCCATCGGTTAAGCTGCAAGCAAATACGCCAACTGGTTAGCATAGCTAGGCACATCCGCCAATTGGTTAGCATAGCTAGGCAAATCCTCCAACTGGTTAGCATATCTAAGAAAATCCGCCAATTGGTTAGCATAGCTAGGCAAATACAGCTACTGGTTAGCATAACTAAGACTATTTCGCTTTCTGGTTAGCATCACTAAGCATCATCGATTTCCAACTAATACCTCATCCATATATATGTTTTATTCGCATTTTCACAAATAAATAAAAGAAAGGAAATGGAATCCATCGGCTGCAATTTAGGCGCAAACGCCAACTGGTTAGCCAAATCCGCTTTCCGGTTGGCGTCTTTAGGCAAATCCGCTTTCTGGTTGGCCAAATCTGCTTTCTGGTTAGTCAGCTGCTACGCTAATCCTCCATCTAGTTAGCGCTGATAGGAAAATGCGCCAACTGCTTAGCACATCCGCTAACTGGTTAGCCAGCTGCTAGGCTGATCCGCCATCTAGTTAGCATGAAGGCCAATTGTGTCAAGGCTAATGTATTCACAACCTAATGCATCCCTGAGTAAGCTTTATAAGCTTAGGATAAAGCTTTATCAAATGCCATGACGCGTCCCTGAGTAAGCGTCATGCCAAAATTGTGGGTGTTACAGATTTTTTAGCAAAAAATACTCCATTTTTACATGCATTTAATGTTGTTGATTCCCAGAATCGGTAGATAATGGAGTATATTCTCTACCGATTATAAACTATGCCTCAACATCATTTTATAATCGGTAGTTTCGGTAAGATCGATTACTACCGATTTCCAAAATTCCAATTTTTCTTCTTTCATAATCGGTAGTGTAACGAAATTCAACATCTACCAGTTAGAGCTTCAGTTCCAAAATCATTGCATAATTGGTAGTTTAGATAAGATCGACTACTACCGATTATATAATAAGGCCCAAATTGATTTTTCTTCCCAATTTTGATTTTTTTTTCCATAATTGGTTGTATAGAGAAATTCAATATCTATCTTATGAAAGTAGCCCCAAATATAATTTTTTCCAAATTTATAAAATTTCAAATTTTTCTACATTCACAATCTCTAGTTTTGACTAATATCTAACGATTGTGAAAGTAACCCCAAATATAAATTTTTCTAAACTTAGAAAAATTAGAATTTTTCTACTTTCACAATCAGTAGTTTAGGCGAATCATATAACTACCGATTGTAACTAGCCCCAAATATAATTTTTTTTAAAAACTTTGAAAATTTAGAATTTTTTACTTTCACAATCGGTAGTTTAGGCTAATCATATAACTACCAATTGTCAATGTAGCATATTACGAATTTTTTCAAATCATATAATCGGTAGAAAATAACTAAACTTATCTACCAATTATATGACCTTTAGGACCAGAAAACTGACTTGTTTTTAGCTATAATTGGTAGTAAGTGGGTTACAGTTGTCTACTGAGTACCTTACATTCGGTATTGGTGTAGAAACTTAAACCTCTGATTGGTGTTTTTTTTTTCCCTAGAAAACTTGTCTAGATTTCTATGTATAATCAGTAGTTCGTGGTTATAATTATCAACCGATTATATGACAATCGGTGGATAATGTCAATCCCTTGTTCCCGATTATATTAGGCTAACTTGTTCTATTATATGTAGATCGTTGCAGCGGTTGATCCTGTTTCATATGAGGGGCCTGGTACTTCGCTACACTATGATAACGATTTGGTATGATACCTATCCACTTTTTTCTTGTTCTAATAATTTATGTTACTTGCTTAGGCTTATAAGTTTTGTTTTTTTATATCCGCATTTAGACATTTCAAACTAAGGCGGAGGCAAAGGAATGCCTTATCAACAAGAAAAAGAGAAGGTGTGCATAGTAGTTCAAAACAATCAAGTAAAGAAGGATCGATTTGAAATGGTTTGCAAGATAAGTGACAAGCCAAAGAGTCATTCATCAAAGAATCGTAAGTACGTAAAGAAAACAGAGAGGAACTACAAAGGTAATTCAAAGAAATATGGATGCCATTTAAAGGTGTATCATTAGTGTTTATGGGGATATATATAGAAGAACGTCCATATATATAATCTACGAATAGGAATGACACATAATAGGAATGACACATAAGAAAATTGTCAAATATTAGTGAGTTTTGTTAAAGTTCTAAATAGATATATTTAGAAATTTAGTACATCAAAGGTCTAAATTAGACATTCTCTTAAACATTTATTATAAAATATTTCTAAATTTAAGATATATTTTCTTTTAAGTAAATAGTTTCATAATGAAAATCAATTAATATTGAAGTTTTTGCCATTTTCCATACATGTCTCTCTTACAAAGTTACAAGATTATGAGACTAGAAAAGGAAAAGAAGATTTTATTACGGCCCAGTATGTATGTAGGAAGCAAAGCACCAACACAGAAAAAACATGGCAGAGGTTAGCTTGTCAATCAGTCATATTATATGCGAAATATAAGTTAAAGGAAAGAAATAATTTATTTTTTATTACATTAATTTCACTTATGACCCAATAAGATACTTAGGGAAAAGTTACTATAAACTCAAATTATAAATAGCATGTTAAATCACTAGCAAACTAAAAGATAAAAGCTTTTTATTTATCATGGGCAATGCCAACGGCAGTTTCAAGTTGCTTTTCTTCTTGTTCCTTGTGATCTAATGTATACATGGCCATGAATAATTATGTATTGTTATATCTCTATCTATAATAATGCAGAAAGCAATTTTCCGATGTAATAGTCGAATAAATGGTGCACATATTACACTAAAAACACCAAACGGCTAGAAAGTTGGATGTGTTGTGTTTGGTGTCCGTAAGGTATAAAAATTACCCTAAACCTAAACCCAAACCTATTCATATTCAAATCCAAAATCATATGGAGTCCGTAGATCCATATAAACCCCTTGGCTCCTCCCTGGCATCATCTATTACGTCACAAACTCACTGATAATAAAACACCAAAATTGGACCCATAGACACGCAATCAAAATCAAGGATTCCATATAACTTGAGAACATTTAGAGCTTCACAGTGGATTATTTTGGTGCAGGAACAGACCACATTTTTGGATCAAACTACCCAAAACATGTGACTAAGGATGATACACGTACTAGTAAGTTTAACTTGAGTTGTGGCAAGTAAGTAGTCAAGTATTAGACTCAAAACTTTGTTAGTGCAAGCTCATCAGCAGCACAGACTTCTTCCACAGGGACCGAGTCTTCAGCAACAATCCATCACTCCAGCTAGAAATTCTCCAGCATAAAATCAGATTTTCCATAAGTATTTTGCCAGCAATAGACTAGAGAATATTGAGATTAAAAGAGAATTATCTCTAGTTAATAAGAGAATTATCTCTAATTAATAAGAGAATTATCTCTAGTTATTATGTATCCATTTCAAGCTTTATGTTGTGAGCTTGTAACCAAAAAGAATATTGAGCTAATAAACACATTCAAAAATCTCTATTAACTTGGTATCAACCTAACCGATCCAACAAAACTCAACAGAAATGTCTTCCAACATACAGACATTACAACAGCTCCATATCAATCATCTTGTTAACATTAAGTTGAATGAGAAAAACTATCTTCTATGGAAAACTCAATTTCAACCACTACTCAATGGCTACAATCTCAATGGATATGTAGATGGCAGTCTTCAACAACCACCACAATATCTACCAAACACAACTCTGTTGAATCCTGAGTTCATAAAATTTCATGAACAAGACCAAATCTTAATGGGTTGGTTGTTGTCTTCTGTAACTGAGAGGGTAGTGACCAAGGTAGTTGGGTTAAAAACATCAAAACAAGTATGGGATGCTCTAGAAACCAGGTTTTCTCCTAATACTCAAGCACACCAAATGCATCTCAAAAGGGAACTTCACAATCTCAGGAAAGGAAATCATTTTATGGAGGATTATTTCGACATGGCAAAAGAAATCTTTGATACTTTATTAGCATCTGGAGTAACGTTATCAGATACAGACATGAAGGCGTCTATCATGAATGGACTGGATCAATCTTATGATCCAGTTGTAACATCTTTGAATCTTGCAGGTGACATGACAATGAGCACTTTCTATGCTCATCTTATGACGTTTAACATGCGCCTGTAGCAACAACTAGCTCTCCTGCAACAACCTCTTTCAAACACTGCAGCCAACACCAACACCTAGTAACACCTTTTCAAAACAAACTCAATCCTCTAATAGTCAAAGAGCAAATAGAGAAAACTCGGTTCCATGCCAAATCTGTACCAAGACTGGTCATATAGCCAGACAATGTTGGTTCAGATACAAAGAGGATAATCCACTCCAAAAAAATCAAAATGCATCAGCCTATCTAGCTTTACCTGGAGGAACTAGTGATGCAAATTGGGTAACTGATACAGGAGGAACACATCATTTGACATCCAATCTGAATAACCTACAAATCAAGCATGAATATGATGGTACAGAAACAGTTCAAGTTGGGAATGGTAACACTCTTCCGATAGAAAACATTGGTAATGCAACATTTACTTTACATAATAGACGTTATTTCTTAAACAATGTTCTTCATGTACCAGACATAAAGACCAATCTTCTGTCAGTTTCGAAGTTTTGCAAAGACAACGATGTCTATTTTATGTTTAACACCAATTCTTTTATTGTGAAGGATTAGCTCACAGGGACCACAGTCTTGCAAGGCAGGAATAATAATAGCCTCTACACATTTGATGGAGTATGTGCGCTAGATAGACCAACTCCACATGCCTTAGTATCGGAAAGTGTCCCACTCTGACATCAGAGGTTGGGACATCTTATGCTGCGCACAGTCACAAAAGTTCTAAGAAACAACTCTATCTCATTCAGTAATAAATCGTTTACATTTTGCCATTCATGTCATTTGAGCAAAAACAGTAAGATTTTTTTTCCTTCCAGTAGTCAATAATAAACAAACCTCTTGGTTTGATTGTATCCGATCTTTGGGTCTCACCATATCTCTCAAGGAATGGATATCACTTTTATTTACTACTCCTTGATGTTTATTCGCATTATACATGGGTATATCCTCTTGTGCGCAAGTCTGATGCACTCCCTATTTTCATGCACTTCAAAAGACAAATAGAAAACTTAACAGATTGCAAAATAAAAAAAATTCAGTCAGATAATGGTGGAGAGTTCAGAAAATTTACATCCTTTCTAAACAAGTCTGGTGTTGTGCACAGATTCTCCTGCCCACATACTTCAGCCCAAAATGGCTTGGCAGAGAGAAGAATCAAGCACATCACTGAATCTGGTCTAGCAATTTTGTTCCATGCTTCTGTGCCAAAAGCATACTGGTCTGAAGCCTTCATTACTGCCTGTTTTCTCATTAACAGGTGTCCAGCATCACAAAAACAAAACAAAACTCCTTTTGAACTTTTGTTTAAACAAAAACCATATTACAAGTTTCTAAAAGTCTTTGGATGCCTTTGTTATCCAAGTTTAAGAACTTACAACAAGAACAAACTAGAACCAAGGTCTTTGCCTTGTGTGTTCATAGGCTACAGTGGGGCACATAAGGGTTATCTTTGTCTTCATCTTGCTACAAAGAGATTATACATATCAAGGCATGTCAGATTTGTAGAGGACTATTTCCCATTTTCTGCCAAAGCATCAAGTGGACCTGTGCAGCAGCCCACTCAAGTAAGTCCTACAAATAAACTACTATCTACCTCAGTGTTCAATTTATCTATGCCTTGTAATAATCAGTTGCAGCACCAGGAAACATCAATTTTTCAAGATGACACTTTGCTCCAGTTTGTCAATCTTCAGAAACTACTTCAGGTTTGCAAGTCGAACACTCTCAAGAAGATTCAGTACCAGTTGTACTGCCTCCACACTCTACTCCACATGCTCATCCAATGATTACCATGGAAACGGTTGTGAATAACAGCAACAAAACATCCTTTAATTTTAACGGATGTTTTAGCACCTACATGTTACAGCCAGGCTATCAAAGATTCTAAATGGCGTCCATCTATGGATAACGAGTATAATGCTCATTTGAAAACTGGTACATGGACTTTAGTGCCATTTGAAGAAGGAATGAACATTGTTGGTTCAAAATGGGTTTTTAGAATCAAGTATAAAGCAGACGGGAGTATTGACAGGTACAAGTCTAGACTCGTTGCAAAGGGCTTTCATCAGCAAGAAGGTGTGGACTTTGAAGAAACCTACAGTCCAGTGGTTAAGCCTTGTACAATTATGCTTGTTTTAACTTTAGCTACCATGTATGGATGGCATTTACATCAGCTGGACGTACAAAATGCATTTGTCCATGGAGTGCTAGAGGAGTCTGTCTACATGCAACAACCATCAGGCTATGTAGATCCTAACAATCCAACATTTGTCTGTAAACTAAACAAGGCTTTGTATGGACTCAAGAAGGATCCAAGATTTTGGTTCTCAAATTTAAACTCTTATCTTCTTTCTGCAGGTTTCACAGGTTCCGTAGCAAATAGCTCTTTATTTATAAAAAAAATACTAAAACATCCACTTTGTATGTACTTGTTTATGTTGATGACATCATAGTCACAGGATCGTGCACACAATCCATCCAAGAGCTAATTTCAAGTCTGAACAAGGCATTTGCAGTTAAAGATTTGGGACCTTTATCATATTTCTTAGGGATAAAAGTATTTAGAGACAAGAAAACTCTGATTCTCAGTCAGCAAAAGTATATTGCTGATTTACTCATCAGGTCTAAACTTGATGGAGTGAGACCTGTTGCAACACCTCTCGTAGTACAAAATGTCATCAAGAAACAAGGAAGTCAGAAATTTGAAGATGTAACACTTTAGAGAAGTATAGTTGGTGCACTACAGTATCTTCATCTCACAAGGCCTGACATCTCTGTGGCTGTTATCAAAGCATGCCAATATATGCATGAACCTTTTGTGGAGCATTGGGAGCTAGTGAAGCGCATTCTCAGATACTTGAAGCAAACTGCTAGTTTTGGCCTGTATATCAACAAGACCAAGGATTTTTCTTTGCAATACTATACTGATGTAGACTGGGCTGGAAACTTGGATGACAGGCGTTCCACAAGTGGGTATTGTGTTTATATAGGAGGAAACTTAATATCTTAGAGTGCCAAGAAACAAAAGACAGTGTCCAAGTCGAGTACAAAGTTTGAATACAGAGGCATTTCCATAGCAACTGCTGAGCTCACTTGGATACAGTCCTTGTTGCGAGAACTAGGATTACCGAGCATAGTAAAAGGGATAGGGAAAGATATTACAAGCATTGTATAGAAAAAGCATATGGGTTGCCTCTCATAGAGCGCTAAGTTTAATGTCTTCAGCCAGACAAAATGTACCTGTAGAAAATTAGTCATGATAAACGGGATCCTCTAAATTTATATTTTCTACTTCAGGGTTGGTCAATTCGATAAATGGTTTTAATCGGTGTCCATTGACTTTAAAAGTCTCTTTAGTATCATGATTTATAATCTCAATAGCACGATGTGCAGACACGGTCTTGACATAGAATAGGCCAGTCCAACGAGATCTAAGCTTACCAGGAAAGAGATGAAGAGAATTATACAAGAGAACTTTTTGGTCTGGTGTAAACGACTTTCGAATGATCGATTTCTCGTCAAAAACTTTGGTTTTCTCTTTTTAAATTTTCACACTTTGGTAAGAATCATTGCAAATTTCTTCCAACTTATTGAGTTGTAGTCTACGGTTGGCTCCAGCAGTGGACATGTCAAAGTTCAGTTGTTTGATGGCCCAATAAGCACGATGTTCTAACTCTACAGTTTCAAGCTTTATATTGTGAGCTTGTAACTAAAAAGAATATTGAGCTAATAAACACATTCAAAAATCTCTCTTAACTAACTTCAACATAAACACAGATTTTCACACAAGAATTCACGTCTCAAGGAAGTAAAAAAGAAGTTGGATAAATAACGGAGGATTTGAAGTTATATAGTGTACGGTGTAGCCCTTTTGGTTGCAGAGTTCAATGTGCTCTACAATTGAAAGGTATAAATTATGAGTACATAGACGAAGATCTTTTAAATAAGAGTGATTTACTCTTGCAATATAACCCAATTCATAAGAAGGTCCATGTTCTTGTTCATGGTGGAAAACCCACTGTTGAATCGTTGATCATTCTCGAATACATTGATGAGACATGGCCAGACAAATACCCATTACTCCCCAGGGATCCTTATGAAAGGTCTATAGCTCGTTTTTGGACTAAATTCATGGAAGACAAGGTAAATAATTCAACTCCGTTTACATTTTTCATTGGATTTTTTTCTTCAGCACTTGATTATTTTTTCTGTTCCATATTATACTTAGGAATCAACGTTTTGGAAGTTAATTCCCGTTACTGAGGAAACCAAAGAAGAAATAATCAATGAAATCATGGAAATTCTGAAAACCATTGAAGAACGAGGACTAGGCGACAAGAAATTTTTCGGAGGAGATAATATCGGATTCGTAGCTTAGCATTCGGAACCTTCATTCGTTGGTTTGAAGTAGCTGAAGATGTCAAAGAATTGAAGATATTTGAAAATTGTACCCGTTTTCAGGCATGGTTCGAAAGGTTTAATGCAGTGGCTGTAGTCAAAGAAAACTTACCAAGTCACCATGATTTGGTCGCTCATTACAAACCTCGTTAGTTGGCTAAATATCAGTAGAGTTGTTCAGTTGTTGTATCAGTCATTCAGTCTCAATTAGCACGAAATTTAAGAAGGTTGTAGCTTTCTGATCAGATTTTGTTTCAAGTAAATGAACTTCAAAACAGGTGTTACTGTGTTAGCGTTCTGAATTCTCAAGTTTCAGACTGATAATTATGATAAATTAACTGTTACAATTACCAAACTTCAGGCCTTTTGCTATGAAAACCATATAAAAACTTCATGCCTTTTGCTATGAAAACCATATAAAATCTCATGCAGGAATTCAGGATTCCGTTAAGTTGCAAATACTGGATCTACACATACAAATTGGGGCTAGAGAGGCTCGAACTCTCGACCCCTCATGATCACTCTATTTAAATATGAGACCTACGCGCTAACTGCGCCACCGCCCCAATTCGATTTGGGTGTTTTTTATAAATCTAAACAGTGCATCAAACCAAGAAGGTTGCAGAAACCAGTAGAAGAAACTAGAATTTATCTTCGATATTTAACACTATAAATTTCCAAAAATCTTTTTAGTTCTTCTCGAAAAATCAAGATTGGCCCAGAATTGAACTCATCCTTACAAAACCCTCCTCTATAAATGAGACATATCACCCTTAAACAATCTCATCAATCAATTAGAAGCAAAGCAAGTTAATAGCAATCTATCTGTCTGCAAATCCAAGTTTCGAGTAAACCATTTTCACCAATTCTTAGCAAGAAAACCAAAAATGTCGATCATCCCAAGTTTCTTTAGCAACCAGAGGATTAACGTTTTTGATCCATTTTCTCTTGATATTTGGGATCCATCCCAGGGCCTCCCTTTCTCTACTATGCAGCGAGGTGGTTCTGATACTACAGGAGAGACATCACACTTAGCAAACACCAGGATCGATTGGAAAGAAACCCCAGAAGCTCATGTCTTGAGCTGATCTACCTGGTGTTAAAAAATAACAAGTGAAGTTGAAGTGGAAGAAGGAAGAGTTTTACAGATAAGTGGAGAAAGAAGTAGAGAAAGTGAAGAGAAGAATGATAAGTGGCATAGAGTTGAACGTAGCAGCGGCAAGTTTTTGAGAATATTTAGATTGCCTGAGAATACTAAAATGGATGAAGTTAAAGATTCTATGGAGAATGGAGTGCTTACTGTGTGTGTTCCTAAGGTTGAACAGAAGAAACCTGAAGTCAAATCCATTGAGATTTCCGGTACATCCGAGTCGGCTCGAGTTCCACAAGGCCAGATTGGCGCTGCTTAATAAAAATGGTCATCATGATCGGATATATGAAACATCTATGTTGTCTTGTTGGTACTTTTCAGTTATGTTACTAGTGTAAGTCATGCATAATATGTTTGTATGTTCTTCCTTTCTAAAGTTATGTTGTCTGAGTTATGCAACGCCGCTTTACCTCTGCAGACACGATGAACGTTAGAGAATACAGGCCTTGACAACTTCGCGTACCTAGAAGAAGCATGTACTAGGACAGACACCAAAGAAGAGGAAATCGCGACAAAGAATAATATTTGGCCTGATAGTGTGTCTTATGTGCAAGACGAAGGTAATCAATCTAATGATAGTGAGGATAGGCGTGGCAAACGTCCAATGAATAGTAATACAAGGGAGGATCCCCCAGAGTACCCTTGTTCTTTTGATTTAGTTATGGATTTTCTCAATGAATGGATTCGTAACAACGACATCAAGCTACCACCACCCATGAAGGAACTGACGGAACATGATAAACGTCATGCAAATTACTGCTTGTTCGGCCGAAAAGTGGAACACCTCATCAAAGAGTGTCGAACCTTGAAATGGTGTTTCCACAACCGCATGAAAAGAGGCGAAATTGATTTGGGCATTAACCAAGTTAAAGAGAATCCTTTCCCAACACATCAAGTAGCCATGTTCACTCATATCCACACCCAAACTGAGTAGCCTGAGACTTACGCCATGGAGGAAAAAACGAAGTTGGTAGCAGAGGTAGCAGCTATAGAGGTCACATATAACAAGGAGTACTTAGCAGCAACAGTAGGGAAGTCAAAGTTGTTCACCAAATTTATCGACACTCTTGGTTTCGGCAAGCGTCAACGACAACTAGTTGCTGAATTACTCACACGAGTTTTTGCTGATGAAAACATGAACGCCTACCTAGATAGGAAGTATCCTCTGCCCACCAATGTCATTACATTTTCGGAAGAAGACGGACAAGTAGATTGTGATCATACTCGACCTCTGTACCTGACCGCATCACTCCGCAAACACTCGTTCAAACGGGCTTTTATTGACACAGGTGCTTCTTTAAACTTGGTGCCATACAAGATATTACAAAGTATTTGTGTCAAGGATTCAGAGATAAGGAAGTCTCATCCACGCATTCAAGGCTTCGGTGGTTTAAGTCAATATACTATTGGTACTATTAATTTGGAAGCTAAAGTTGGTCCCATTCGCTCAGTCGAACCGCTCCATGTCATGAACATCGAAACTATGTACCATATGCTGTTAGACGCCCATGGCTTCACAAGCATGGTATCGTTCCTTCAATATATCATCAATGTGTGAAGTTCATCCTCAAAGGAAAATAGAAACGTATTTCTGCAACTGAGAACCCTTTTCTCCATAGGAAGCATACATGGAAGAATTTTCCTTCTATGATAAGCTCAGTGAGCCAAATGAGGTGGTCACTCATGTTCACTCCATTCTCCTCCCATATTGGGAAACTACATATGAAGAAGGGCAAGACTCGACTAGGAAGAACAAACATAAGAGAGGACACACAACTAAGTTTTCAAGGTTTAAGAAGGAGTCGCGTCCAGACGGACGTCATGTTTACCGATTATAGCAATCACAGGAGGGGATCACACCCATGGTAGAAGTTAATATAGCTGAAATTGACGTTCCTGTTAAGGATGATGATCTCTTACGATTCTGGGAAAGGATTGTACCATACCCAGAACCCAAGAGTGGTGAGCCGACAAGGCAGTTGAATGTAGGAGCGCTCGAAGAGCCGCGGACGATAGAGGTGGGAACTAATCTCACACTAGAAGAAGGCAGAATATTGGAAGAACTACTACGAGAATTCCAAGATGTATTTGCTTGGTCTTATGAAGACATGCCTGGGTTAAGCCCAACACTAATATGTCATGAACTCAAAATGGCTCCAACAAGAAGACTAGTGAAGCAACCCAGGTGGCTGTTCCATCATGAAGTTGAAGAGAAAATCAAGGAAGAGATAACCAATTTATTGGCTGCAGGATACATAAAACCTATTCACCACCCCACTTGGTTGGAAAACATCGTACCAATCGAGAAGAAGAATGACAAGCTGCGATGCTGCGTCGATTTTAGAGATCTCAACAAGGCATGTCCTAAGGATGATTTTCCCCTCCCTATCATTGACATGATAGTGGATGCAACTTCGGGATATAAAATGTTTTTATTCATGGACGGGCATAGCGACTATAACCAGATCAGAATGAAGGAGTCAGACGCGATAAAAATTGCATTCTCCACCCCCATTGGCAACTTTTATTATATGGTTATGCCCTTTGGTCTAAAAAACGCAGGTGTTACATACCAACGAGCGATGACTTTCATCTTCCACGATATGAACCACGTAGTTGTTGAAATATATGTTGATGATATGGTGGTTAAATCTAAGCAGCGGGAAGATCATATACTTAACCTGCATAAGGTTTTCACACATATTCTGAGTATAAGTTGAAGATGAATCCAGCTAAATGTGTTTTTGGAGTAACATCAGGAAAAAATTTAGGGTTCCAAGTCACTGATAAGGGGATCGAGGTAGACCAAGAAAAGGCGCAAGCGGTACTGACCATGCAACCACCTACAACCAAAGTGGAGTTACAACAAATGATCGGGAAGATCTCCTACATTTGGAGGTTCATCTCGGGTCTCACTCAATACACACAACACTTCTTCCCACTACTCAAGAAGGATGTTACTTTAGGTTGGGGAAAAAGCCAAGAGGAGGAACTAGATAGTATCAAGCGATGTCTGGCACATCCATATGTGTTACGACCACCAATAAAGGGAAAGCCGCTTCATCTTGCTAATACAAATACAACTATAGATGCTCTACTTGCCCAAGACATGGGTGACACACATCTAATATATATCTACTACATCAGGAAGACTCTCAAAGATGCAGAAGTTCGTTATTCTCTAGTTGAAAAGGCTTGTTTCCCATTGATAATGGCGGTGCAGCGGTTGAGACATTACTTAGTAGTCCACCAGACGTATGTCATAGCAGCAGAAAACCTTGTAGTGTACCTGACGAAAAAACCGATACAAAACGGCGGGATGGGGAAATGGGCGTTAAAAATATTAGAGTTCCCATTCATTCTGCTTTGTCCACATGGAGTAAGAGGACAAGCAATCACATATTTACTAGATGTTTTTCCAGGATCAGATAGCACAAAGATCTATAAGGAATTACATGAAGAGGTAGTTATGGAAGAAGACTAGGCACCTTGGAAGATGTACTTTGACGGGTCGTCACATAGCGACCAGGGGGAGCTAGTATCGTTTTAATCAACCCTCGAAGGGAAAGTACCTCATACTCATTCAAGATAGACCTCCCATGTACCAACAATGCATCATAGTATGAAAGTTTCCTCGTCGGTTTAACTATCGCTAATGAGCTCCATGTTAAGCATTTGGGAGTCATAGGAGATTCAAGATTGTTGGTAAATCAGATGGACGGAGAATTCCAAGTGAAAGAACCAACCCTAGTTGTGTATAGAGATCGAGCTCAACGACTAATTAAACATTTCAAACAAGTGGTCATACAACACAAGAACTGCATTGATATGGATTGTAGATGGTGGTAAGAATAGTTCAAACTCTCGAACCTGTGAAGATTTATTTTAGATTTAAAAACTGATTTTAAACTAGAAAATATATACAAAAGATGAAAGTAATATTCACAAATACTGAGGTTATGGATTTCACCATTAACCACTTTTAATTGATTCCAAAAATAATAATTTTAAACAATTCTAGCTCAAATAAGTGACTCTAATTTTTTCCAAAGGTAGATTTTTAAAATATCAATTGTAAATCACAAACATGGCTCATCAAAAGCTCTAGGTCCCAGCATAAACTATCAAATAAAATCACAATCAATGAAGAAAAATCATAATTTCAAATAAAAATAAATGCAAAAGTCATAAAAGAATTATTAAAAGTTACCAATTAATCATGAAAAAAATGGCTTCCTCCTTGCCTCAGTGATGGGTTTTAGCTCATCTTGCTCAAAACACCCTCAAAAGATTGGTACATAGCTCAAAAAGTGCTTGAGTAGAAGAAAAATACAACAAGAACTGATCAACTGAGTCGCAAAAGAATTAAAATAAATTATTGAATTTACGACACACTCTAGACGTAGTTGGAAAAGGACTGTCTTTCTTTGTATTAAAATCGGAAACTGTTGCTTTTACTGTAGCAAAAACTATTTATATAACCTATGAATTTGAAAGAATAGAACCAGGAATCAACAACATTTTTCTACTTTTAGTCATGGTGTTTTCATCTTCTTCACGTGATGAACTTGCAGCAGCAGCAGATTTTTATGGATTTTGATTTCTTCGAATCTGGCTTTTCGAACCTCTATTTATACCCAACATCTCCCAATCTCTCGAATCTTCCCAAACAAATCTTTGTATTCAATGAGAAAATAATTCGCGTGATTTTTTTCTTCTCGGTGATCTGATTTCTTTCTCGAACATTAACTCACAAGATTTTATCCTCTAACTTGTTTCTTTAGTTATCTCATACAATCTTTATTACGATGGAAACAATACTTACGTGAAACAGGAAAGAAATCCATATTTCACGAGATTACTTCTCTTCCCTGTATTTTCTCCGTGAGATAAATATGGCCGAGTCTTGATCTGATTTGTTTCCAAACTTTGTGTGGGACCTTCTAGAAATAAGACAAGTAGAAAAATTGTCTTAAAACCCTTGCCTATTTCCAAATTAACCGAGCCAAAATCTTCCATGTTTGAGAAACAAAAATTCCCTCCCATTTCAACTTCAAATGGAAAGAAGTGAGTGCCTTTATCATTCCAATAGGTGCCTTTATCCAAAATTCAGGGGGGTGCCTTTAACCAAAATTGGGGTGCCTTTAACATATTTTCTCGCTAACTTTTCCAAAAATATTTATTTCCCAAAAATACCTACAAAGACATAAAAACCCATAATAAGTACAAAATCGAGCACTAATAATACAGAGAGTTAGGAACAAATTAGACATAAAAATGTGTCTATCACGCATATCCAACAGACATGCAGATGCGTTGGCTACGCTGGCATCTAGTCTCAAGCTAGAAAATAGTGATACTGAAACGGTGACAGTAGTACGAATAACCACACCATCAACATGGGTAGAAAGATCTCATATTTGAGGAAGAAAATGATTGGCACAGACCCATCATCTCGGACCTTATTGTTCCTCGGAAGAACGTTAGCTACCGGGGAAGTTGTTGAATGCATACACACTCATCAATGGCACTCACTACTTTGTATCACCAGGAGGAGCGTTGATTAGGTGTCTTGGTCAAGAGGAAGCACGAGAAAAGCTGCAGGAGATATACAACCTCACATGTGGACACAACTCGTCGATAGTGTTGCATAGGCGAATTCAAAGTGTGGGATATTACTGGCCAAACATGATCATCCAGGAAACAACGCTACAAGATAAGTGTATCCCATGTCAGAAGGCACCTCAACTGGCAGAAATCCATGTGGTTGAGAACGTCGAAGACAATTGGCGTACTCCATACATGGAATTCTTGACACGAGGAGAGTTACCAGATGAGAAGAATTTGGCTCGGAAAGTAAAGACTAAGTCAGAAAGGTTCTTTGTTGTTGAAGTAAGTTATTCCGAAGAATTTTTGGTCAACAACCACTCAAGTGCCTGAGTACTTCCGAACCAACCAGAGTGATGGAAATAACTCATGATAAAGAGCATCAAGGAAAGGCTAAGTTGTTCACCCAACTGTACGATGTAGGCTAACATTGGCCGACGATGGAGCAAGACACGGCTACGTATGTATAAAAGTGTGAACAGTGCCAGTTGCATGGGAATCTCATACATGTACCACACACAATCCTATATAACATTATCACTCCATGGCCATTTCATAGTTGGGGTCTCGATATTATCGAACCAATCACACCTAGGTCGAAAAAGTAGCATGAATACATTGTCACGGGATTGAGTTCTTTACCAAATGGGTTGAGGCCATACCTATGAAGAGCATCACAGGAAGCACAATTGCTAACTTTATCAAGGAATACATTGTTAGTCGTTTCGGTATTCCAGTATGCATCATCTCTGACAACATCACCCTATTTGTGAATAGTAACGTAAAGGACTTGCTCATTTCCTTTCATATCAAATATAAGACGTCCACACCCTAGTACCCAAAGGAAAATGGACAGGTGGAAGCAACTAATAAAACATTGTTACGAATTTTGAGTTACAACCTGTAGATAACAAACGAGTATGGCATGAGGAGATACCAATGGCGCTATGGGCATACAGAATTGCTAAGAGAAGTTCGACAAGAGCATGTCCTTATAGCTTGGTCTATGGGACTGATGCGATCATAACAACATAGTTGGTAGTCTAGCGATTGATGATGAAAGAAGACTCTTAACTCTAGAGTGCATCGACGAAAGAAGAAAGAAAGTGGCTCGACATGCAGAGAAGTATCGAGATCGGTTGTCTAGATCATATAAAAAATGACTCAAGCCAAGGACATTTGTGAAAGGAGACCTATTTCTGGCTATCGCACCTCATGTTCCAAGGAATGCAAGTGCGGGCAAGTTTGCTTCTAACTGGTAATGACCATTTCGTATTTGTGAGGCAGCACATACGGTTACTACAAGCTAGAAAGACTAGACGGAAGCCTCATAGAGGGAAAAACCAATGATAAGGTCAGTGGAATTTGTCTAAAAACTTTCTACATATAATGACACTTATCTATGAATTTAATGATTTCTATTTGGCACAATATCATCTTGTGTTACTTTTACACGCTCTATGATGAGAACACACACCCTCATATGGGTATAACATAATGAGTTCTAAGATGAGCGAATACTAGTCAAAGGACTGCCTGTCGATGAGAGGGGGGTTTCTGAGACGATACGCTCTATGATGAGTAAACGCCCTCAGATGGGTAATATCTATTAAATTTCCTATAAGGAGCGAATGTCTATTACGAATAAGATGATGGAGAATGTTAAAGTTCTATCAATACTAAGAAGTATAACATACTACGACAACATACCCAACATGAAAACTAGATTGTTCAATAAAAACACGAAAATATGTGTACACAAAAAAAAAAGATCATTGTCATTCATAAGCAACTTAGAACTTGATACAAGATTGTCCTTCGAGG
Organism: Papaver californicum; assembly: GCA_023531435.1. Lineage (NCBI taxonomy): Eukaryota > Viridiplantae > Streptophyta > Magnoliopsida > Ranunculales > Papaveraceae > Papaver > Papaver californicum. The sequence goes on along the minus strand of JAJJMC010033707.1, from coordinate 839,211 downwards.
AGAACTCATATAAAACTTACATAAATTTGGTCATACCAACATGATAAATACATCATGCAGTGCCAAGAGCAACGAGCTCTGCACGACAAGCAGCAACTTGCTTTTCAATAAAATTAATAATTTTCAAGGCACCATTCACACGCTCCATTGCTCTGGTTAAATCCACCTTAAGAGTGATACCATATTGCTCTACTTGCTCTTCTCGACGAGCTGACATATTTGCTTGACAAACCATAATCATAATACATTAATGATCTAAAAAGAAGAACGAGCTTGGAAATCATGATCATGAGCCTCTTGAAGTGAAGAGGTGATGGCTTCGAACTTCTGAGATTCCAGACGATTGATTTCACATTTAAGTTTATCATTTTCATAAGCTCCAGGAATGGCTGGAAGCGTTAACACCCATGATCCAGGGGGTGATGCATAACAAAAAAACGGTAATACACGGCTCACCTCATGAATGAGAAGGAAAAAGAAAGAGGGAAGAAAGTGTAAATCTTTCCTTCTAAAAATCAATAAGAACTTGTAAATATATATAACATTCAAAGTTGAATGGGTACATCATGGATAAACGCACCGATACGTAAACAGATAAAATAAAACAAAATACATATATGATAACTTAGACACTGATAAGCAGTATTACAAAAAAAAAACACAGTTCAATCAGAAATAGTAAGGGAAGCTTGACAACGAGCTATTTCCTGATCTAAATCGGCAGTCATCGATGAAACATCATCGTATCGAACACGAGCTGCAACAAGAGCAATACGAACCATAGTCACGCGACGATGAATATTGACCAAAATGTAAGGGCAGCATTCTCGCTGTCAACCATCTCCAAAGTTTGTTGATGCCCCCTCAGAACTTCATCCATTATGCCACATTGAGTTAATTGGTGTTGAAGGAGTATACAGATATCTCCTCTCACCAAATTACGACAATCAATTTTTTTCTTCAAATCAAAAGTAAAAACAGCTCGTGGAACTTCAATCATAGTTAGTGTATCCCTCATACGCAAATAACCATATCTCTCTACAAGTGATAACATGTCAGCAGAATGATGTGGGGTTTATATAGGCTTCATTCTTAAAAAAAAATAAAAGGTGGGGGGAGGATATACTTTTTCCTTTTTAAAATGTCACTACAGTGCGCCTACGAGCAAGGGCAGATTCAATAATATTGATAACGCAACGACAATCGAGAATTTGTATGAAAAAACGTACTGGCTCATATTTAATAAATAATCTTTGAGCCACTAGAGGTAAAGGAATGTTACGACCACTTAGTTTGATCAAGGAAACTTCAAACCCAATACGGGTTAGCTCTAGGTCATTGCTAATTTGAAGGTGCTCAAACTGCGCTACACATACATGGAATACGCATGACATATGGGATAGTGCATAAAATTGAGCTATGATACGCGAATATGTCATGATAGTGACAGACGAGATAGTATATAATATAAGGATTTGGTTTTGAATAATAAACATAAGAAATAAAATGTATGAGATATTTATACTAGTTAGGCAACACGACTCCCAAGGAGGAAACAAAAACTTGAAAACATAGAATACTTATATTAATAGATGAATATTAGATACCACGTTTACAAGAAAGGAAACAACATAAGATCATAAAGTTCTAACAGATAACAAATCAAACAGCAAAGTACACAAATAACAGATAGCAAGCACATAAGAAAATTATGATAGTAAGATCAAGCTCGTGCAAAACGAGAACGAAGCTCCTCTTCAGACTCATGTAGCATGCGAGTTTATTCTCCTATAGTGCGCTTCACATCCTCTATCTCACTAAATGAAGTGCTAACGGCCTTTAAAGCACAGGAACGCTTTTTGTAAAGAATAATGAGTTGTTTCTGATACTGCGTTATACGGGTTTTATGGTCAGCAATGATTTGAGTAAGTTGATGAAGACGATTATTCAACCTCTTATCCAACCTAGTCCAAGATTCCATGAGCCACTTAATGTTGAAGCGCATATAATCATGGCAAAGATCAATCGTTATCTTCCAAGATATCATCATAGAAGGTGTTGGAAGAGGGGCTCGTGTACTCCTCATACGAGCAATGATGTCCAAGAAACCGTTGGTTTGACTAACCAAATAACATATGTCATGAATTAGCTTGGTGCTTGCCATATGACCATGATTGTGAACGATCCTAGCATAATGTTTTACATGACGAGGAGCAACCCAAAAACCACCAACCTCTTGGTAGTCCTTGTATCCATTAAGGGTAGATTTATCCACAAAGGGGTCAAAAGCGGGAAGATCAACTTTATCAGGACGAAGAGGGGATTCACTATTGTTTTCGTTAACAACGGTGTAGGGTGACACATGCGTGGAGTGGGTAGTGGAACGATTGGAAGATGATTCCTTCCTTGTCTCATTTTGTGGAGACTGAGCGGCATCACGTGTACGTTTCATCTTAAAGGATATCGATGAGTTCACAGCTTCGTACCCTTGACGACCTTGCTTAGAGACCATCAGAACAACGTATAATGAAACATAAAAAAAATATTATTAGACAACTACCTGCAACTTTAAAGGGTGAGAAGGAATGTCTATAGGAAGATAAGGAGAGTCAGGATTTAGCTCTACAAATATAAGAAAGACAAAAGTAAAACAGAAATGAGAATCATATAAAAGAAACACAATCAAGTATTTATAAATTTGAAGCAATAAAGAGACCGTGAAATAAAAAAAATATTACCGGAAAAAATTGGAGAATGAATCATGATCAAGAGTCTCGATGTTATACTCCTTAGGCGTAGAGTAACCAAAAAAATTTTGATAACCTTCATAAACAACGGGAATGAGGACTTTACCGATATTACGCTGACGTAGATTATTCATACCTTTAGTAACATCCTGCAAATCACACATACGTATATGTGAAGATACTAAAAGAGACAAAACACGTGCACATAAACACAAAGTTAAGTTAAATTTTGTGACTTCTTTTCTTTTTCAAAAAAAAAGCGGGGGATGAGGAGTAACATATACCTCAGGTGTGTTGGTAGAAGCATCTTTTGTTTGAGATCACTTCCTTAATAGCCTTAGTACTATCAGAGACAGTTCTACGACGCCCATTTGGATTCGCTTTCCTACCTTTAGAAGTAGGATGAAGATTATATTCCATGAGGACAGTTGGACATATCTTTATGCATCCACATTGAATCAAGCAAGGAATATCAGGTGCAGAATCATGTATGGGAGGAGAAGAACAGAAATCCATCATCATTTTAACCTCACGAGACCAAAATATACGCCATCCATGAGTCATTGCCAAAGGGCGATTAAGGACAGGATATTGGCGGTGAGCAACAAAGACCTTAAGAAAATCAGCATTAGAGCGAAAGACAAACCGATCAAAGCTATTGGATACGTCACAAGGAGTGATCATGGTGCTACATGATCTATATTATAGAACTTAGCGAAGAATGCACCCCGAAGAAACAGGGTAGAGAATCAGTGCTGGTGGCAGCGATGAAATCCCAATGGGGACCAACGCCAGTATTCGGACTAATGTGAGCCCAATTATTAGCTTCCTTAACAGCGAAAATATAGATGGCAGGACCACACGCACCATTATTATAAGGTCAGAACGTAAAGGCTTTAACATCATCCATAATATCACCCAAGATAGAGACACGTTTGGGGGCGGCTTTCGTATATAACTTTATCCTGTGGTGACTAACCGGCTACGCACTTGACGACTTTGACCACGATCCTTAAGTTCCCCATTGTCAAAGACTAGTGGCTTCACCTTAGGACGGCATCCCCTAAAATGCTTCCATATCCATACTTGCAAGAAAGTGGTGGGAACAAAACTTTCCACGACGAAACTTTTGTCGTTATCCCATCGAAGGTCAATGACTAGGACATCCAGGTGATGATATAATCCTCCGAGAAACATGGGAGCCAAAGAAAAAGTCACATCTCATGACCTCAAGACAACAATGTTCAAAATTTTGTCATTTAAAACATCCTTTTTAGGGTATTCAAACAAATCGTGGCCAAGCCAATAAGCTAAAAAGGTAGCAAACCTTGTGCGATCATCAATGACCCGTAACTCAGCGGGGATAGTAGGATACTGAGATCCTTCTTCAGTACGTAGTGATAACCATAATTGAATCCAAGCTGGGAAGCCAGCGCGCCTGTCTGTACCGCGTCGAGGTCGCCTAGAGGAAACCGCATGGTTCTGGGTCATTATGGAGGAAGCCTTTTCGCTAGAAGGGATTGAAGTAGAATATCTTTGAGCCACTTTCAGAATACCCAGCAGCTTTCGCTCAACGTCGTTCAATGTTTAATCGCCAACTGTTCCCTCAAAAAGGTGAAAACCACGGATAGGAAGCTGTAGCAAAGACACCACGTCTTCTAGAATGTGAGTCGCCTCCCCCCAGGAAAATAAAAATGTATGTACCTCTGGTACCCATCTCAAGACCAAGCGGATGAGTTCTGAAGAAGAACGAGTAATGTGTCGATGCAAAGGTACCTTTATAGCGTCAAAAATGCTAAGACCTTTAACAATAGAACGAAGAAATGGATTAGTGAGGATGCGTTCAACCCATGTTGGCCATAAGGTAGAGGGACGACCATTAGCAAGGAAGGATACGTCAGGAAGGACGTGGTCACCTCGGTGAATAGTAAAGTAGGGGGCCATATTTAGGTTTAATAAACGAGGTGAAGGATTTTTGCATCCATGTAACCACATAGAATCATGAACGAAGATTTGATCATGATTATCAAGTTGAGAAAGAGATTGAAAGAAAGTGTTTATTAAGAGGACATGGTCATTGGAATAATTTTCATAGTGTTGAGCACGGAGGAAAGCCAAGGACTTGGCACCATTTTCAGTACCTATCGCGCTGCAGGGATCATCATCAGTTCGTTGAGAAGTAAAGGAGGGAAATTCGTCGTTTCCTTGGACGTTTGTGCCATAGTAGTCCTCCTCGAAGGAACTCATGGTGAAAAATGAGAAGTGAATGAGAATACAAGGGGCACAAGAAAATGATGGAGAAGAAATGAGAGAAAGAATGAAAAACAAAAAATTTATGTTGTTGGAATGAAATGAGAAAGGGTTATAAAGAAGTTATAAAGTAGAATGAGAAAGAAGAATGCGGCGTTAAAAGATGCTCGGAAATGGGATAGGATCGTGAGACAATACTGATATCCGGGGACTCCTACAATATGCAGGGACTTGGAATTTTGGGGTATATGACTGCTGGATAGCCTGACACCTAACCGAACATCCAGGGGACTTAATGTAGATACCCCAAAATTTAAAAAAAAAAAATCCCTAAAAAAATATACTCATACGCATATGAGGTGAAAGATGATGGATGGTTGTGTGACCAAGGATAGAACATAAAGTGAGAGATGATTAGATAAATGGGAGGAAGAGTAGTTGTGTCTCCGAGTGAAGATGAAGAGTTGTTCATGCGGAAAAGAATAGGAAAAGAAAAAAGATGGGAAGAGAAGGAGGAAGAGTAGTGGTGTCCGCGTGAACATGAGAGGATATTCACACAGACAGGATTGGAAGAAGAGGAGAAAGAAGGGAAGAAAAGGGGAGAAGAAAAGAGTAGGTGGTGGTGTGTCCGCGTGAACACCCTCCCATGTTCACGCGGATAGATGGAGAGATAAGTGAGGGAAATAAGGAGAAGTAAGTGGTGTGTCCGCGTGAACATCCCCCCATGTTCACGCGGACGGAAAGCTGAGGGAGAAGAAGAAGAAAGATAAAAAAAAATGAAGAAAGGAAAGGTAAAAGGGGTTTGTCGTAAGGGAGGTCGTCGTATGGATGATCCTTGATCGCGCGGAAGAGTAGAAATATCAAATGGTTGTGACGAATATTGTATGGTACAAGGATCCAGGCATGACGCTAACCCAAGACAAAGCAGTTATGAGAAGAAGAACACACGTCAGCAGAGCAAACCCTCGGATAAGGCCGCCCGATATCTGAAAAGCGGGTGCCAGAAAAAAGGAAATATTATCAAAAGACACGTGCACGAACTTAATACAGAGGAGTGGTGGATAAGTCAAGATCGGTCACGTGTAGAATGTCAGGGAGTTTCAGAGAATTTCATAATACTATAAATACTCAATCAGTAAGACTGAAAAATGAGGTCTCTCCTATGTATTTGGATATGTACTGTTTTCTGGATTAGAATAGTACTCTTTTTATATTTGTATCATATGGGGTTTACCCCTCTGAATTTAATACTATTTTCAACTCTCAATGTTGATAACATGTATTATGTGAGCAGCGGAGGCGCTGTGATTAATTTCATGATCAAGACTAATACCAGTGCAACTTGTACGGATATATCGGTATGGGATTTCGATGATCTCTTTTTTAGCCAACTCTTGAACAAAAGGAACTATTAGTGAACTTCCAAAGCTGCTTATCCTTGTGATCGATTCACTTCCAGAGGTATGTTTCTAACTCAGTTGTTGTGATCCTTAACTAAGATTGGTGGGTCACCTCATACTTGACGATGAGATTCAATCAAGTCTTATTTTGTTTTCATTGTTGTCTTATTGTTTATTTTACCTTTTAGTTTAGTGTGTTGCATCCCGTGCAAGTACAATCTTTCCTTAAAATATCTGGCCATTGTTTTCATCCAGGAGTATACAGACTGTATAGTACTCGTCTTGAATTTACACTGCAAAAGCTAGCCGTTGACAACTGCATATTTTTACATTTTACTTCTATGATGCTGTAAATTGGATTGAAAAGTGAAAGCAGCACATCCACACCAGGAATGAGCTTTTGTCCTGCACTATTGCATTCGCACGAGCTTTACATGAGCAATGAGAAGTGAGTTTAATGAAATTCTTGCTGCAAAGCATAAAAGGTCGAGGAGATCAATCCTCAGACATTTCTCTTTTAGGAGATGCCATAAACAAAAATTCTTCACTCCAAGTGTGAGTGTAAGTTCAGGCTCACGGTTAGATTCAATGAAAATAAATTTACTGGAAAGTAAAACTCATCAAGCAATTAACTGGGTGGCAGTTTGTACCATGGAATATATGGAAGGCAAGATGCTTATTGGTTTTTCAGGATAAAAAGCAAAACCCAAAAGACCTAGTAACATCATCGAGGGTGAAAGTTATCGTCTACTCAGCCGCAGGCGGCATACTCCAACAAAAATAAATTCAAGAAGGTTGTGTATCTCCGGTTCTTGTAACTTATTTTTTATTGTTAAGTAAAGTGTGAGATTTCAAATATATGATCTTCAAAACAGGGGTTAGTATTTAGCATTCTACTCCTTCCGTCCCAGTTTAGATGAAGGCTTATATATTTTTATGTAGATTAAAAAAAATGAGATATTAAATTTTTTATAAATATATCGCTTAATAATAATTTTTAAAATATTTAAATCTTATAGTTTTTTATTTTTTATTTCTAATATGTGATTCCAATATAGGAATAAATAAAGAAAAATTTGGTTAATATATAAAAACTTTCGTCTAATTTGGTATTTGAAAAAAATATTTCCCTTTCATCCAAAATAGGATGGAGGGAGTATGTTTTATGTATTTCCGAAGTCTAAAATTGGATTTATGTTTTATGTTTTATGATACCACTAGCACTCCTAAGAAGCCTCGTCTATTATGCATACTTAAACTAGATTAAGATTGCAGCTTCTAAATCACACTAAACTCTGAAGTCTAAAAGCTGGCTTAGGCCTTATTATAGGACAAGAACATGGCTCATACATGGCATTACACCACAGTATGATCTAGGCATTGTTGATGCATATAGTCTAAAATTGGGTTTTTAGACCAATTTTGTATTCAATTTCTAGGGTTTAACATTGTTGAGTTGCCTCAATTGCCTCACATCAATCACTTGAACTGCACCAAGGGATTGCAGTAACAGGTCCATTATATCAAGCAGAAATGGGGACAGGTATTGGTGTATATTATAGAAGGCCGTGAAGATCAGGTTAGAAGGCAATTATATATATATGATTTAGGGTTTCAATCCGATTGAAATCAGGGATTCAATTCGATAGAAATTAGGGGTTTTATTCAATCGCAAATGGGGTTTGAAGAACAGGACCAAATCAGACCGCAAAATATCAAAATCAGAAAACAAATAGAGATAATAATACTGTGAATATATTTCATTAGATGAATCAAATCAAAACACAGTCAAATATACCAAAATAAAAAGACACAGATCCTAAATCCATCATAAACTCTAAAACCTCCAACAACAAATTTACACCAGAAACCCAGCCATCATCAAGCACGTTCACCTCTAATTCTCCTGGCAAGTTGAATATCTTTAGGCATAATAGTAACTCTTTTAGCATGAATAGCACAGAGATTAGTATCTTCAAATAAACCAACTAAATAAGCTTCAGCTGCTTCTTGTAATGCGGCAACTGCTGAACTCTGAAACCTTAAATCGGTTTTAAAATCTTGAGCTATCTCACGAACTAAACGTTGAAATGGTAGTTTATGAATCAACAGTTCGGTACTCTTCTGGTACTTTCTGATTTCACGAAGAGCAACAGTCCCTGGCCTGAATCTGTGAGGTTTCTTCACTCCTCCGGTTGCTGGTGCTGATTTTCGTGCTGCTTTGTTGCTAATTGCTTCCTTGGGGCTTTTCCTCCTGTGGATTTCCGAGCTGTTTTCTTAGTGCGAGCCATTTGCAAATGATTGAGTCGGAAACTGTAGAGATCTCTAATTAGGTTTGGAGAAATTAATTTGTGAAGATTTTGATTTTGGGATGGGGATGTATAGAGGAGAGTAATATTTGGGCGAGATTGTGGAAATTTTATCAACGGTTGCTAATGAATTAAAAGGTTTCATTCGTATTATGGTATTAGTTCTTTGCTGTTATATTGGTTTAAAAGGTGTCATGCGATGAGGATATGGAGTTTTATTTGTTGTTAACAACGGTTGAAATTGATTTAGAAGGATTCATACGGATTATGGATTCGAGAGTGAAATTTTTGAACAGCATTGGAAATGGCGGGATATTTAACCCAAAATTTTAAATTTATTTTACATAGCGCTCTCACATGGGTGGTTAGATTCTTTTTCAGTCCCGAGGAAAAATACCAGACCACCGGTACATAGCCTCATCAGTTGGTACAGCAAAACTGGCATTACTTACATCTGTTATAACTAGTGTTGCACAACGGGTCGGGTGGATCGGAGTTGACTTCATCCGTCACCTTATCCGTCCAAGGTGGGTGAAAGACTTTTTACCCGTAACTAACCCGTCGAAAGTCGGGTCGGGTTTGATCCGACCCGCTTTTAAGGTGGGTTAGATGCGGGTGGTATGAGTGATCTGCATTGTTTTTTCACTACTAAATTTTTTGCATGACTCGACTGTTTTTTTGATCTTTACCATATTCGATCATCTTAAAATCTAAGTCTCAACATTCAAAGTTTTATAATAAAATTCAAGTTTTAATATTCTTAGATTGCAACTGAAATCGAAATCATCTAAGTTGAAAAAAAATTATCTTCTGAGATTTCAACCATGGTGGTAACTTATACAAAAGAAACAAAATTCAGAAATAGGGAATGAGCAAACTCAAAGCTAGTGAATAGGAGGAATGATCACTCTCCAAAATAGAAAGGTTATGAAACCGCATAGGCCCTCTTTTCCAAATCGTGTCAAAGAGAAAGTTATAAAGAAAAAAAGAACAAGGATGAAGCTAGCAAGCAACAAGTCAAACTACCTCGAATGAGGGCTTGATTCAACAACTAAGAATGCGAAGGAAATAACGTACGTCACATTTCGTTATCGTCCTGGAGCTAGCCTATAAGTGCAATTATGTTCATGGCGTGATTTTCTTGCCATCATGTTTGATAGAGGATTTCACATTATTTACCTTACAAGTCTCGGGCAAGGAAAGTAAATTGATGTCCTCGGTCCTCAAAAGCGTCATCCCTCAATCCTACTCCCTCTTGCTTTCAAGTTCTCACCCGGGGCACCAAGTTCTACCACTTCGGGGCATTTGAGTTAGGAGAACAAGTCTAAAAATCCTTAGTTAGTAAAGCTCTTTCGATCAAATAATCTGATTCCTCCTAGTCATATCCTTATGGATTTTGATCAATATCATATGGCTCTGAAGACTTGTTAGTTTGGAGGGCACTTTAGCATCACCCCTCAAAGTCAAGTGAGTCATTAACCTCAAGAAGAACTATAAGAATACCCGACTAAGCTAGCAGAAGCCTGCCTAAGCAGAAAGATTTTTCTTGGACCATATGAGAAGCTTGGGAGACCCTCTAATGTAACATTTGCCTGGCGAACAAAAGAAGACCAATATATAGCTAGCCCAAATTCGTCTCTGGCTTGGCGCCTCCACTTTTCCACGTACTAGCACCTTTCAATCAACGTTCGCGGAAAGATCATAAGTAGCCCTCTTATTAGGAAATGATGCACCACCTATATTTGCACTCCCCTTTCTCCTTCTATTAAGGCATCGCTCGCTTGAATGGCGCCAACCTAGGATCTAAAGGTCTTGGTTAGATCATATAGAATGGTTTTCTCAGGCGACGTTCCGTCTTTGGTTCGTTTTCTTGCTCCTCTTTAGAGCGCAGTAGAACCCGCTTGAATGGATTTCTTGCTTCATGGGCGTCATTTAGTCACAATATCATGGGGTGCTAATTGCACCTATAGAAAAAGAAAAAAAAAGGCAAAGATAAAGAGAATCTCTTTCCTTGTTCTTAATAGCGTCACTTGAGAGAGCTCTTAGTTCATCCCTTCTTGCACCACAATCTCCAGTAGCTTTTTCCTCATCCGGCATTGTATATGTTCATTGCTGACCCGGAAGCTCAAAGGAAATGGATCAATGAGTCTATCTTTTGGAAGAGCATGCCTTGGCTCTAGATTAGCCTATCGAAAATCTGCTTTGTCAATAACCAACTACCGTATCCAAGAAAGCAAATGCGTGTTCAAAGATAAGTGAATGCAAGTACGAAGAAATCCTTGTGATTCAATATGCACTACATAATCTTGGAATTGAAGAGATCAAGATGAAAAAAGTCGTGAGAGTGGTGCTTTGAAGCTTACGAGAATGACTTTTTTCCTTTAAAAATACCTACCGGGAATGAATATCAGTTATCTCGAGCGCGCAACTGTAAGCAAAATAACATGCTCATAGATTTCTAGTTGTACCGGTCCTCGGTTTCCTCTATGAATAGGTTGATTTAGACTGCGGAGTCTTGGTATTCCTCTTTTCTTCAAATCGCAACTTAGAGCATTCATCAGTCGAGAAAGTGGAATTAAAGAGTGACGAAGACCTCGACGAAGGGAATTTGTCAACTCATTATTGAAACTGCAAAAGAAGAACTTATCTCATCGATCAATTCACGAACTCGGAACTAAGGGACTCATTTTCTAACCTAGTGAACCGAGCGTACAAAAGAAGACTTTTTATCTTAATATAAAAGTTGGATTCTCAGTCAAGCTTGAAGCCTAAAAAAACTAGGCACTTTAGATATCAGTTGAACAAGTCATTCATCAATAACCGAACTAAGGTGAGAGGCCCAAGTCCAATTTGTGGTCAATCTTCGACTTCGGTAGTCATGAATGGGAAGCTAGGAGCAGTTGGCCAGTTCAGACACAAAACCACAGTGAGCCTAATTCTAATTGTTTTGTTCCGAAGCAAAGATATCCACGGGGTCGGTTCGGTTCGTCCTATTTAGATATTCACACGACCAAGAGATACTGGATTTTCTTGCCCTGAAATGGGAAGGAAGGCTGGAATGCCAACAGACGTCTATTATCGAATTCACCGGACCTGATAATACCCATTTTTGGAACTTCCAGTGCCAAAATCACTGAATGGGTAAGTCGCCAATCCCTAAAACGGACTATGTAATGTACTTTATCTGTTGGGTTACGGGCGGGCATTTTATCATAGGTTTCTATTGTATCAATTTACCGCTGTGTGATTCTTGTTGAATCCTGCCGTTGCTTGTTGGTGATCCTTTCTCACCTCTTCTTTTTGTGTTAATGGAAGACATTTTTAGTAAAAATATTACTAAACTGTTCAATGAGGGTAAGATGCATACTATGGTCACACGCAAAGGCATATCTCCCACTCATCTTTTCTTTGCGGATGACATTATTATTTTTTGTAAAGGTAACAAACATGGCCGGCAGAACCTGGTTACTCTTCTTGGAGTGTATCAATCTTCTTAAGGGAATCTGCGAGTCGACAAAAAAACAAGTTCTACTATGGTACTTCCTTAGGGACAGATGGGCTTCTGGGGAGCTACTGTCATCACAAACTTGGCTAGTTCCATGGGTGAGACAATTGCCTATGCTGCTTCAGAGGGTTCGGTGGGTTCTAACCTGCCCATTCCTGAACCACAAGCAGAGGGAGAGGAAAATTAGGAGACCATGCAACGTCTAATAAAAATGCTTCTGTATGTCCGGGTAGTTGTTCATGTCAAGCAATGGCTAAGAAGCAAAGGGATCAGTCTTCCTTCTTACTGGAACCAGAATACATTTCATGAGAAATGTTCCGAAATCGTGGAACAAGTAGTCAGAAATGACTTTGAGATTGATGAGACGACTTCAAAAAGAAAACTTAGGAATTGGGTCAAGAAACTGAATGATAATACTGTGGAAGATTTGGATGACGTTATCAATGGGCATTTCGATAATTAGTAGCTGGTTGTTTGGTGTTGAGTCAAGAACCTTGTTTTAATTATGTTATAAGGTTTGGGGTATATATATATATATAACGTGGAATGCCTTTCGTTGGGAGAGACAACTGTTGGAATAGAGTGAACCAAAATAAAGTATTCAATCATACACACCGAAGCATGTTCAATTCTGTAGTTTTTGCTTTATCTTAATAATATAAAATTTAATTAATCATGAAAAGGAAGGAACCAAATTAGGTAAACTGTCTATAAAGTGATTCCCTCAAAAGATGGGGAAAGTGTTTGTCCGTAATGGATCCCTCAAAAGGAAGTAGTTGAAATTCCATATAGAGGGGTTCTCAATGAAAGAGCATGTATCACCTGACTGAGCGCGAAAACCCGGAGAAAAAGAGGAGACGATGTGGCGGGAGTAAGCCCCAACCCTGCTTCTCGGATGATTATCTGAATTCAAGTAGGCATGTGGCCAGGGAATCCACAAAGAGGTTGTTAGTATTCCTCTTGTATTGCTTGAAGCAAGTAGGCATGTAATTGAGGGATCAAGAGACTGGGACTTAAATTTAGCTCGTAAAAGTGGTTGATTTAGTGTAGACTGAAATGTAAAACACAAAACAGAACACAAAGTTGAAATCCGAAACAAGCAATAAGAGTTTAATTGATAATGATGTACAAATTTTAATATAAAATCCAGAAACAAGCAATAAGAGTTTAATTGATATTGATGTACAAATTTTGATATAAAATCCAGAAACACATATGGTAAATGTTAAGTTGGTGACATAAGTAAAACAATTGGCTTAAGATGCTTGAGTTACAGAACTGAGGGAAAGATTATCATTGTATTAAGGATAAGAAAATTACCTTTATACACAATGTTATAATACCTGAAATTCATCCACAAAACAGACAACTCAATGTAAGAACACAAATGAACTACTATGCCTAACTCTCCTTCATTTAAGTCATGGAAAATGGAGGGGATATGCACTTAAGACGATTTATGATAAGTAGTAAGTACTTGAATTAAATTGGAGCGTACAGTACTTGTATGAAACTGAATACATGCATCAATTAAAGGATCGTTTATGAAAGATCTAGCAAGGTAGTATACATAAACATAGTCATAGACTCATAGCTTGATACATAAACTTAGTCTAGGATATGTAGGATTGTAACCATTCTTAACAGTTTTTAACACACGAAAATACTTCAATGGTATGCATTATATAGGTATACTGTCAGCATCAATTACAAATAAGATGATCTCCATCATTCAAAACATTCAGTGATCAGTAAACACTCGAAAGGTTCAAATTCAGTACAATTATAATAAAGAGAGAACACTTAATGTTAGAATATTGCAATAATGAACAACATCGTTATATATATCAGAATAATATATAAAGAACTGAATTGAAAACAACTCTACCACGGAAAACTACGAGGACAGAATCACAGGTTCAACAAGTTGTCCTTAACACATTAGTTCGCGGGTATACTCGAGAAGAGCAATGCTAAACCCCAACGTGCGAAGATGTGTCCAGGATAAGACTGCCCGATATAGCTTGTATTAGCACAATACAAACTACCAACTCTTGAACTTAGCAACAGGGAAGGAAGGGAAATACACACTCAAAAGCGCAAAACAAAGCGAGAAGATGGTGAAAAGAAGACAGGATAGTAGTCGCTTCTGGGATATCTTGAAAAAAGTTTTAAGAGTTGTATTTATTGGAGAGAGTTACTTGCAAACCAAGTTAGGTTTAGGTTTTTTTATAAAACTAGGTTTTGTTTCTTGTAAAACAATTGAAACCGAAAAAAAAGAATTTCCTATAAATAAAACTCTTAAGGAAAATATTTTTGGAATTAATTTCCTAAAGAAAATTGTTGCAAAAAATTGTTTCGTGTAGATATAGGACTTGGTGCATGGTGTATTTGCATATTGCACGAGTTGGGCCATATATTGTTTGCCCACCTCATTCCACCCACGTTTGTCTAACTATCCATATGAGAATGGTTATATAATAGACATTATTCTCTATAATACCCAATGTGGGACTAAACTAAAAAGTTTATTCACTCAAGGAAATGAGTGAGCATCCGTAGAACCCTTACGTCCTAAGATCAAACCACACCAAGACCAACAAAATATTTATTTCAAACTCATTTTCTCCAACAATCCCCCACATGAATGAATTCTCGATAAAACCGAAAAAATCAGAATGCGGAAAATACCATATAGGCAAAGGTGTCCATCAGGTCTTGAACCTTTACTTAGTGAGAAGTTACCGAAACTACTTGTTAGAGACAGTGAACGCGATGTCTTGAACTGCTAGCGTTTGATGCAATTTGCGATAACAGCCACGCATGATATCTTCCTGGCGTTGCTAAGTTCGTGCCGTTGCGTCCATTTTGGCCCTGGACGTATCCCGTTTCTCATAATGCTCTAATGAATTCACTCAAATTCTCATAGGAAGCGGCCCACTTCCTCATTCAGATAGGTGAGTTTTATCAAGAGTGTTACTGCTACACCCCACTTCAATCTAAAATTGAAACTATAAAACTCATTAAGACTTCTTAAAAGTCATCCTTCACATGCAGTCACACTATCACAACAATACACCATAGGGAGGGACAGAGAATGTAATTCTCTTGATAGTGCATACCTTTAATCACCACAAATTAGTTATCTCATTGAACCTTCGCTTTGGGATCTCCACTCAGTAAGGCTGAGTATCCTTCATGGCAATTTTATTTTATGAGCTTAAGTTTCATCCTCCTCGATGCAGCACTAACTATCTCTTTAGAAATTCCTTTCTTCAAAGGATCTGCGATATTCTCCTTAGACCTCACATGGTCAACGGTAATAACGCCAGTAGAGATAAGTTGTTTCAAAGAATTATGTCTTCTACGAAAATGTATAGACTTCTCGTTATAAACATTGTTCTTAGATCTAGCTATTGCATACGTACTTTCACAGTGTATAGATATAGCTGGCACAGGCCTATGCCAAAGAGGAACGTCTTTTAAAAAGCATCTTATCCATTAGGCTTCCTTTCATGCTTTATCTAACGCAATAAACTCTGATTCCAAAGTGGAACGAGCTATACATGTCTGTTTGGAAGATTTCCAAGAAACAGATGCTCTTGCTAGAGTGAATACATATCCATTCGTAGACTTAGACTCCTCTGAGTCTGCTATCCATTTTGCATCGCAAAATCCTTCAAGGACGGCAGGGTATCCTTCATAACTCAAACAGAAGTACATTGTGTACTTTAAGTACCTCAGCACTCTTATAAGTGCATCCCAATGCATCTTCCCTAGATTACAAGTATACCTTCTTAACCTAATCACTGCATAAGAAATCTCTGGTCTCGTACAGTTCATCAAATACATCAGACTTCCTATGGCTCTTGAGTATTCAAGTTGGTTAACTCCCTCACCCTTATTCTTTTTGAGATTACAAGAGGAATCATACGGAGTACAAGCAGGTTTACAGTTAAACTGATTATATTTCTTAAGTATAGTTTCAACATAATGAGATTGACTCAAACTATAGTCATTAAAATTCCTTTTAATCTTCATCCCTAATATTACATCAGCAGATCCTAAATCTTTCATGTCAAAGTTCTCATTCAACAATTTCTTAGTGGAACTAATAACATCCATGTTTGTACCTAGTGTAAGCATATCATCAACATACAAGCATACAATTACACAGGCATCTTTAACAAGTTTAGTGTAAACACACTTGTCAGATTCATTAATCCTAAAACCACTAGAAATCATCACATGATCAAATTTTCATGCCATTGTTTAGGTGCTTGTTTCAAACCATACCAAGATTTAATCAGTTTACGCACTTTCTTTTCACAATCTTTTACTACAAAACCCTCGGGTTGTTCCATGTAAATTTTCTCATCTAATTCACCATTAAAAACGCTGTCTTTATATCCATTTGATGTATCTCTAGGTTATGGACAGAGGCTATAGCAATTAACATCCTAATGGAAGTAATTCTAGTTACTGGTGAATACGTATCAAAGAAATCAATACCTTCTTTTTGTTTGTAACCTTTAGCTACCAACCTAGCCTTGTATTTATCAACAGTTCCATCTATATTACGTTTTCTCTTGAAGATCCATTTACAACCTATGGCCTTACTCCCTGGAGGTAAATCTACAATCTCCCAAGTACCGTTTTGTTGGATGGAATCCATTTTACTAATGGAAGCTTCTTTCCACCATGGAGCTTCAGAAGAAGTCATGGCTTCTTTATAAGTATGTGGCTCAGACTCGGCTAGGTATGTAATGCAACCAGGATAGGTTTTCTCAGTTCTAACCCTTTACCTCTTTTAGGTTCAAATTCTGGTGCATCTACCTCTAACGGTAATGATTGACTGTTGAAGGCATATCTAGAGGTTCATCGAAACATCTCTTTCGAGAACCAAGTTTCAAAGGAAAAATATTTTCAAAGAACTCTGCATCCCTGGACTCCATAATGATATGCAACCCAATGTCAGAAATTTCAGAACTCACAACCATAAACCTATAAGCACTAGTATGCTCAGGATACCCTATGAAGACACAATCAACAGTTTTGGGTCCTATCTTAATTCTCTTAGGAGGAGGTATGGACACCTTTTCCAAACACCCCCACACTTTGAAGTAAGCATAAGATGGTTGTCTGCCTTTCCATAACTCATATGGAGTTTTATCTGATCCAATAAAGGGTACTCTATTCAGGATATAACAAGCTGAGAGGATGGCCTCCACCCACAAGTTTGCAGGTAATCCTGAACTAATCAACATGGCATTCATATAAGTGCATAATTTATACATAAGTATCATTTCCTTATTCTTATTTGCTAGATTTTGTGTGAATTACCGTGTTTTATTATTACTTTTCTAGTTTGTGTGTTTTATCAGGTTACATCTCTGAAACAAGTGAAATGGAGCTTTACAAGAGAAGTATTGCCAGAGACCCAGTGGGACTCAGTCTATTATATGATTTCTACCCTCCATCTTGAAGATAATTAAATTACGAATCCAACGGCGAAAGAACGAGGTCATTCTGATTTCGTATGAGAAAATTATGGGCAAAAAGAGGATTTAAGCTTGTCGGTTTCGTGAAACTGACAATGAGACAGTTCAATAGAAGATTGCTAAAGGCACCAGTGAACTTGCTAAGGGGTAGTTTAATTTCAAACACTTATAAGGCACCATCCATTTCGTTCAGGGCTTCCAAATTTCAAATAGTTTTAAAGGCGCCAGCGTGCTAGGGCCACCTTCTTCTTCCCAACTCGAACAGAGAATTGTTCAATCTCTGGATATTGTTGGTTACGCCGAATGGTCGACAGTGCGAATGTCACTTATGGGTTTCTTTCGAGGATTGATGGAAGGTTTAATGGTAGATATGATCGATAAGGCAGTGATGGCTGTGATTCTCGATGGATGATGGATGTTGCCATTAATGGTGGTTGATCTCAAAGGAGGTGGTTCTCATGGTGACTGTGATTGAAATAAACAGAGAATATAACTCGTGCATGGCAGTTAGGTTGGAATGGAAGTTAATGGTAGCTGTAGAAGATGGAAGTCTGTGTTGGTGACGGGTTCGGTTGTTGGCAGTTGAACTCTTCATGGTAGAGATGATGCCGTTCGAAGTTGGTGGTTGTTGCTGTAGTGGCTTTTGAAATGTGAGAGTTGATGGACTTGTTGATACAGTTGAGGTGGAATCGAGTTTTGATGGTGGACCATAATGGGTTGCTGCTTGAAATGGCTACGATGGTTGATGCTACTGTGCTATGGTGGTGAGACAGTGATGGAGTTTGCTGGGAAGACGGTGATGATTGCCCGACAAGTTAGGGAATAAAGTGTGTTGTTGAAGAAAAGGAAAAAAGAGAATTAAGAAAGAATTGAGCAACAAGTTAGTCGGTGTTGCTGTGAACTAAATTTGGGAAGATTTTGAACTTGTTTCTCACGGAAAGAGGATTTGAGTTTAACTCATACACAGAAAAGAAATAGAAGTTTACACGGAGACGGATCTTCTTGTATGCTATATATAGCCTTGGGTACACCTTCTCGAAAAAGATATACTCTCCTGGAGCTAGACAGATTTGGCAGACCATCACATATACCTCCGGAAACAGACAGAAGTTACGCATACCTTCTCACGAAGACGATTGGGAGCAGTGATTTTTGACGTTGAGTTGAAGACACCGGGTTAGTTTTTTTATTTTCTTAATTAATTTTTATGGCTTTTGAGAAAGCCATGTTGGGCTAATTCCCTTGTTATGGCGAAAGGATGAACTTGTAGAGATGGTTTTATTTGTGTTTCAAAACTAGGGTTTTCAATTATATGAACTAAATATCAATAATTTGTCTCTCTCTCAACATTTTACCGTCTCGATGATTTTTCATGTTCTATGCCACGTATAGTTCATTGTTTGATTAGTAGAAGGACTCGTTGAAACCTTGTATGAAATTGTTTTATGAATATTCTTTGACTCTTTATGCCCCGTATACTTAGTACTTCGAAATTCTACTTTAGGTTGAGAACAAACAATTCTTTTTGAAATCGAAACCCTATGTGACGAACACAATTAAACCCTAATCTACAACTGATTCCTGGAACCTTAACGTTTTCCTCTTATTGTTTTCAAACTTTACTAAATAGTTTTAATTCATTAGTTAATTAAATTCTTTATAAAAAAACCTAAAAAAAATATTTTAATTAAAACTCCTCGTGGGAACGAACTGTATTTGCTTTTGTCTACATCTTTCGACACTGTGCACTTGCGGTAAAACAAAGTCGGTTTTCCGACGCATCACATTCATCATATCCTTAAGGGTACGGTTCTTACGTTCAGCTACACCATTGGATTGAGGTGAATAAGGGGATGTTGTCTCATGTATTATGCCATGTTCTTCGCAGAAATCTTCTACAGGAACTTCATACTCACTACCACGGTCATACCTAAGAGTTTTAATAGTAGCATTCAATTGGTTTTCAACTTCGAGTTTATATATCTTAAAGGATTCTAAGGAATCGTCCTTCCCTTTAAGAAAATAAACATGACAGTACCTTGTACAATCATCTATAAAAGTGACAAACCACTTCTTACCACCTCTAGTTTGAACTGACTTCATATCGACTAGGTCATAATGGATTAATTCTAAGGGTTTAGAATTTCTCTGGACATTCTTACTGAATAATTTCTTAGCATGCTTAGATTCTACGCAAATTCACACTTATGATCATTTTCAATAGTGAATTTAGGTATGCAGCCTATGCTAGCCAATTTATGCATTGATTTATAGTTTACATGACCAAGTCTACCATGCCAAACATTCAATGACACACACATATAAGCAGAAGAATCTCATATTTATTTTATCAGATTTTACATTAAGCTTATATAGACCCTCAGTCTTATAACCCTTACCCACAAACTCTTTTCCATTAGTTACTACAACTTTTCCAGACTCAATTACAATTTTAAAACCCTTATCATCTAAAACAGAAAAGGAACAAGATTCTTACAGATGTCTGGAACATGAAGAACTTCATTCAATGTGAGAGTGTTGCCAGATGTAAGTTTCAGCCCGACCTTTCCCTTTCCGGCAACCTCTGCTGCAGATGAGTTACCCATATAGAGTTTCTCGCCTTCCCCTACCTTATGATAGGAGGTGAACAAGTCTCGGCTTCTATTTACATGCTTGGTAGCTCCAGAGTCAACCCACCAGTCCCTTACATTTGTCACCAGATTAACTTCAGACACCATAGCAGAAAACTCATTCTTATTATCAGCAACCAAGTTAGCATTATTCTTCTTATTAAGGTCCTTACGTTGTCTACAGT
The DNA here is from genome assembly GCA_023531435.1 of Papaver californicum. Classification (NCBI taxonomy): domain Eukaryota; kingdom Viridiplantae; phylum Streptophyta; class Magnoliopsida; order Ranunculales; family Papaveraceae; genus Papaver; species Papaver californicum. The sequence continues at coordinate 818,684 of JAJJMC010033707.1, read as the reverse complement.
GAATTTTCATATGACCACGATTTCCACAGACATAGCAAGCACCCTTAATCTTAGTAATGCTAGATTCAGGTTTATGAAACGTACCTTTGTTATGATGACCATGCTTAGGGTTGCGTTTGTTGTTATCACCTTTTCCAGATTTGTGTTCAGTCATACGAGCCTTATTTTTCCTATCTCTTGCAGACGAAACATTCTTGTCTTTGGTGCATAACATTTCTTCAACATGAATCTTCTTTCCCAATTCAACCATGTTGACTTCACAAGTTTCATGCCTCAATTTTCTTTTGTACTCTGACCAAGAAGATGGTAACTTCTCAATTACCGTAGATACTTGAAAAGTCTCATCAATGACCATACCTTCAGCAAGAATCTCGTTGATGATTTGTTGAAGTTTAAGGAATTGATCAACAACAGGATTATCATTTGTCATCTTGAAATCCATAAACTTCGCTACCAGAAATTTCTTGCTACCAGCAGTATCTGCCTGGTACTTTGCTTCTAACGCAGTCCATAAATCATAAGCACTAAAATTTTCTTTAACATTATAAAAATCATACATCGCATCTTCCAAACAGTTCCTAATATGATTTTTAGCCAGATAATTCTGCATCTTGTAAAACGTTTTATCATCTTCAGTAATATCTTTAGTATTCATCAAATCATCAAAAGGATCCAGTACTGCGTCTAAATCATGAAAACTCAGGAACAACAGCATTTTGGATTGCCATATCTTAAAATCCTTTCCGTTGAACTTCTGTGGTTTTTCAACATTGTTCTTTCCCATTGTTACGAGATAAAAGATAATGTGTTAAGATTGTTGGAATCTTGCAACAATGAACAACATCCTTATATGTATCAAAATAATATATAGAGAACTGAATTGAAAACAATTCTACCACAGACAACTACGAGGGCAGAATCACAGGTTCAACAAGTTGTCCTTAACACATTAGTTCGCGGGTATACTCGAGAAGAGAAATGCTAAACCCCAATGTGCGAAGATGTGTCCAGGATAAGAATGCCCGATATAGCTTGTATTAGCACAATACAAACTACCAACTCTTGAACTTAGCAACAGGGAAGGAAGGGAAATACACACTCAAAAGCGTAAAACAAAGCGAGAAGATGGTGAAAAGAAGACAGGATAGTAGTCGCTTCTGGGATATCTTGAAAAAAGTTTTAAGAGTTGTATTTATAGGAGAGAGTTACTTGCAAACCAAGTTAGGTTTAGGTTTTTTTATAAAACTAGGTTTTGTTTCTTGTAAAACAATTGAAACCGAAAAAAAAGAATTTCCTATAAATAAAACTCTTAAGGAAAATATTTTTGGAATTAATTTCCTAAAGAAAATTGTTGCAAAAAATTGTTTCGTGTAGACATAGGACTTGGTGCATGGTGTATGTGCATATTGCATGGGTTGGGCCATATATTGTTTGCCCACCCCATTCCACCCACGTTTGTCTAACTATCCATATGATAATGGTTATATAATAGACATCATTCTCTATAATACCCAATGTGGGACTAAACTAAAGAGTTTCATTCACTCAAGGAAATGAGTGAGCCTCCATAGAACCCTTAGGTCCTAAGATCAAACCATACCAAAACCAACAAAATATTTATTTAAAACTCATTTTCTCCAACAATCCCCCACATGAATGAAATCTCGGTAAAAACGAAAAAATCAGAATGCGGAAAATACCATATAGGAAAAGGTTTCCATCAGGTCTTGAACCTTTACTTAGTGAGAAGTTACCGAAACTACTTGTTAGGGACAGTGAACGCGATGTCTTGAACTGCTAGCGTTTGATGCAATTTGCGATAACAGCCACGCATGATATCATCCTGGCATTGCTAAGTTCGTGACGTTATTTCTATTATAGCCCTGGACGTATCCCGTTTGTCAGAATGCTCTAATGAATTCGCTAAAATTCTCATAGGAAGCGGCCCACTTCCTCATTCAGATAGGTGAGTTTTATCAAGAGTGTTACTGCTACACCCCACTTCAATCTAAAATTGAAACTATAAAACTCATTAAGACTTCTTAAAACTCATCCTTCACATGCAGTCACACTATCACAACAATACACCATAGGGAGGGAAAGAGAATGTAATTCTCTTGATAGTGCATACCTTGAATCACCACAAATTAGTTATCTCATTGAACCTTCGTCTTGGTATCTCCAGTCAGTAAGGTTGAGTATCCTTCATGGCAATTTTATTTTATGAGCTTAAGTCTCATCCCTCTCGATGCAGCATTAACTATCTCTTTAGAAATTCCTTTCGTCAAAGGATCTGCGATATTCTCCTTAGACCTCACATGGTCAACGGTAATAACGCCAGTAGAGATAAGTTGTTTCAAAGAATTATGTCTTCTACGAAAATGTATATACTTCCTGTTATAAACATTGTTCTTAGATCTAGCTATCGCGACGTACTTTCACAGTGTATAGATATAGCTGGCACAGGCCTATGCCAAAGAGGAACGTCTTTTAAAAAGCATCTTATTCATTTGACTTCCTCTCATGCTTTATCTAACGCAATAAACTTTGATTCCATAGTGGAACGAGCTATACATGTCTGTTTGGAAGATTTCCAAGAAACAGATGCTCCTGCTAGAGTGAATACATACCCACTCGTAGACTTAGACTACTCTGAGTCTGCTATCCATTTTGCATCGCAAAATCCTTCAAGGACGGCAGGGTATCCTTCATAACTCAAACAGAAGGACATTGTGTACTTTAAGTACCTCAGCACTCTAATAAGTGCATCCCAATACATCTTCCCTGGATTACAAGTATACCTTCTTAACCTACTCACTGCATATGAAATGTCTGGTCTCGTATAGTTCATCAAATACATCAGACTTCCTATGACTCTTGAGTATTCAAGTTGGTTAACTCCCTCACCCTTATTCTTTTTGAGATTACAAGAGGAATCATACGGAGTACAAGCAGGTTTACAGTTAAACTGATTATATTTCTTAAGTATAGTTTCAACATAATGAGATTGACTCAAACTATAGTCATTAAAATTCCTTTTTATCTTCATCCCTAAGATTACATCACCAGGTCCTAAGTCTTTCATGTCAAAGTTCTCATTCAGCAATTTCTTAGTGGAATTAATAACATCCATGTTTGTACCTAGTATAAACATATCAACAACATACAAGCATACAATTACACAGGCATCTTTAAAATTTTAGTGTAAACACACTTGTCAGATTCATTAATCCTAAAACCACTAGAAATCATCACAAGATCAAATTTTTCATGCCATTGTTTAGGTGCTTGTTTCAAACCATACGAAGATTTAATCAGTTTACACACTTTCTTTTCACAATCTTTCACTACAAACCCTCGGGTTGTTCCATGTAAATTTCCACATCTAATTGACCATTTAAAAACGTTGTCTTTACATCCATTTGATGTATCTCTAGGTTATGGACAGAGGCTATAGCAATCAACATCCTAATGGAAGTAATTCTAGTCACTGGTGAATACGTATCAAAGAAATCTATACCTTCTTTTTGTTTGTAACCTTTAGCTACCAACCTAGCCTTGTATTTATCAACAGTTCCATCTATATTATGTTTTCTCTTGAAGATCCATTTACAACCTATGGCCTTACACCCTGGAGGTAAATCTACAATCTCCCAAGTACCATTTTGTTAGATAGAATCCATTTTACTAATGGAAGCTTCTTTCCACCATGGAGCTTCAGAAGAAGTCATGGCTTCTTTATAAGTCTGTGGCTCAGACTCGGCTAGGTATGTAATGCAACCAGGATAGGTTTTCACAGTTCTAACCCTTTTACCTCTTCTAGGTTCAAATTCTGGTGCATCTACTTCTAACGGTAATGATTGATTGGTTGAAGGCATATCTAGAGGTTCATCTAAACATCTCTTTCGAGAACCAAGTTTCAAAGGAAAAACATTTTCAAAGAACTTTGCATCCCTAGACTCCATAATAGTACGCAACCCAATGTCAGAAATTTCAGAACTCACAACATAAACCTATAAGCACTAGTATGTTCAGGATACCCTATGAAGACACAATCAACAGTTTTGGGTCCTATCTTAGTTCTCTTATGAAGAGGTATGGCCACCTTTTCCAAACACCCTCACACTTTGAATTAAGCATAAGATGGTTGTCTACCTTTCCATAACTCATATGGAGTTTTATCTGATCCTTTAAAGGGTACTGTATTCAGGATATAATAAGTTGAGAGGATGGCCTCCATCCACAAGTTTGCAGGTAATCCTGAACTAATCAACATGGCATTCTTCATATCCTTAAGGGTACGGTTCTTACGTTCATCTACACCATTGGATTGAGGTGAATAAGGGGCTGTTGTCTCATGTATTATGCCATGTTCTTCGCAGAAATCTTCTACAAGAACTTCATACTCACCACCACGGTCAGACCTAGGAGTTTTAATAGTAGCATTCAATTGGTTTTCAACTTCGGTTTTATATATCTTAAAGGCTTCAAAGGAATCTTCCTTCCCTTTAAGCAAATAAACATGACAGTACCTTGTACAATCATCTATAAAAGTGACAAACCACTTCTTACCAACTCTAGTTTGAACTGACTTCATATCGAATAGGTCAGAATGGATTAATTCTAAGGGTATAGAATTTCTCTGGATATTCTTACTGAATAATTTCTTAGCATGCTTAGATTCTACGCAAATCTCACACTTATGATCCCTTTCAATAGTGAATTTAGGTATGCAACCTATGAAAGCCAATTTATGCATTGGTTTATAGTTTACATGACCAAGTATACCATGCCAAACATTCAATGACACACACATATATGCAGAAGAATTATTCATATTTATTTTATCAGATTTTACATTAAGCTTATATAAACCCTCAGTCTTATGACCCTTACCCAAAAACTCTTTTCCCTTAGTTACTACAACTTTTCCAGACTCAATTACAACTTTAAAACCATTATCATCTAAAACAGAACAGGAAACAAGATTCTTGCAGATGTCTGGAACATGAAGAACTTTGCATTCAATTTGAGAGTGTTGCCAGATGTAAGTTTCAGCCCGACCTTTCCCTTTCCTGCAACCTCTGCTGCAGATGAGTTACCCATATAGAGTTTCTCACCTTCCCCTACCTTATGATAGGAGGTGAAAAAGTCTCGGTTTCTATATACATGCTTGGTAGCTTCAGAGTCTACCCACCAGTCCCTTACATTTGTCACCAGATTAACTTCAGACACCATAGCAGAAAACTCGTTCTTATTATCAGCAACCAAGTTAGCATTTTTCTTCTTATTAAGGTCCTTACGTTGTCTACAGTGAATTTCCATATGACTACGATTTCCACAGACATAGCAAACACCCTTAATCTTAGTAATGCCAGATTCAGGTTTACGAAACGTACCTTTGTTGTGAGGACCATGCTTAGGGTTGCGTTTGTTGTTATCACCTTTTCTAGATTTGTATTCAATCATATGAGCCTTATTTTTCATATCTCTTGCAGAAGAAACATTCTTGTCTTTTGTGCATAACATTTCTTCAACTTGAATCTTCTTTCCCAATTTAACCATGTTGACTTCACAAGTTTCATGCCTCAATTTTCTTTTGTACTCTTACCAAGAAGATGGTAACTTCTCAATTACCGCAGATACTTGAAAAGTCTCATCAATGACCATACCTTCAGCAAGAATCTCGTTGATGATTTGTAGAAGTTTAAGGAATTGATCAACAACAGGCTTATCATTCGTCATCTTGAAATCCATAAACTTCGCTACCAGAAATTTCTTGCTACCAGCAGTCTCTGCCTGGTACTTTGCTTCTAACGCAGTCCACAAATCATAAGCACTGAAATTTTCTTTAGCATTATAAAAATCATACATCGCATCTTCCAAACAGTTCATAATATGATTTTTAGCCAGATAATTCTGCCTAATATCTTCAGTATTCATCAAATCATCAAAAGGAACCAGTACTGCGTCTAAATCATGAAAACTCAGGAAAAACAGGATAGTAGCCGATTCTGGGATATCTTGAAAACAGTTTTAAGAGTTGTATTTATAGGAGAGGGTTACTTGGAAACTAAGTTAGGTTGTTTTCTTATAAAACTAGGTTTTGTTTCTTGTAAAACAATTAAAACCGAAAAAGAAGAATTTCCCATAAATAAAACTCTTAACGAAAATATTTTTGGAATTAATTTCCTAAAGAAAATTGTTGCAAAAAATTATTTCGTGTAGACATAGGACTTGGTGCATGGTGTATGTGCATATTGCATGGGTTGGGCCATATATTGTTTTCCCACCCCATTCCACCCACGTTTGTTTAACTATCCATATGAGAATGGTTATATAATAGACAGCATTCTCTATAATACCCAATGTGGGACTAAACTAAATAGTTTCATTCACTCAAGGAAATGAGTGAGCATCCATAGAACCCTTAGGTCCTAAGATCAAACCAAACCAATACCAACAAAATATTTATTTAAAACTCATTTTCTCCAACACTTAATTGATCCCTCAAATTCAGCCGAGAACTGGCCCAATATTGACCTACGAAGCACTGGAACTGATCCTCTTACCGATTATATGTTATAGGAATTATACTTGCACTGTAATGATGGATAATTGTGAATTAACAAGCTAGACGTGTATATATACAAAAGCACGTATTCAACTCGTTTGAATCTTAACTAAATATATGAAAATCATTTCAACGCAAAGCATATATTTCAGCAAATTTCATGCTTGTTTTGGGTTCTCGTACTCATGTCTATCAAAGTTCATTAAAAAATTTATAGTCATCTCAGGCTCATATTAGAGGCCAAACAGTCATAAATCAATTGGAGAGAAAGACAAATTTTAGCACTTTTAGATTGAAATACAAACACAAACTAAAATGGATGAAAAGTTTTAGTTAAAAACTTATAGTGCAGGGTCGATGAAAAGTGGAAAGTTGCAATAAGCTAGAAGAAAGACAAGACATAGATTTAATGCCTAAAATGAACTACAACAAATATAAGCAAATTCGAATACACCCATGCCTATTTATCACCTAAATTTGAAGTCTCATCATCAAGTTCTATAAAAACCCAGAATTGAAAACCCCAATCTCCCTGTTATACATAAAATTTCAATTCGAGAAAAAAATTATAGAGAATCATACATGCATGATTTATCAGGTAATGATATCAATCAATTGGGTGAGAATAATTTACCTCGAATCAAATTCCAAAGTTGATAATCAGAATATTCCTCTATAAAGTTGATAATCAAATTCCTTGTTTCTAACTATGTGTGTTCTATTCAGTTGATTTGGGTTTGATTCAATTGATTAGGTTACTTGATTTGTATAACTGTGTTTGATTCATTTATCAGTTGAATTCAATCCGTGAAGGTGAAAGTGAAGAAGAAAGCTAGCAATATGTCACAAGGGTGCACCAGATGGCTAGAACATATGGCTAACTCACCCTTGTGCACCACCTTGGCTAGCCCTTTAGCTAAATGGCTAGCCTCCCTTTTCTAGAATTCTCTTCTTTTTGTCACTTTCTTAGAATCTTCTATAATTGTGTAGATATGTGTAGATAAGGATAGAAAACTCTAGAATTAGATCTTAGCCATACACTTGTAAAGATCTAGGCCATACTCTAGAATTCTCTAGAATTGTAAAGATCTCATCCCCTTACTAGTATAAATAGGGATGCCCCCTTCATTTGTAAATCATCCAAATTTGGGAGAGCAATACATACTTACAACTTTCATTCAAGTGTTCATTCTTGTTCTTGAGTGTTCTTGAGTGTTCATAAGTTGTTCTTGAGTTTCTTGTGAGTTTGATCTTGAGTAGTCATTTGAACTTGTGTTAAACTTCATTAGGGAAGGCTTACTTATCTAGTAAAGGAATTCTAGACAAGTGCCGCACGGAGGAAAGTCAAGGCGAAGGACAACCCCGTGACAACTGGTATCAGAGCTTTGGTTCATACTACTCTCGGTAAGATCTCTCATTATGTCTTCAGAATCTGAACATACTGTTATTACTAACGTTGATATTGAGAGGACTCAGAAGAAAAAGAAACAACGAGATAGGTCAGTAGACCCCCGTATCGATGCTCGTGTTGGATCGTTGGAAGAAAAGGTGTCTTCCACTATGGAGATGGTAGAAAAGATGAACATGGGGAAGCCATGAATCAACAAACTTCTACCATAGATGACTTGGAGAAATCAATGGAGGTCTCCTTTGAGGCGTATCGGAACGAGATGGTTACACATAAGCATGAGATAAAATTGATGAGCTAAAGACCCATATCCGAGGAGGCGTGGTTCGTGGACCATCCAGGGTGAAGGTGCCGGAACCAAAAGAATACACCGGTGCAAGGGATGCTAAGGAGTTGGAGAATTTTCTGTGGAACATGGAGAGGTACTGCAGGGCCACGAGCCTTGATGATGAGCAAGAACGGGTTGACACTGCGACCATGTACCTAATTGAAGATGCACTATTGTGGTGGAGAAGAAAGTATGAAGAAATTGAGAGGGGAATCTGTTCCATCACTACTTGGGAACAATTCAAGAGGGAGGTCAATGACATGTTTTATCCAGAAACGTTGAGCACAAAGCCCGGGACAAACTCCAAAATTTGAAGTGTTCAGGTACCATTTCTGAATATGTCAAACAGTTCAATTCCATTATGTTAGACATATTAACAATGGAAGATGATGACCGCTTCTACCACTTTAACCGTGGATTACCCTGTTGGGATTTTATGGAATTACAACGTAGAGGTGTTACTGACTTGTCCACCGCTTTGAGCACCGTTGAAAAACTTGATGACTTTTCAAGAAAGCCTGATCAACTTGCCAAGAACAAGTCATCCAAGCCATTTCAACAAGAAAAGGGTGGAAGAGACAGGAAGAGCTATCATGATAGGCCACAGTCTAGCCGGGAAGGGTCCAAGTCAAACAGTGGGTGGAAAGGCAATCAAGATAACCGTACGAAGAAATGCTTCATTTTTGGAGGTGACCATCTTGCTTACAGTTGTCCCAAGAAGAATATGCTCAACACCTTGATTGCGGAACAGGAGGAGAAGGACGAAGACTCACACTTGGGAGTCATTCGGTTGAGTGCAATTAAAAGCCAGCCCGAAGTAAAGCAACACCAAAGAAGAGTACAGACAAGGGACTTATGTATGTGGACATAAGCCTGAACGAGCAAAAGACCAAGGCCATGGACGACTCGAGTGCAACGAACAATTTCATCTCTATGGGAGAAGTTGACAGGTTGAAGTTGAAGGTCGAGGAAGACTCAAGAACAATGAAGGCAGTAAACTCAGCAGCCATACCGGTTCATGGAGCGTCCAAGGGGGTAGACATGAAGGTTGGGGCATGGAGAGGGACTACTGACTTTATGGTGGTGCAGATGGACGATTTCAGATTTATCCTTGGGATGGAGTTCTTAGATCATGCCAAAGTAGTTGTGGTGCCTTGCCTTGGAGTAGTCAGCATTAGTGATGAGAAGTCCCCTTGTGTGATCTCAGCCACCCGGACCAAGGAGACTTGCTCAAGCGCATTGTCGGCTCTACAACTGAAGAAAGGAGTTCAGGAGGGAGAACCAACCTTTGTAGCAGCCATTATGGAGGAAAATGAAGAACTGGACGAGGTCGTTCCGTTGGAAGTGCAAAAGGTTTTGCAGGAATACCAGGACGTGATTCCAGCCGAGTTGCCCAAGCAATTACCACCTAAGAGGGAGGTGGATCATCAGATCGAGTTTGAACCTGGAGCAAAGCCGCCCTCCATGGCCCCATATCGCATAGCCCAGCCAGAGTTGGAGGAGTTGAAGAAGAAACTCAAGGAATTGTTGGATTTCGGCTACATCCAACCCTCTAAGGCCCCTTTTGGAGCCCCGGTGCTGTTTCAAAAGAAGAAGGATGAAAGTTTTCGGATGTGCATTGACTACCGAGTCTTGAACAAAGTCACCGTGAAGAACAAGTACCCAATTCCCAGAGTTGAAGACTTGTTTGATCAGTTGGGTAGTGCTCGATATTTCACAAAGCTGGACTTGAGGTCTGGATACTATCAAGTTCGAATAGCATAAGGGGACGAGCCGAAGACCACATGTGTTACGAGGTACGGAGCTTATGAATTTTTATATTCCTTTTGGACTAACAAATGCTCCTGCCATATTTTGCACTTTGATGAACAAGGTCTTTCACCCATATCTCGATCGGTTCGTAGTCGTGTACCTTGACGACATAGTCACATATAGCCACACTTTGGACGAGCACCTCGAACACTTGCGGATCATATTCCAAGTATTGAAGGAAAACTCATTATATGTGAAGAAGGACAAATGCGCATTCGCTCAACCCAAAGTGTCCTTTCTTGGACATTGGATAGGTGATGGACAGATCTGGATGGAGGAAAAGAAGATCAAGGCCATCAAGGAGTGGGAACCGCCTACCAAAGTGGCTCAGTTACGGTCCTTCCTAGGACTTGTCAACTACTACCGAAGATTCATAAAGGGATACTCGAAGAGGGTAGCACCACTTACTGACTTGCTGAAGAAAGCTAGGACTTGGACGTGGAGTGAAGAATTACAAGCCTCTTTTGATGATCTTAAGACCACGGTTGTGAAAGAACCGGTCTTAAGATTACCTGATCACACCAAGACTTTTGAAGTCTATACTGATGCTTCCGACTTTGCTATTGGTGGAATAATTATGCAGGAAGGACATCCACTAGCCTTTGAGAGTCGGAATTTGAACGATGCGGAACGGCGTTACACGGTGCAAAAGAAAGAGATGAACGCTATCATACACTGTCTTTTCGGACATGGAGGCACTACTTTCTTGGGTCACAATTCATGGTCTTCACCGATAATATGGTTACTTCCAGACTCAGAAGAAGTTGTCTCCAAAGAAAGCAAGGTGGCAAAACTTTCTGGCCGAGTTCGATATGAAGTTCGAGTACAAGCCACGACGTACCAACTATGTTGCTGACACATTGAGCCGAAAAGCGGAACTTGCTGGTCTTGACTTAGAACATGTAGCTGCCATCACAAAATTGTCTAGTACTATTCCGGATCGTGTACGGAAGGGCTTGGAACAAGACTCTTTTGCAAAGAGTCTCATTCATGCGGCGAATAAGGGGAAGACTCGTCGGTTCTGGTTGAAAGACGGTCTCTTATTCACACATGGGAACCGGATGTTCATACCTAGGTACGGAAACCTGAGGCGTGAACTAATGCACGAGTGCATGACACCCGATGGGCAGGCCATCGTGGTCAGAGAAGGACATTGGCTTTGTTGGAAGTAATTTATTACTGGCCAAAGATGGAGGACGACGTGGACGTTTATGTTCGAACGTGCCTAGTGTGCCATCAAGACAAGGTAGAACACAAGAAGTCAGGAGGACTTCTAGAGCCATTACAAGTGCCAGATAGACCATGAGAGAGTTTATCAATGAACTTTATCTCTGCCTTACCCAAGGTGGATGGTCTGGGATCAATCTTGGTTGTTGTGGACAGGTTCACCAAGTATGCTACCTTCATCGCTGCACCAACAGATTGCACCGCGGAACAGGCTGCCCGATTGTTCGTGAAGTACGTGGTTAAGTATTGGGGCATACCAAAGATAATAGTTAGTGATCGTGATCCAAGGTTCACTGGGAAATTTAGACAGAGGTGTTCAAGTTACTTGGATCCGAGCTTAACTTTTCTATAAGTTTTCATCCTCAAATAGATGGATAGACGGAGCGCACCAATGCATTGTTGGAGGAGTACTTGAGACACTCCGCAAACGCTAACCAAAGAAATTGGGTGGAACTTTTATACGTGGCTCAGTTTTGCTACAACCTGCAGAAAAGTGAATCATCTGGCCACAGCCCATTTGAGTTGGCCACAAGCCAACAACCGTTAACGCCACACACACTCGCTGGAGGATATAGAGGAAAGAGCCCCGCTTCATTTCAGTTCACTAAGGAATTGCATGAGAAGCATGACTTGGCCAAACCATTCTTGGAGAAAGCCTCTCAGCGTATGAAGAAACGGGCGGATGAGAAAAGGTGACCCGTATCTTTCGAAGAAGACAACTTAGTCATACTGAAGTTGAACCCACAAAAGTTCAAAGCTTTTCGTAAGGTACATAAGGGACTCATTCGACGGTACGAGGGACCATTTCGCATCATTAAGAAAGTCGGGAAGGCATCTTATAGATTGGAGCTTCCAAGTCACATGAAAATCCATCCCGTCTTTCACGTTAGCTGCTTGAAGCCGTACTATGCAGATCAAGACGATGAGTCTAGTGGAATAAGGAAGAGGGCTCCGTTCAACATGATAACCTCTCTAGACAAGCAGGTTTCAAGTATAAAGTCACACAGACGTATCTCAAGAGCAGGCCGAGTTTATAAGGAATATCTTGTTCGATGGAAGGATCAACCAGACAGTGAAGCCAGTTGGGAACACTAAGACTTACTTTGGCAATACAAGGATCTCATCGACAAGTACAATGCAATGAGGACGTCTGCGAATTAGGTGGGCGATAATGTCAAAAGGGTACACCAAATGGCTAAAACATATGGCTAACTCACCCTTGTGCACCACCTTGGCTATCCCTTTGGATAAATGGCTAGCCTCCCTTTTCTAGAATTCTCTTCTTTTTGTCCCTTTCTTAAAGTCTTCTAGAATTGTGTAGATAAGGATAGAAAACTATAGAATTAGATCTTAGCCATACACTTGTAAAGATCTAGGCCATACTCTAGAATTATAAAGATATCATCCCCTTACTAGTATAAATAGGGATGCCCCCTTCATTTTAAATCATCCAAGTTTGGGAGAGCAATACATACTTACAACTTTCATTCAAGTGTTCATTCTTGTTCATGAGTGTTCTTGAGTGTTCATAAGTTGTTCTTGAGTTTCTTGTGAGTTTGATATTGAGTAGTCATTTGAAGTTGTGTTAAAATTCATTAGGGAAGGCTTACTTATCTAGTAAAGGAATTCTAGACAAGTGCCGCACGGAGGAAAGTCGAGGTGAAGGAAAACCCCATGACAAATAGTAGTCTAGCAGAAGCAGAGGGTGAGAGGGAGTTGAGGGACTTAGGTTAAAGATTCATCTATGGGTAGTAATATAACGGCTAGGAAATTAGGAGATTTTTGGCGAGTGGGAGGGTGAAGTCGGGTGGGTGAAGGTGTTAGTCGTAGTCGACCCGCCGTAAGGCGGGTATCTAAAGTGAGAGTCATAGTCAACTCGAGTTTAGGCGGGTGAGGTCAGGTACGGGTAAAAACTAGCGGGTGCGGGTTGGGTTAGCGGTTTGGGTCGGGTTTGTGCAACCCTAGTTATAACCATTTTACTAAAGTTGGTTTTTACGTTTTTTTTCTTCTAAATAATATTTTTAACGTGAGTTTTTTAGACCGTTTTTTCTGTTTTCACACTTGTTATAACCGTTTTTTAGAAAAAAGAATATAAACATATTTACTTACCCAATTTTTTATTTCTAAAATTAAAGATTAAAAATTACAATTAAAATTTCAAAATAAAATAATAAAATATAAATAAATCTGTAAAAATGTTATTTAGACCCGTTATAACCGTTTTCACTCATGTTAAAACCGTTAGATAGGAATTTTATACTAAAAATTTATTTTATTTTGTTTATTCGTTATCACACCCGTTATTTTAAAAGGTTTTTCCCTAGATAACACGTTTTTATCTGGAACGTGCTCACACCTGTCAAAACGTGTGATAACGGTCAAGGTCTATGGCCGTGACCCGACCTGTGACCCATTTTTCAAACCTTAGTATATATCAATATTTGAAGAAAAAAAAATGGGTCACAGATCGTGTCACCGCTTATGTTCTTGATTGTTATAACGCGTTTTGACTGGTGTGGGCATGTTTTGGAAACAAACGTGTTATTTAGGGACAAAGCGCGTTCTTTTAACTGTTTTTAGAAAATAGCGGGTGTGATCTGGTTTAAATAGAAGAAAAAAAAATGATCTGAAATTCCTATCTAACGGTTTTAACATGCATAAAAACGGTTATAAATGATCTAAATAATGTCATTGTATCCTATTTATCAGTGTTATTTAGACATGGATATCGATGACCTTTATGTGCACCACTCCATAGGTATGATCGTTCTAACGACCGTTTTTTAAACCCTAATATAGATTTTTATGGATTTATTTTTCTAAACACCAAAAGTTTGTAGTTTTATTTTGTGGATTCCAATTAATAACCCAAATCTTATATCATATAGTTTCATCTAAAAAGAACTGCCAAATGTGATTTGGCAATTATCATGTTAATTTTAGATGTGATTCATATAATGATTATAGGCAACTGACCTTGATTTTGAAGTTGATCTAGTGACTGAATTTTAAGCAAAATTAACTCCTTTTCTAGGTCAATTATGCCAAATTAAACTTTATTCCATTCTCTTATCTTTTCCCTAGGGGCCTTAAACCTTTTTGCTAATTGGAAGATATAACCATTAAAGCTGAAAGGGAGCCACCAAATCGAGATACAAATATCAAAGAATCACATTCCTTCAAACTTTCATGGAGGAGGCCCCCAGTTTTCAATGTCACTAGAAAAACAAAGAAGTTTATGATCATACATAGGGTGAGCCAAAGCAGAGTCGATAGAAATAGAAGGAAATTCCACTTCCACAAAGGAAATTCTGCCTGCACAACACAAATTAAATTTTTTATAAATCTTTTCTGATTGGGTAAACAAAACTCACCCTAATATTTTCTAATTTCCATAGTTAATTTAAACCTTCACCACCACTAAATTAATCTAGTTTGGAAATTAATTTGTAAATCACCATCTTAATCAGGTTTGGAGATCGACTAACAACTTCTCGTTTTATTTATATAAAGAATAGTTTTGGTTGTGGACAACTAAAATAAAAACTCATTAATAAAAAAATTGTTAAATTCGAGGATACATGAATCCAATAAAAACCTAATTGAAATATACAAAATATCACTGAAAATAGTATGTTTCCTTAGGGATTCCTCGCAAGTACACAAAAGTTTACCTGAACGGGGAATATCTTTAGTTTTACTTTCCCGACAACGACGTTTAGAAGGTCCAACATGAGGTACATTAGAGCAATTCCAATGGGCATTAGCAAATCTTCCAATTTTCCAAGCCAGGTGGATAGGAAAATTGCTTTTCTGGCAGTGGAAATTTCCAAATAGGCTCAGAGATAACCGATCGAAGCAACTTGGGATGACCGTCCCAAGTTGGTTCGACAACGGTTGAATTCCAGCAACCATATAACGACTATAATTTCCCACTACTATAAATACAACCTTCATTCAACTTCTCTACCCACACCAAAATCAATCTTCTTTATATATTTTCTCCACAAAAAACTCATTTATAATTCATATTCTGCTTCTCTAATAAAAAAAAAACATGTCGCAATCTCAAAATATTAGTCGAATAAGAAATTGAAAACCACCTAGGAATACGCATAGTCAACCTCTACCGACTCAACAAGAAGATTCGAATAAAGAGAACAATCACAATCTACTTTCCAGTCAAGAATTAGCCGAGACTAAATGTCATGTGTGTACAAGAACAGAAAGAGATAATGCACATCAAAAAGAGAGAGGTGATTGGTATGAACTTAGCAAAAATTTGGGCATAACTTACTCCTAATGCTCAAATTATTGTTAATAGATTTCCTTGGATGACTTTGTACCATGTGAATGTGAAGAAACATTCGACCGAATTGGTATCCAAGATGGTGGTACACTACATATACGTTTTATTCTATAGACTTCGAAATAGATATGTCATATATTTTGATTTATAATTTTAAGCAATCACTACGATTTATATATGAAATTAACAATTTTAATATTTTCACAAGAATAACACCATTATATTTGTATTACACTTGAGATGCCTTGTGGTGTGGAAGATAATGTTCTATATGACCAAGAAAGCTGGTTGAATGAAAACCGATATATAGATGAACCTCCGTTATACTTTAACGTAACAGAAGCAAGGAACCATAAGGAGCTAAGAAGTGGTGAAATTCCTAATGCCGGTTTAAAGGCATTTATACTTAACAAATTGTATGGTGATATTAATTCTGAAGAATATGACCCTGACAACAATACACAAATTGCCAAGGTTTTTATTTTATGGTTAATTGGTTCATTTTTTTTCTCAAACTCAAAAAGTAGTGTTAAAGTAGGATGACTAGAGGCATTGTAAGATATGGAAAAGACTGATAGTTATAATTAGGGGTCCGCTATATTAGCCGAGGTGTACGTTAGTCTGGATATCGCATGCTTGGGTGGTCAAGCATCAAAGGTTTATGGGGTCTCTTTGGGATAAATATGATATAAATTTCTTTGGCTTTAAATAAGTTTACAAATATTTAGCAATTTAACCTTTTTTTTTATAGGAACAAAATTTCATTCAAAAAAACTAAATAACATTTGAGTTATCCATTTCCAGATCATTTATAATGATATCTGGAGGATTTCTTAACCAAATTCCTGAGAACTGATTTCTCCTTGCATATTTTTCTAGGGAATCAACTACATTATTAGTATTTCTAGGACTGAAGATACATTTCCAATTCCTAACACAGTTTAGACTACTAAGACAATCTTGAATAATATTTATAGTTGTCCATTTAACACTCGAGTTCGAGCCATTTATTGCTTCAATGATATTCCTGCAGTCACCTTCTAATTGCAAGTTTTCCACATTTCTCTCTGTCGTCCACCTAATAGCATGTAATGCAGCTAGAGCTTCTGCTTGCTCCTTGTCTACTGCACTTGATATTTTACATTTTGCTCCATCAAACACATCTGCAGACATACGTTGTATTAGTCGCAACCCTATTATATTTGATCCCTTTATATATGAAGCATCAAAATTCACTATAATTTCATCATTGGATAGTGGTTGCCAGTGAGCTATCGAAATTGTCAACTTTTGACATTCCTGTTTAACTAAAGAAAGAGTCTTCCCATTCCTTAATGAAGTTACTCAACTGAGCAACCACTCCATTTAGATTGACTTGCACATTTTCAACTACCACCATACATCTTTGTTTCCAAACAAACCACATAAGTAAGTAAATGAATCTTAAACATAGTTGATGGTCATCATTTCTAAAATTGGGCTTATTGATGCACGTCGTTTACACAACAAATTAATTCATTTCTTTCCACCAAATTAACTAGTAATATAATGGCAAAGAGTTTGTTCCCACGAAGATCAGTGAGTTTCTAGTTATTATAGAGTAACCAAAAATGAGTTTTAGACTTTAAAAGTAATTAATAAAATAAAATAAGAAGAATTTAATTCAAATAATAAGAAGAAAGATGACTAAGGAATCCTTCGTCGTCACTGAGCCGAAACTTAATCATACAAGTTTATTTCTTGTTGAATTTATATTGTTACCAACCATAGAATAGCAATAAGCTCTGATATCCCCAAAATTCCTTATTTCACTGGATATGGAAGTGCTCGACTACCAAATTCTATCGAACTAACCGCCAAGAATAATCTTTCAGGGTGTAAATTAGTCAAATGATTTACACTCTGTGATTCAGGTTGATTTGAGCATCAGACGCATAGGCTCGTCCCACTTACTAGTGTTATCTCTATACACAATTGCTTAACAGAATTCCTCTGCCAGTTCTTGCGATGTACTACTTGTGTAAAGAGTTGAGCGACAATGACACTATCAGATAACTCAAAACTAGTAGAAAAAATATTAATAGGTTGATTCAATTGATCACTTTAAATAACCCATCAACATTCTTAGAAAATAAAAATAATAGATAATCAACAATAAAAATAAAACTTAAAGTAAACTCGATTTAAGAGATTAAGATTTCATTATTCAGGATTTTGAAATCATCCCTAATCAAAAAAAGAATTATCTAGACATAGCTAAAAATATTTAAAAATAAAAATAAAAAAAAAGAATTAAAAAAAAAAAACTTACAAAAAAAGCTTACAAAAAAGCCAAGAAAAAGCTTTCCCCCAAAAACTTGAAATTATAGAGAAAATTGTGTGTGAAAGTTGTATCTAGGCTCCCCTTTATATAGGCTTTTGTAACCTCCTCTTGATGTCTATCTAACTAGGAAACCTGATAACGATCAAAAACTTCCACCTCCGTTTGATCCTTATCCAATTAGGAAACTTAACCTCCTCAAACTAACACCTCCTCTTAATCCCTATCCAATTAGGACACTTAACCTCCTCAAATTCCAACAAAAACCCTAATTTTCACGTCCAAGGCAAGCCCAAAACGCATCCCTCCGTTCTCTTCCCGGCAGGCCCAAAATAGGCCCAGCAGAAACCAATTCCAAGTTGGTTTCACCGTTTTGCTCATATCTTCTTCATACGAACTCGGAATGACCTCATTCTTTTGGCGTTGGATTAGTCTTTAAATTATTTACAAGTTCGTGAGAAAAAATCATGGATTTAAATGTCAAATTATATACTTGGTAGTCATTTTTATGTTTTTCGACGTTCTTTGCTCATTTTCATCGAATTTCTTCCACTTTTCTGGGCTCTAAACACTTGGATACTTGGAGTACTTCACCTCTTAGATATTTTGTAGGCACTTTCACTCTTATTATGATGATTCAACTAATAGAAACAAATAAAATAAACAAAAGTAATAACAAGTAATATGCAAGAATTAAAACAAATATTAGTATGGATTTGACAATAAAATCATGTAAAATATGCACTTATCAAATTCTTCCACACTTAGATTTTGCTAGTCCTCGAGCAGACTATATACGTAAACTAATATGAGCTAAACTAAACTAAAATACAACTTCATTTCATTGAGGGCACGGTTATACTTAGCAAATGTAACAAGCCTTTAAACCCCTAAGTGTGTCCCTAGTGGACGAGTTAGAGTCTCGTGAGGGTTTACAAGATGTATACCCACAAAACCTACTCCAACCTCAAAGTCACAAGTATCCAAAGATCTATGAGGACATAAAGTTTCTACGCACTAATAATAAGAAGTTAGAAATGCCAAAGAACATTATTCTCATGCTTAACTCCTGAGTTATGAGAAAACCACCATATGAAAGAATCCATCCTCGAGAGTGATCGAATATGCATTCATCCTCGACTTCTGCCTCACCAATAGGGTTTTATGAAATTGACACTCATGATACGCACTTTATGGTTCTCATGTGTGTAGGCAGGAGTGAAGATAAAAATCCTGCACACGTTGAGTGGTGGGATGAAAAAGAAAACTTCCAAATTATAATTTGGTTATACCATAGAAACGTGGGACGAAAAGAACCTTTTTTTTCCTAATGATCTCTAAGAAAGAAAATCAACCACTATATGAGGATGGGAATGCTTACTTACCTTCTCACCCGATCTACAATCAATAACACTCTCACAGTAAATAGAAACGTCTTCGTTCTTCAGTTGTTGATGATGAACCCTTGAACTTTGTAGAACCTCGACAATTTGTAAAAAAAATTCATCAATTTCTTGTTGCTTGAAACTTCTCTATATATTTCTTTTTATACATGGCTTTAACTAATCAACTAACTATAGAATTCAGATCTAATATTTATCTATTTTCATTTTTTTTAAATATATTTTTCGCTTTTTTTTTTTTGAAACTAAAAGATCACAACTACAAAAATAATGAAACTGAAATTAATATGACATGGGGAAATGACTTAAGCACCCGATTCTTCACAACTTTATTTTCTTGGTATCATAAACTTTAAAAAATTACAGCTTTTGTTTTTGTTTTTCTTTTAATTTGTTTTCACTTTTGATATAGAATTTTGCTATTTATTTTCGTTGTTTGCAAACCTTGAACGTCTTTAACTTTCTTCAAATTTGTAACTCTCTGCTTGTTGATGATGATATGTTTTTATTGCTGCTTTGTCGATAGAATGGTGCCAACTGCAAACAAGACTACAAGATAGAGTTAGCAATTCTGATGACACCCTCATAATTGGTAGAATTAGCACTCAAGAGATCAAAAAATATTGTTGAAGGGGTGTGAGGTTGGGTAGCTCATCATTCTACCCAGAGTTTGTGCAGATGAAACACTTTAAACAGATAATTTTTTAGACAACTACAAAGAATTGAAGGTCTAGTGCCTCATTCATATATGGATAGTCTCCACTAATGATTGATCAGCTTCTCTAATATTGTATTCTTTTTGCACCTAATTCGCTATCGACGGTTTAAGTCAATTTTTGCCCGCTATTGCCTCTCAACAACTAAGAAATCCGAATATGGATCTCTAATACTTCCAAGTTCAGTTATTTCGGTAAGAACTCTGTATGTAAACTTAGCTAGAAGTATACTAAGTGACTCTAAATTCTCTAAAAGTTGGAGGTTTTCATGCAAATATGTACAAAAAGTTTAAAAATTCTACCTACAAAAGTGAATACTAAAAATCTATATGCTTAATCACTCCCCCATACTTAAACTTTACATTGTCCTCAACGTAAATTGACTCGTCCAATGTAAAATCAAGGTGGGAAATTCTAATAAAGGTATGAAAAAATAAAAAATAATATCAAAAAATAGAAATACGAAACCAATGGGTTGCCTCCCATTCGGCGCTTAGTTTAACGTCCTCAGCCTGACCTTCTGGTCATACACCAACAATATGAAAATCTAGGGATCCACCCAGATAATAATCTGCAGTTCTAATAACAACTTCACACAATGATTGGCATAAGATATAAACAATGAATTGTTATTTTATGGAAGTTACCCCACACTTAGTCTTTTTTACACTTGGGAGTGTATAAAAAATATAGAATGCGAAAACTTCTTTGGTTTCCTCTCGGTGAACCTACATAATGCTAGAATCAAACACATCTAGTGGTGGATAATTAGAATCAAAATAGTTCTTAAAATTTTTAATAGCATATACACCCAACACTAAGTGATGTAGCTCCTTAAAAATCGGGTTAACAACCTTTTGGGGAACTATTTCAATTCGGAAGGAGGATTAAAAAATATAAATTTATGCAAAGGATTAGACAAACCTTTTACGTGATCCTCATCATGGGTATGCAATGAATCATTTACCTCATATGTTTCGTGGTATTATGTATGGTAGACGACTTTTCGTGGTTTTATGTATGAGAAGAAATCATGGATTTGAATGTTCAATTATTTACTTGGTAGTCATTTTTATGTTTTTCGACGTTCTTTGCTCATTTTCATCGCATTTTTTTCACTTCCCTTGGATCTAAACACTTGGATACTTGGAGTACTTCACCTTTTAGATATTTCGTAGCCATTTTTACTCTTATTGGGGGTGATTCACCTAATAGAAAAAAAGTAATAACAAGTATTATGCAAGAATTATAACAAATATTAGTATGGATTTGACACTAAAATCATGTAAATTATGCACTTATCAATTATTAAAACAAAAACTTATCCAATCATCAAAGTTTACATTCCTAATTTATTAGGCTAATGTTGTGTCCATAGCAAACCAAATTCTTTGTATTATTTTGCAATCTATAAAAAGATGTTGTAGTGACTCTTTCTCATGTTTATAAAATGGACAAGAACTTATCTATGTGTATTATTTTATTTCCTAGCCTTTTTCTAGTTGACAGGCATTTATTTGCATATTTCCAAATAAAATGAGAGATTTTTGGTGGTAACTTGAGCTTCCACATATGAGTCCAATGGAAATCAGGATTTCTTATGTTACTAGTTTGAAGTTCTCTATCTAGTAACAGTTTATAAGCTGATTTGAAAGTGAACAAGATATTCTTATTTCTTTGCCATCTAATTTTGTCAACATCTTGCAAAGACAATTTGATATTATTGATTTGCTCGGAAGTACCAACATCAAATAAACAGTTAAGCATTTGTAAATTCAATTCTTTGTATCAACATCAATCAGTTAGTCCACAGTGATAACATTACTAGATACGAATTGAGAAGACACAGTAGAATGCATAGATGAAACCCGTTTTTCCTTCCAAATATGGATATTCCTTCCATTGCCAATCTTCCAAAAATAATTTGACATAACTATATCCATTCCAATACAAACACCTTTCCAAATCCAACTACCTTTACTGGGTACCTCATCCCTTATGGGATCAGAAGTAGAAAAATACTTATGTTTCAATATTTTATCCCATAAAGAATCAGGGTTTTCAATAATCTCCTGCAAGTTTTGTTAACAAAATTTTATCAAATATTGTTGACTTTCTGATGTTCAAACCACCAAGAGATTTAGGAATAGTGACTTATCCCAGGCTTTCAAATAAACACCTCTATGTTTACTAGTATTATGCCACTAAAAATTTGTTTGGATAGAATCAAGTTTGTCATTAAGTTTCTTTGGCATAGAGAACACCGACATTTGATGAGTAGAAAGTGATCCTAAAACGGTTTGAACTAGGACAGTTTTCCCCGGAGAGTTTAAAAAAATTCCTTTCCAAGTAGCAAGTCTATTGTCAAAACTATCTAACAGGCCCTTAAAAGATTCCATTTTATTCCTTTAAAGGAGTAAAGGAACTCCAATATATTTATCTTAAAGCGCTAGTCGCCTAATGTTTAAAGTATTAACTATGAAATTTTTCCTATTACTATCAGTAAAAGGAATAAAAGCCATACTCGATTTTTTTCATAATTTATAGACTGACCTGACATAGCACTAAAAGTTTCAATAATAGCCAGTAATTTTTCAAGATTTTTCCTAATAAGGGATTTAGAAAAACAATCCATACATAATAAAAATAGGTAGGGTGAAAAAGGATCACCCTGCGTAAGACATCTACTAGGATAGAGTAACTTACCTGGAGCTCCATTATGGAGAACTGAAGTAGATACAATGGAGATACATTGATGTATCATTTGACACCAATCCTCATGGAAACCTAACTTTTTAAGATAACTGATTAGAAAAGACCATCCTATTCTGTCGAATTGTATGTTGTTTACTTCATCTTTGGCGGTATACATATACCAATATTGATCTATCAAGACTTTGTAACTACGCATAGACCAGAAAATATTTCCTAGTTGTAGTAAAGTATGATGCCGGTAACTTAATAGGATTCAAAGCACCACTGAACAAAATAAAATCCATATGTGGAGACCACAAATATAGTTTAAGACCAAATATATTATAATTTGGAACCCGTATGAGGATTATGAAGAGCTCAGCAGTGATGCATCCCAAGGGATCAGAAATTTTACACTCCAGTGCATGTTGTTCTTCAGTTAACTCAGGAATATTGATGTTTATTATTTTGGAAAGAGATGTATTAAACAGTTAGTTGGTACAGTTGGTATCCCAAAAAAGCCTCGACAAGCCACCGTCCTTGGATCAGAATACACAATATTGAAGAGTAGGGGATGGAAAAGGTATGATAGAGTATTTACCACTTGTGAAGAAGACCGATACAACGAATGGTACAAATCGGTTACACAGTCGATAATTGGTACAGATGTTATAAACATCTATGGGCTCGATATTGCTGCAATAGGAAAAGCATTGCCCGGATTGGATGTTCCAACAGTGCTACCACCATTGGTTCCAATTTTAACCATTTATCCTTTGGCAGGAGATTTTTCTTCACCAGCGCCTTCAAGAGGACCTTCTGGACCTTATTCTTCATTGATTGGGTCTAATTTTCCAGATTTGAGCTGGGAGATAGAGATCTCCAAGGAGAGCATCATATAATTCCAATTGTCTCGTAAGGTATGGACCGCCCTATTCTTATACAGGAACATCAGCCAGTTATAATGGTAGAACAGTTGAATCAAATGGAGATAAGAGATCAGGAAACTAGACGTCGATACAACCATCCCTTGCGGGCATTGACGAAGTCCCTGAGCTTCAGTCCCTATCTCTCTCAACTTTATGGAACACCAAATTCCTAGGAAAGAGTGCAAGAAACACAAATATCTCTATATCAGTGCCACCAACAGTGCAATAATCATCCAATCAACCAAATCCTCAAACTTATTAAGGTTACTGAAGAACAGTAGACTTGGGTGGCTCTCCTGTTGATAATTGTCCAATCATTTGACTTGATGATGGATCTCAAGCTACATGAGCAATTCAAGAATTTAGGAGTTTGATAGACGAGGGCACGTATCACATTAACAGAGATTAGAATGGGACTGGGTAGCTATCTTTATGTTTTACTTAACATTTGTAATTATAGAAAAGAAACTAGTAAAATTTTATTTCACATTCAATTAAAATTTATAACAACGTCTTTTCCTGAGTAACATGCCTACACTTTAACACCCCATACGTGCTATAAAAAAAATCCTTCAGGATTGCGTAATGATCTTCACAAGCAAAAAATTTCCTTTTCCATCAACACCATTCATCTCAATCTCGCAATACAACTTCAACATTGGTTTCACCCCTTAGTCGATATCGATTGACAACCCGGACTAAAGCTATAAAATTTTTCACTTTTTTTCTTATAGTTTGATATCGACACAACCCAGGTACATTACAGTTATTCGGGTTACCGGTGTCAGTGCATAAGTTTTCATAAATTCATCACCAATAACTCATACCCACAAAACCGTTTTTCCGTCGTTCTGCACCTCTTGCCGGATAACATAATACAAAATTTCTGCATAAAGATAGATCTTCGTCTACGATAAACTCCGCCGGATTAATATAAGGTTGATCCATACATATAGGTTTAAATGGAGGAGGAGAATGTGTTATTTTGGAAGTGAAAATAGTGAATTTATAAAACTATTTTATAGTTGTTGTATGGAACTAGTCGTTGTCGGCTCAACCTACGCTGATCGTCTCAGTTTGCTACTACAACGAATTTTATAATTTAAAAATTCGATCATAACTTTTCATCTAGGTTTTATCCAACGGCTATTTATGATTTTAACAATAACTTTAATTAAATATAACTTGATTTTAACAGTAACTTCTTTTAATGCAATTCTTAATTTTAACTAAATGTAATTGATTTCAGAAGGAGTAAACAATCTTAATAATTCGATTGAAATAACTAAAATTATATTAAAACACTAATCTCCATTACGTTAATTTACTATACTACGCCTTTTCTACAAGATATAAACTACGGCAATAAAAACTTAAATTAAATAAACATTTCAATAAAAATCTCGGACAATCTTGGGAATCTTGTATATCTTTATTTGACGTATCTTCCATTCAATGCGCTCTTGAGAAGATTTTTCGTGGTTTATGAGCAATAGTACGGTTAACTTTCAAATTTTCTTTGCCTTCATTTTTCTTGCCTTGAACTCTTCTTTTTCTTGTAGTTTCAGATTTGACTTGGTTGACATCTAAAACTTGAAGACTCCTTTGCTTTTTATCATTGTTTATATTTTTATAACCATCATATATCTTACTAATAGTATCTTCGAGTATGACTCAAGAAAAATCAAGTTGGGTTGGCAAATACATTTGGGTTGAAATTTTTGTCATTTTTTTTTTAATTTTTTTAAACAGAAGTTGAGATCAAGATTTTGAGATTGAAAGATTAAGATTGAAGTGAAAGTATAAGAATTTTCGGGTGTAAACGGAGTTGAAATTATTTGAATTTATAGGGAGTGAAATAAGATCCGTTTGATGATATAGTCGTTGGCGGCTCAACCTAGGTCGATCGGCTCAATCTGATACGTGTATGGCAAACCCTCATATTTGAGGGTTTGCCATTCCATTTTACCAATTTACCCATCCCACTGTGAAGCCATAATTGGTATTTTGGCCAATTTGACAATCCCACCGGAATTACTCTTAGTTTCATTATATCCATCCACTTATGACAACATAGACTCCTCGTTTTCATCAATAAAAGACATAGGTGAAATAACCTTATCTTTAAGAACTCTAAAAATACCTTTAGAACCTCTTTTTGCATTTGCTAGAACATCCAAACCTGTTTTTAAAAATCACAAATTAGTTTCTATATGATTAAGCTAAATCATATGAAAACTAAACTAGGGTGAAGATTGCGATCAAAGCATACCTAAAAGAGATTTTCTCTCATTACTAACTTTGTCAAGTTCCAGTGTCATTTTCATTGTATTTAGATCAAATGCCCATCATTACTTCCCTCCATATTTATAATTTGATTCTCTTATCACCAAAAAGAAGATTATTAGGTCGAAAATTTACATATTGGAGTTTCAACAAGGGAAGGAAGCCATCATAGCTCGGGTTTTATAAATTAAGGCATATGTATTGTAATCAAATGTAAATTAGGGCATATGTCGGCAATTGTTGATGAAGATGAAGTTTATTATGAATAGATAGGGTGAGTTTTGTTTACTCAATGTAGAAAGAGTTATACAAAATTTGATTTGTGTTGTTGGTATGGGATTTAAAGAAAGTATAGGTGGGAAATTGGTAAAACCTTTTAAATGTAATTCATATATCTTGAATAAGAAACTGACCTTGATCTTGAAGTTGATTTGGAGAATAAATTTAAAAATAAAAAAAACTTCTTCTCTCCATCGATTCTGCCAAAATAAACTCTATTCCATTTTATTACTTTTCCATAAGGGCCTTAAATTTTTTTGCTAACTAGAAACCAACGTGATCACTAAAACTGAAAGAGAGCCACCACTCCTTCATCAAACCGAGGATAGAAATATCAAAGAACCATATTCCTTCAAACCTTCATGGAGGTGGCCCCCATTCATCGATGTCACAAGACAACAAAGAGGTTTATGATCAGACATAGGGCAAGCCAAAGTAGAGACAGGAATGGAAAGAAATTTTACCTCCCACTCGGGACTGATTAGAATTTTGTCAATCTTGCTAGTATAATTTGACGATGGACTAACCCAAGTAAAGCTAAAAACTTGACTAGTCAATTCAATCATCTCACGCTTATCAATGAACCCGTTAAAATCATACATGCCGCTACCATTATTAGAACACCCTTCCATTTCAAGCAAGAATATGGTTTTGTTGAAGTCCAAATGTTGTTCATTAACGACTGTTCTCTCCAAATTCTTCTTCTCTTATGCTCCCCAAAACCTCACAAGAGGCGTAGACTCCGAAAAATGACTAAGAAAAATTGTCTATGTATTTTTTAAAAATGATTGTTAATGGAAAAGGTACCCACAATGTAATCAGATAGCATCAATTTATAAAGATTACACATTACAATAATACCACCGGACCTGCCAACAACATTTAGGCCCTCCACTCGACATTATTACTCCAAATTTGCTTAACAATCTTATCATTACAAGTTGTTAATAAAGATTACTGAAATACGACAACGTTAGGCTTGTGCAAGACTAAACATTTATTAACTCTACTTCTTCTCTTAGGAGGAGCTCTAAGGCTTTTGATGTTCTAAATAATCCATTATTAATCTGCATATTTATATGCCTAAGAGAAAGATGGATGGTCACTTGCCAATATATATCACACTCTAGTCCCAAAAGAATCCTATCCATCACATGAATGTTAGATGTTAGTCTATTTCTAGGAACCCAAAAATCACGGAATTAACTTAAAATCTTTTGTTGTAATATAAATTTTCAACGTAATGACAAAAAATCTTCATCTTTTTTTTTGTTTTGTTTTTTTGATAACTTAAATTTATTGAGATAAATCAGAAATTAACACTATTTTGATACCTTGCTAATAATTTCATACATAAGCAAGGAAATCATTAGAACTCTCAAAAGAAATCATATCAATTCTAACTGTCTTTGAGATGGCATCAGCAACTTGATTGTCATCTCTACTAGTAAAAGAGAAAATACGAATTTTAAAAGATAAAGCTAAACATTTAATCTCCTTGATAATATTCCTATTGTCCTAATGGATAGTAGGAATATCATCAGTTATTGATTGAATAACTATTTTAACATTTGCTTCTATGTGAATTCTCCTTAGTTACAAAGCTTCTGCCCAGTGTAAAGCTTCTCTCACCGCCTTACACTTCGCTTCCTCTGGACTGAAAGCTTCTACTTCAAAGGTCCCCTTAATTCCTTTCATTTACCTGTATCACAACATAAAACCAGACCAGTTCCCATTATATTAGTATCATAATCAAATGAAGCGTCAACACTAATTTTTGACAATCCTATTTCAGGTGGCTTTCATTCAGATCTAATGAATTGAACTGGACTTAATGCATTTTATGCCTACTATGTTGTTCAATATCATGTAAATATTGCAAGAGAAAGAAATTTATTTTGTTTACTAAATGGTAAGAGTTCAGAGTACAACCTTGAAAGACAGATTCACATCTGTCTTTCCAGATTATCCAGCCTCCAATCATCAGTTTTTTTAACCATGATTCATCATCACTAGGAGAGTCATTTTCAAACCAGGATAAAACCCAAGTTGCAAAATAAGAACAATTATTGTGCATACATCAATGTTGATGTTGATACCCTTTAAAACTTCTCTCGTATGTCTACATTCCATCATTAAGTGTTCCATAGTTTCTTCACTTCTTCCACATATACCATATTTCACATCCAAGTCAGGAATAAACTATGCTAGTCTTTTTCTGACAGGAAGGATTTCTCTAATGCACTTCTAAACAAAGAGTTTTACCCTGTGAGCAGAGTTGGTAGACCATAGATTTTTCCATGCTGTTCATGGGACAGTATGACCATTCACTTGTACATCAGCAGTTGTAGCTCCTAGTTTCTTGTACGTGCTTTTAACTAAAAATTTACCATCCTTAGCTAGAATCCAAACTATAACATCATCCATGGTTGTATCTATAAACATAACTAAGGATTTTCTAAGCATTTTCCATCGCATATTTGGTTTATAAGACTGGCATTCCAAGATTAATATTAGGAACAAAGAGATTAGAGACGTACTCATATGAGCTATAATCGACAGCAACAGGAAAGGAGGGTTGATGAATTCCAACAATCCATTTATCAAGCCATATTTTTGTCTTCCTTCCATTATTAATCTCCATGAAATAATTTTCTTGAAAATTTTTAAGAGCTTTTCCAATACCTCTATACACCCCAAGAAATATTAGTAGGAGGAGGTTCCATTTAAGAAAATCACCATTCTTGAAATATTAAGATTGAAGAACTTGTACCCATATATACGAAGACTCGGTGCATATTATCCATGCTAACTTGTCCAAAAGAGCCAAATTTAGTTTTTCTAAATCCCTAAAGCAAGTCCACATATGCCTTTAGGTTTACAAAGTTTATTCCAAGCTAAGAGATTAATACCTCTATTTGAATAATTAATAACCCCAAAGTAAATTTATTTGAATTGTAGTAGGAGGAGAAATAAGCTCTTTAGGCATAAGAAAAGTTCCCATTTGGTACAGAGGTATAAATTCCATCACTTGTTAATCTGTTTTCAAAATTTTCTGTAATAGAACCAAATGAAACTTGCTTGGAGTGACCAATGAATAATGGAGAACCGAGATACTTTTCTCTAGAGCTCATGTTTTAAAACCTAATATATGTGTGAGTGTAACTGCAACTTCAAGATTAGTATGTTTACTGAAATAGACAAAAGATTTTTTAAAGTTAATAACCTAATCTGATTGAGTGCTGAAATCTTGAAGCATACTGAGTATACTGTTAACAGAAGTAAGAGTAGCTTGAGTAAAGATCGAGAAATCGTCTGCAAATAGCAAATGATTAATGGCTGGTGAATTGTTATACACTTAATAACAATAATTAATTTTTTGCATTGAGCTTCAATGAGTTTTCTGGATAAAAACTCCATAGCCAAAATGAAAAAATAAGGGGACAAAGGGTCCCCTTGCCTTATTAATTCCTCTATATGGGTGAAAATCTTCACAGGAAGAGCCATTAAGAATCACTGCAAGAGTTGTAGTGCTAATGCACTCATAGATGATATCACACCAATTGTCACTGAACCCAAAGTATTTTAAGACTTTGATAAGAAAGCTCCACTCTAATCTATCAAAAGCTTTTGACATATCTTTGAGAGCCATCCAACCCTTTTGACCATTTCTTTTTTTCTTAATTGAGTGAATAATATCTTAAGAAATAATGGTGTTATCACTTATTAGCCTTCCATAAACATAGGCAACTTGGAATGGTGAAATGAGCTTTTTCATTAAAGGCTTCATCCTGTTCACTAGAATCTTGGAAATTATTTTGTATGAAGTATTACAAAGACCAATTGGTTTGTAATATGCTACAATTGTAGCTTTCTTCTTCTTAGGAATGAGCGAGATATAAGCCTTGTTTAATTGCTTTAAAATGTGCTTACTTTAAAAAAAATATTTACACCATAAGACAAACATCTGACTCAATACTACTATTCCACTGACTCTCGTAGAAACCTGCTTTAAAACCTTTTATGTCGAGTGCACTCCAGTTTTCTATGCTTTCAAGAGTATTGAATATCTCATTATCGTCAAAAACCCTTAGTAAGCCAATATTATCAACTTCAGTGATTAAAGTATGAATGATGTTGTAGTAGCCCTCATTAAGAGTTGGTGATGTTAAAGTATTGATTTTTTGTTAAATTATTTTCCAAATCTTCTCTTGTTTGTATCCATTGCCAATTAAAGTCTAGAAGAGAATCTATGTTGTTGGTTGCTTTTTTTCGATTGGTTTTAGTGTGAAAATATTTGGTGTTATTATCCATCTCTTTGAGGAAAAAATCTTCATACTTTTGTTGATAAGACTTAGATCTTCTTTTATGCCACTTTCATAATTCAGGGTTAAATTCGACAATTTGTTTGCTGATGGTTAAGGAGGGTTCTTGTTCATGTAAAAAACCCAACTTGCTCGGTAAACTCTTAACTTGATTTTTGATGTTTCCGAAGTGATTTCTATTCCATCCAGCGAGAATTTGTCTTATGTATTGGATTTTTTTGACCAATTGAAAACCAGGAGAGCCAAAAAAATCTTGCGGCCCAAGCTTTGCCAATTTTAAAAATATACGTATTATTGTTAAGCCACATCAGAAAGAGTTTAAATGGGATTCAGATCTTGTTATGGATGGGATTAGTAACAATAATGATAGGGTTGTGATCACTTCCTAGTTGATTGAGATGATAACTTTGCATTAGGGTAATGAATAGACCAGCCACCATTCCATAAAGCCATATTTATTCTAGATATCATTTCTCCAATACACATGTTATGACTAGTTCAAATATAGTTTTTTCCAACAAATCCAATATCATCTATACCACAGTCATCCACAATGCTATTAACAAGGACATCAGATGAAGAGGAGGTTTGAGAACGGCTAGTCAGAAAAATAGAAATTAAGATCACCTGTAACCAACCAAGGTTGATCGATCTCAGAACCAATCCTATGAATATGATTCCATTGATTTTTCTTTTTGTTATAGTTGGAAAAATCCATGCATACATGTCAAGAGAAACTCAGGCCTGCTCATATCAAACTAAATAAGTACATGGAACATGTTATTGTCAAATTCCATAAGTTCACATGAGAACCCATTTTTCCATATGAGCATTAATCCTCCAGACATCCCCATATTTTCTATAAAGGCATAGTTATGGTAATGATAGGGTGTGAGAAAGGGTTTGATTTTGGCTTCACAAAGGTTGGTTTCACATAAAGAAAATCATGTCTGGGTTCTGACAAGGTCTTTTAGGTGGTTCCCAGTGACAGAGGATTTGAATCCTTGAATATTCCATAAAGGAATTTTCATGTATGACTTAGTATAACTATAAGAGTTGAAAAAAATAATAAAACAAACCAAACCAAAAGTAGTTTTGAGATATAAAAAACTAAACGAGTAAGAATATGGGTTTTCAAAAGAAAAACTTAGGATAGAAAATTGAAAAGTATTTGAGATAAGAAGATTACCAAGTTTGTATCACAATCTTGTGTTCCTGGAGAGAGCTCCCCACAGTTACCTCTTTCTTTTGCTTTGTCCATCACCATTCCATCTACGAACCCCTTAGAAATATTGTGTGAAATATCAATTTCATTGTCAAAATTCATTAAGCCATAACTACCTATAATATGAGAAATGGTTTTGGTTTTGTTTCCCATTTGGTTATTTTCATAGTTTCAGGATCTCTTAGGTTGTCTCCCTACTTCAGTAGCTGAATCAAGGTCTTCATTACCAATTATGTTAGTTGTGTTGTTTAAAGTCTTCGTAAAGTAATTTCCATTGAGACATCGTCATTGCTTTCTTCCTTCTCCTTGCAATGTTACTCATATTGATTATCTGGCATATCATCTAACCTTAATTCTCTAGCTATTCTGGCACAATTCTCTTCGTTATGATCCACAATATAACATTGATTACATAAGTTGTGTGGCTACTTTTCCCAATGGTATTTGACCCAAACCACCTCTTATGCATAAGTATTCCACCATTCTCCTCTTATCAATGGTTTGTATAACTTCATCTCAACTCTGGCAATAATCATGTTACTATATCTTAGTCTATAATCTTTTGGTTCAGTTGAAATTTTCTTCCAAATTTTCTCTAATTGATTCATTTATTACATCCACACACTAATATTCAAGAAGGAGGTTTTTGAATTTCACGTTCCACCATTGATATGTAAACTCCTAGTTTGGAATTTATATACTTGTGGTGTTTTCTTTATATTGAGAAGACATTTTTGGACATTCCAGGGAGATTTCCGAAGGATCTCATCACAAATCTTATCATAATTAAATTTAAAAGTATAAAAATTACAACCCATCACTTTTGTCTCTGAAGTTCGGTATTTCTTCCAAGATATATTAAGCTCAACCTTCACATCTGAAGTACCGTGACAAAAAATTCTTCCAATGAGGCTATTCAGTGCCTTGGAGGAATCAATATCTTTTCATCTAAGATGTCTATCTTTGGTTCTTGTAGTCACTATCTTAGAATTAATTCCTAGAACTTAAGAACTCGTATTCGATGATATTGTACTAGGGATATTGTTGACACAAGTTGGGATTTGGATAGTATTTAATGTATTTTTGAGATAAGCAGTAAGGTTGCAACTCTTATGAAGGCCGAAACTGAAACAATGTCTATAAAGTGTTATAGTTAAGAGGATATTCTGCTTGCTTATAGATGGTAACTTTGATAAGCATGGAAAAGGTCAATTTTATGAGTGAAAATTTGGTTGGAAAATAGAGAAAATTTAGGAGTACAGTTGTGGTATCGTGAAACACGGCTTGGATAGGGGAAACTCATTTTTTGAAATTTTCTAGCTGAAACCGATCCAGTTTGATGAATCAGAATGATAATCATGGCATCCAAAACTAGATCACAAAATTGATAATGATACTTTAACATATTTTTAGGAGCCATCACGGAAGTGATGGTTAGCAAAACTGTCGACTGGGGCAATACTGCCAAAAAAAAGAAGATCAAACTAACAAATAGAGTTCAACACTGAAAGCTCTCCATTACTAACAAGAGTGTTCTGTAAAAAAGAGTTACTCTTTCATTATTAAGAGAAAAAAAACTCAAAGTTGAATGCCAGAAAAGAAAAATGGGCAGAAAAAAAGAGAGAAGATTACAGATGAATTTAAATTAGGACAAATAATGAACAAACAATAATGTAAGCATAAGAATCAAAATCTAACCTACTAGAAGCAATGGTATCAAGAAAAGGATTAAAGAAAAATAAGGAACAAATCAGAGAGTAAAAAAAAGAAAATTTTAGTTATTGAGTTGACTCATTATTAGTCAATTTGCAAAGAAAAATCTTTACCGTAATCTGTATTTTTTCAATTAGATGAAAAATCTGTTAAATAATCCAAATTTTTATGGCTCAAAATTTACACCTTCACTCAAAATTTGTTGGTGTAATATTAAATTTGTCTAACGACCCAAAAATCACCAAATTGATTTTAAAATCTATCGTTGTGATCTAAATTTTTAGCTTAGTAACGAACAGTCGTTACTGAAACCTGCATTTTATCATTATGATGTATACTTCAAAATTATTATGACTCAAAATCTGGTAAACTTGAACAGCGCACTATTATATCAGTAAAATTCTTGGAATCAAGAGTCAAAGAGGCCTCCTTGGTTTTTTTGGGATAGGAAGAGCAGCCCAAAGCTCAGTATCTTATGATAAGGGCATCCATCTTCTGTGGAAGCGATGGTTTTTTAGGGACATTCAAACAGTTTGAGGCACCTCAATTTAACGAGCACTTTTCTCCCCCTTTCTCACAAATTGTACGGAAAGCCCTAATTTCATTTCTTTTCACTAAACATTCAAACCCAAATCCTCCTCCATTTACATTCCCATTGTTTCTCAGATAATCAATCCATATGCTAGCAATCAATAAAGCTGATCCAATTACTTCTTTCCTTATTCTTTAATTCTAAGTGAAATCCAAATCTTCTAATGAAATGCTTTCTTAATCTTTTTTCCACGGGAGTGAAACTGAACAACTAGTTTCAGATACTAAATGGGTTATGGTAAAGAGTATATTAAAGTTAAAGCAACAACATCTGCAACAAAGGACTGGTTCTCAATTTCAACAAGGGAATGGCAATTTGCAGTTGAAAAAGGGGACTCTTTCAGTGTTGTGCATGTTGTTTTGTCAGATTCAGAGATCGAAACAATATCATTTTTCAGGACTCCGCCGAAGCAATGCCGGCAAAGCTTCATGTTGTTCGCTATTTTGATTCCTTTTGCATTGTTTCGTATCAAAGCGAGTAAGGATGAAAACATTCAAAAGATAGAGTTTCGGAACAGAATCTAATCAAAACAGCAAAACATAAAAAAACCGAACTGTGAATATATACTATTAAATGTATCAAATCAGAAGACAGTCAAACAACCAAAAGCGTTAACATGAGCTGCCTCAGATGCTTTGTGCTTCGTTGCTCATTCAATTGCACCCCTAACAAAGCATTCCTTGTCCACAATTACATATGCATCTTGCTCCATGGTATTGCGCCACAATATTCACTTAATCAATTCCACATTTTACTCCGACAGACTTTTAATTCTTAAAGAGACATCCCAGTATCATCTAGGTCTAAAATGGGGATATTTAGATCAACTTTGCATCCAACTTTTAGGGTTTTAACATTGTTTTGAGCTGTCTCAATTGCATCGGTACCAATCACTTGAACTGCCAGGAGATTGCAGCAACAGGTCTACCATACCAAAAATAAATGGGGACAGACTGGTGTATATAATAGAAGACCATGAAGATCAGGTTAGAAAGCCATTATCTGTATGATTTAGGGTTTCGATCCAATTGGAATTAGGGATTCTATTCAATCGAAATTAAGGGTTTTACTCGATCGGAATCGAGGGATTTCAAGAACAGGATAAAATCAGACTGCAAAACATTAAAATCAGAAAATAAACAGAGATTATAATACTGTGAATATATATTCCATTAGATCAATCAAATCAGAACTCACAGTAAAACATCCCAAAGCAAAAACACAGAGATACTAAATCCATCATAAACTCGAAAACACATTTACACAGATTCTCCTCCGATTGATTTTCTAAGCACGTTCACCTCTGATTCTCCTGGCAAGTTGAATATCTTTAGGCATAATAGTAACTCTCTTAGCATGAATCGCACAGAGATTAGTATCTTCAAATAAACCAACTAGATATGCTTCAGCTGCTTCTTGTAATGCTGCAACTGCTGAACTCTGAAACCTTAAATCAGTTTTAAAATCTTGAGCGATTTCACGAACTAAACGTTGAAATGGTAGTTTACGGATCAACAGTTCAGTACTCTTTTGATATTTCCTGATTTCACGAAGAGCAACAGTTCCTGGCCTGAATCTGTGTGGTTTCTTCACTCCTCCTGTTGCTGGTGCTGATTTTCGAGCTGCTTTTGTTGCTAATTGCTTCCTTGGGGCTTTTCCTCCTGTTGATTTCCTTGCTGTTTGCTTAGTACGAGCCATTAGTGAAGATCAGATTGGAATTGCAGAGATTTCTGAATCTGATTGGAGAGATTGATTGATTTGTGAAGATTGGGGATTTAGGAATGGGAATTTATAGAGGAGAAGGAGAGTAATATTTTCGGGCGAGATTGTGAATTTTGTATCAACGGTTGATAATGAATGAAAAGGTTTCATACGGATTACAGTTTTAGTTCTTTTGCTGTTTTAATTGGTCTAAAAGGTGGAAAATTTTCCAGAGTTTTGTTGTTATCGGCTGATATTTATTTAGAGAAGGTTTCATACGGATTGTTGTATTGATTTTGAGTGAAAATTTTAAAATGATCATCTTTTTTTTCTTCTGGTTCTGTTTAAGTTAGTTTTACAAACATATAGCCCAGCTTCTGACTTTGTTTTGATTTGGTTGACAGCCCATTATGCTGCACGGTACTTTGTCAAAATGTGCTTTCTACCACATTAACTCTATTAAATCCATTATAATTATAGAAGGCTAATTTAGGAGCTCCTTGATTTATAGAAAGGTTCCAATGCGAGATAAGGCGATCTAGAAATATATTAAGGGATGACTTAGGAGCTCCAATCTCATATGTTAAATGTCCATATTACCTTTTTATCAATTAAAAAGTCGAATTTGTTCTTCAATCAATTAAAACCTAAACCTAAACAAAACCTTTCCCTCTCCCTCCATATCTCCTCCTTCTCCATTTTAACCGAAAAACTTCTTCGAATCAAAATCTCGTCGTCGATTAAACTCTAAATTTCGTGATGAAGATTCCTACTATAGGTGTATAAGGTAATAGTGATGAAAATCCGGATAAAACTAAACAAAGTAATGGAGAATTTGGGTAGCAGAAAAATTTACAGTTGGGTTCGATTTGAAAACCCAACCGTAAATGTATGTTCTGCTGGTTTGTTCTTCATTTTACGGTTGGGTTATTAAACAAACTCAACCGTAAAATTAAAGGTAGGAGATGAAGATGCAATTTTACGGTTGGGTTCGATTCTGAATCCAACCGTAAAAAATTTGCATCAATTTTTTTTTTTTTTTGCATTTTACGGTTGGGTTTAATTCTGATTTCCAACCGTAAAGTATTCCGCATATGTCTGATTTTTTTGTATGAGGCTTATTTACGGTTGGGTTCGATTACTAAAGCCAACCGTAAGTATGTTTGCACTAAAACTAAAACTCCTATTTACGGTTGAGTTCGATTACAAAAACCAACCGTAAATGTGCTTGCACTAAAACTAAAACTGCTTTTTACGGTTGGGTTTTCAGCCAAAACCCAACCGTAAATTCTCCTGGATCATTCAAAATTGGATTCTAGTTATTGTGTTGTTTTCGGTTTTTGTTTGTTTGAATGACCCAGTTTACCTTCAATCTAGTTAAAATTTGAATAAGTTTAAAATTTTGATTTTTAAACGCCAATTTTACCTTAAACTCAATGCTCCAAAAGATGTTTTACGGTTGGGTTGGGAAGCCTAAACCCAACCGTAAATTTTGGATGAAATTGTAAACTAAAATTGGTTTT